>JADBJO010000257.1:570000-590000 GCA_016801955.1 Conus betulinus | reverse complement strand
CTTTGCTAGGGTGGGAATTTTCTGTTTCGTTTATTTGTTAATTTCCTCTCCCTCTCCATCCCTCCCTCTATCTCCCCTCTCTCTCTCCATTCCCTCTCGATCACCTCTTCTCTCTCATCCTCTTTTCACCTCTCTCCCGCCTTCTTCTCATCTCCCTCTCTCCACATCTGTCTGTCTCTCTCGCTTATTTTCGACCACCACTTTTCCTTATCTTACTGTCTTCTATTCAAATAGGGCCAATGAGAAACAAGGTGTCGGCAAAAGGCACATCAAACAATCAAACAGATTCAATGTGTAAATATTGCAATGGCTCCAGTTATTCCTCCTCTGCCCCACAGTCGGGGTCCTCCTTCTCCTATTTTTTCCTTTCTCTCTCTCTCTCTTTTTTTTTTTTTTTTTTTTTTCTTTTCCTTTTCTTTCTTTTTTTTTTCTTAAATTCTAATCGGGCCAGTTGGACTGAATGCCTTTCTCTGTTCACTGGGAACAGCTGTTCATACAGGGAGGCCAGCTTGACTGAATGCCCTTCTCTGTTCACCGGGAAACAGCTGTTCACATAGGTAGGCCAGTTGGATTGAATGTCTTTCTCTGTTCACTGGGAACAGCTGTTCACATAGGGAGGCCAGCTGGACTGAATGCTTTCTCTGTTCACCAGGAACAGCTGTTCACATAGGGAGGCCAGTTGGACTGAATGTCTTTGCCTGTTCACCGGGAACAGCTGTTCACATAGGGAGGCCAGCTGGACTGAATGCCTTTCTCTGTTCACTGGGAACAGCTGTTCACATAGGGAGGCCAGCTTGACTGAATGCCTTTCTCTGTTCACTGAGAACAGCTGTTCACATAGGGAGGCCAGTTGGACTGAATGTCTTTGCCTGTTCACCGGGAACAGCTGTTCACATAGGGAGGCCAGCTGGACTGAATGTCTTTCTCTGTTCACCGGGAACAGCTGTTCACATAGGGAGGCCAGTTGGACTGAATGCCTTTTCCTGTTTACAGGGAAACAGCCAATCCAGTCTTGAGACAAGTATCATGGAATGCCTCTTCCCGTTCACAGGCAAATGGTCCACAAATATGGAGGCAAGTTTGACTGAATATCGTCTCTTCCTGCTCATGGGCAAATGTCAGTTCAATTATGGAGGCAAGTTTGACTGAATATCACCTCTTCCTGTTCACAGGCAAATGTTCGATCAATTATGGAGGCAAGTTTGACTGAATGCAGCCAATTCATGTTCACAGGCAAATGTTTGATCAATTATGGAGGCAAGTTTGACTGAATATCTCTCTTCTGTTCACAGGCAAATGGTCCATCAAATATGGAGACAAATTTGACTGAATATCACCTCTTCTTGTTAACATGTAAAATGGTTGATCAAATATGGAGGGCAGTTTGACTAAATCTCTCTTCCTGTTTACAGGAAAATGGTCAACATGGACACAGGTCAGACTGAATGTTCTTCTTCTTCTTTACTAGGAAAAATTTGGAAGCAAGTCTGACTGACTATCACCTCCTACTGAGAAGAAAATGGTCGATCAAATATGGAGGCAAATTTGACTGAACATCTCTTCCTGTTTACAGGGAAAATGGTCAATCGCACACTGGAGTGGCTTTACTGTGTTCCTGTTGTATTTCAAAAGGTACAACACTCCAGTATTTGCAGCCTTCTGTGTCATTTGAAGCTAATGATTTTAAATAAATCAACTGAACACCACCCTTCATGCAATCTAACATGGTTTTAGAGCATAAACATCTGTATACAACCCTATACTAAGTATCTCTGAACTACAAGCTTACTTTAATACATTTTTTTCCTCCTCCTTTTTTTTTTTTCTTCTTCTCCTTCCCCCTCCATCTATCCGACCCCCCACCCTCCAGACAAAAGCGAAGCTGGCAGCACATGCTGAATGAAAGATTTACTTCCCCTCTCACTCAGGCAAAGGTCAGCTGGAGAAATCCCCAGAGAAGCATTTCCACTCTTCAGGCGGCAGTGGACTCCTTGCTAATAGCGCATAATGAGGGAACACTCCCTCTGAGACTGATGCCCTGGCAGAGGCTACCTCCCCCCCCCCCCCCCCTTCTCCTTCTCCCCTATCCCTTTCAACTCATCCTTCCTCAATCCCCCCTCCCCCCCAAACTTCATCTCTTCCACATCTTTCCTTACACCCATCTGGTTTCCCATTCTTTTTCCAGCAACAGTATGGCTAAACTGGTGATATGTACAGGGAGGAATCCAGATTTTACCGGAGACAATATCAGTCTTGAGGGACGATTTATATGCAAGTGAAAGTTTGGAATACTTGAGAGTTTCCGCTACAGAGAATGGGATCAACTGAACAATGGACAAAATATATGGGATTATCATACGGTAACCTTTTTCAGCATTTCAATGAAAATGATGATATACAAGCAGGAGGGACAGGAGGAGGTGGTGCCAACCATACTACAACCATATGGGTTATCAGTGCAGTTTATCTTCAGTCAGATCTTTATTCCCTCCCCTCACTTAAAGTAAAGTCATCTGTTGCTTACAGCCTGGCCAGCCATGGAGGCCATACCAAGACTGACAGCTACACTACTGGCATTATACTAATTAAAATCCAAGGTTAAAATTCAAGAAAAGGTCATTTCCTGCAACTGAAAGACCGATCTAAAATGGCCTGGCTCATCACATGGTAGGCAGCAAGGTGTTTCTTCATCCCTTAAAAGGTAACAATGTTTACTGGCACCCACTGAACACCATCAAAGGTACGCCGAAGCATTACAGTGGCACCTCTGGCAGGCTGCTTCATAATGACCTGGTGCTGATTGCTCCCCTGAGAGGACTGCTGACGATAAGGTTGTAACAGGATGTGGCTGAGTGTTGCTATGTATGGATTGCTGGAAGGGGTGATTAGGAGATAATGCCACTGATGGTGCACTGAAGATGAAGAAGCAAATCTGCAGCATGTGTGAGAAAAACAAATGATGATTACTCAGCCTACACAGCATCATCACTTATTTTAGTTTCCACAGACAGATGAGGCGAACTCTCTTTAGATCCCAGTCAGTGGTCAGTTTTGTGGGTCCCATTCTGCCTGCCACAAAATCAGTGACCATTACAGTGGGTCCACTGACCAGTTTGCCACTCCTTCTCAACTATCAATCTGCCCTTTCCCAGAGGTCCTCAGCTGGCATGAACACCCTTGGGCTTTGCAACCAAAGTAAGAAGCTTACATCTTCTGTATTTTCCTTGTCAGCCGAAACGGGTGTGAAGACAACCACCACCACAACAACCAACTTCTGATGATGTTGCAGCTTCTGACAGCTGCTAACCACCGCTCGCTTCCAACGTTTCTTTCTTTCTTTCTGCGTACGCAGGTTGATACTCCTGTGGCCACTGCCTGTACAGACAGGCAGTGGAGTTTTGTGTGTATGACCATTTTTTATCCTGCCATTAAGGCAGCCATACTCCATCTTTGGGGAAGGTGCATTCTCTTCCGAAAGCTGGTGATGGGATTTTATGTGTGTGCAAGATCTTGTGCGTGCCATTCACACACACAGAACCTCGGTTTCTAGTCTCATTCGAAAGACTGTGTTGGGAACAGAGTCAGAACCAACCTTAACTCCAAGGGAAAAATCCCCCTGTACCGAAATTCGAACCTGCAACCCCAGGATCACCAGTCCCACGCTCTACCAACTGAGCTATTCCGGCCCCAAACTTCCAATGTTTCAAAGCAGACAGCAGATATCCAGAAAGGCAGACTGGTGTAGAAGCGATAAAGGTTCTCCCTTTCACAGGCATGACTGGATAAGCCCATCTCTGCCTCCTGTCACCATGACGACGTCAAGCTATGGCAGAAAGGCTTAATCACGAAGATCTATGATGTCTCTCATCCTCAGTGTGAGTACAGCTTGATCATGGAGATGTGGTGTCTCTCTCTACTACAGTGTGCTGGATGTTGTCATGGTGATGGAATGCACAAATGGATAGAGAACTCACACTGTAGAAGATAGACTCCACATCTCCGTGATCAAGCCTTTTGGATGAAGCTTGCTGTGTGTATAGTAGCAGCACAATGCACTTGTGATCTTTTTTTTTATATACATGCCTCATTGGCATATAACTGTGCATTGTGCTGTGATGCAGTGGCCTGCCTTTGTTGAAGGACTGAATGTGGTCTTACACACACACACACACACACACACACACACACACACACACACACACACTCTCTCTCTCTCTCTCTCTCTCACATACACACATTTATACACATACACATGCACGCACGTACACAAACAGGGATGCAAGAATGCATGCACGCACGCACAGGCATGCATGCACACGCATGCATGCTCTGATACGCGCGTGTGCACACACACACACACACACACACACACACACACACACGGTATATTTCACACACACACACACACACACACACACACACACACACATACACACACACATATATATATATATATATATATATATATATATATATATATATATATATATACATGTTGTTTTTTTTAATTAAAAAAAAAAAATTATGACATGCAAATGCATGTGTTGGCTGTTGCTTTCTTAGAGTGTTATTTGCTAATTCGATGTTAAAGGATTAATGCCTTATTGTTTTTTTTCATATTTGGTAGATTCTTATTGATGTTCATATTTCTCAATGTTAAAGGATTAATGTTTTTTTTTTTTTTTTTTTTTTTCATATTTGGTAGATTCTCATTGATGTTCATATTTCCCATAGCTTTTGACCCTCATTGATTGGTAATTATGTAACATTTTTACTCATTTTTCCCTATGTAATAATCATATCTTAAACTCTTGTACACACCCACGCAAGTACTGACACACACACATGTATGTTCATATCAAACTTAACATGCAGTCAACTCCTTCCCACTCTCCCCATCCCTCCCCTTTTCCCCCATCCTTTCCCATCGTCTAATACCACTTTTTAGTGAACAGACGTTAAACAGAATAACAACAACACATTAAAACAAACACAGATACATACACATATAGAGAGACGGGCCAACTGATCCAAGGTGAGACTGAGAAACAGAGAGACATAAACATGCAAACATGCAGACGGAATCAGATCATCAAACAAATAAACAGGTGGAGAGACAGACGGACAGACAGACAGAGAAAAAAACAGACGGGCATGCAGGCAGACAGAAGAACTATCAGATCAATAAACAGTCGGGTAATGAAAGATCTACAGGTAGCCACACCGTGAGGTAGAAAGACAGATCAATCAACACAGAAAAACAAATACTGACAGACAGAACAACAAACATAAATAGCACAACAGTAACAACAGTAAGAAACAGACAACCACAGACATCAAAATGCCACAGTCCCTGAAGCTATACAGTGTGGTGCTCCAATAAGAATAAAGACAATGCACTACACTTTGACATTCTTTGCTGACACCACTCGGAGAACCAAAGCTTACCATGAATTCTCTGACTTCCAATTCCTTCTTTCAACCCTGACAATTTTCAATCTGCCATCCCTGAATGGCTGAGACTCCCCAGGTATAGACCCCATGTTCCAATCAATTCTGGGACTTCTTTAAAGAGCATGAATTAAGGCAGGATAAATCAGAAGGATAGACGACAAGGAACACAGAGAGAGAGAGAGAGAGAGAGAGAGAGAGAGAGAGAGAGAGAGAAGGATCAATACTATTCATTAACTCATTTACCCTGTGGCTGAGCATTGCTGAGGTGCCTGTTGAACAGCACCACTAACCAGTGCCCCAAGCAGTGCTTGGGCAACAGACCTGATGTGCTTAACAGTATTACTCGAAAACTATGCAAGTTTAGTTTCCAGACTTGACAAAGCTATAAACAGAAGTTTTCTTCATAATATGCCAAAGTTTCAAAAGTCTATGTGCTAAAATTGAGTCTACTGTTTATGTTCAAACACTTAAGTAAAAAGAGAAATCATATTTGTGTTTGTCAAAGCATTTCAAGTCCAGGGATACATAATGCGATATTGAGTTCTAGTATGTTGTCAAACAATTAATTCTGATAATTACGTAGAACAGAGTTCCGCATATTAGGAATTGAAATGAGGTACCCCACCTGTTCATGTAATAATAAAACAATGCTTTCATTTATCAAAGCATCGAAGTCTGAAAGCACATCACATTACATGAAATTACACACATGTCTGTCTCTGTTGGGGCCAACAGGCTGAGTCGCACTTTATTTCATTTCATTTTATTTTATTTTTTAACAGGCGCACTGGTGACCTTCTCGTTTTTGAGTGAACCAGTCTTTTAGGAAGAAGATAATCTCTTGCTATACAACTGCTTGGCAATTATCTTGTACTCCTCTTTACCTTTTAGCAACAATTTCTGACATGACAGAGTTTAAATGTAGTAGCCTCTCCATTTAAACGGATCAGCCCAACCTGTCCAGACAGGAGAGGCTGTCCAGGCTGCAAACTTGTTAGGGTGGAAAGGGTTAATATTCATTTTCTGCCATGATGACTTAAAGTGATCAATGAAGTCATCATACATAACATGTGCCCATTTGTGCTCTCTCTCTCTCTCTCTCTCAAACACACACACACACACACACACACACACACACACACACACTCTCTCTCTCTCTGTCTGTCTCGCTCACTCTCTCTCTCGCTCTCACAAGGTGCATGTACAAGCATGCACACACACACACACACACACACACACACACACACACACACACACACACACACGCACACACACGTTCGCATACACACACACTGACTGACTGAAACCAATCTATTGTCAGATTAACCCATAGTATGTACTGACTAACACACACACACACACACCACACACACACACACACACACACACACCAATCACAAATTTTGTACATGAAGAAAGCTCCTGCAGTGCTACTTCCAGACAATCATTGAGCATGTCACCTAACAAACTCCTTATGATCTTGTCCAGGTCTTCAGAAGAAAGTAGATTCTACACATAAACTCTAACCCATTCACCCACATACCCACTCCTCTCTCTCTCTCTCTCTCTCTCTCTCTCTCTCTCACACACACACACACACACAACACACAAACAGACACACACACACACACACACACACACACACACACACACAAACACACACACACACACACACACAAACACACACACTCACACACACACACACACACACACACACACACACACACACAACACAGCTCACCACACACACACACACACACATGCACAATGGCAAAAAGCTCACCCCCTACACACACACATGCGCACCTCCCCCCCCTCCCCCCTGCACACACACATGCGCACCTCCCCCCCTCCCCCCCCGCACACACACATGCGCACCTCCCCCCTCTCCCCCCCGCACACACACACACGCACACACGTACACACACACATACTTGAACAAACACCATGAAGCTCACAGCACACACTCCAATACAACTTCTCTCCTTCCATCTGCCAGCACAGAAGACAAACAACATGCTCTTTTCCCTCCACCATGGAACCCACTCCTGGCATTTTATTCCAGATGCCAAATCCAACACAATCAATAGCAGCCCAGAGCAAGCCACTTGGAGCCAATTGTCCTCTGATATCACCCTCCACCAGACACACACTTGGTAATAAAGCATGGCTGGTGCCTCGAAGGACAAGGACAATGCAGGTGCAATAAGGTAAGCATGGCATTAAACATAACAACTGATGTATCATAATGAATTACAGAGATTCATACAAGCTTACAAATCAAAGCTAACCACTTAAAACCATGCTATTATACACCTTTAATTTCCTTACACACAGACACACAAAACCTCTCTCTCTCAGGCTTCACTTCTTTACATACAGACACTCTCTCTCTCTCTGGCTTTTCATTCGAAACCGAGCAAACACATCTCCAAAACAATTACAATAAATTGTTGTGAGGTGGTTATCAGCTTAAAAAAGATCTCTTTAAATGAGTGATAAAACTCATGCTAGTCACTTTTTACCAAGTCACTGTGTCAATTTTGCATATATGGCACGCAATCAATCTATCTTTAAAGCAAAGAAAAGAATGGTTCATGCATGTGGAAAGTGATTTGATGTGTCCATCCTGCTCAAAAGAAAATGAAGACGAGGAACACTTCATTCTTAGAAGCCCAGAGTGCAATAAATTTATAACTGATTGTTTCTGCCTTCAAGTCCTTTTTCGGTCAAACTCAAAACCTCTTTATATTTTATCCTCTGAAAATGTCGACATTGTAAACTCATTTACTAAATTTGTGGCGGAAGCTTTTCGATTTAGAGACAACAAAAAAAAAACCCTTAATATGTAGGCTGTGTTTTGTAAATCATGATTATGCAGTAAGTTATTTATTGTGATAAGAATACTGTTTGATGAATGTTTTTTTTTTTTTTTCCAAGCTATTTGCATTGTTCATCTGTTTTCTATGAGTATACTTGTCTTTTGAATGGCATTTCTGTTGTTGGCTGATTTTGTAACATTAAATGGAAAACTGCACACTCACTCCCTTGGCATTAGGTTGTTTAACTATTGTCAATAAATCATTCTCTCTCTCTCTCTCTCTCTCTCTCTCTCTCTCTCTCTCTCTCTCTCTGCCTTTCTAAGGGTCAGTGGCATATACATACTGTTCCCTCTCACCCATCCACCCATATACACACCAACACACGCATATTCTCTCTCTCTCTCAAGAACACACTCTAAGACACCCAAATACACTCACAAACACACATTCTCTCCAGCTATAGCTATCTCTCTCTCTAACACACACACACACACACACACACACACACACACACACACACACACACACACATACATGCCTATGCCAGCACACACATGCATGCAAGCATACATATACACACAAACTCACATACATGTATACACACACTCTCACTCTCTTGATCACCCTGTCTCTCTCACAAGCATACACAGACATACGCACGCACACACACACACACACACACACACACACACACACACACACACACACACACACATCAGTTCTCTCTCTCTCTCTCTCTCACTCCCTCACACAGACACAGACACAACACACATGTACGCACAAATTCTCTCTCTCTCTCTCTCTCTCTCTCTCTCTCTCTCTCTCCTCACACACACACACACACATGGATTTTCCATGAACTCCCAGACAAGAGAATCAAGATCCCTGCTTGCCCTACACCACAGGGCTGACCTGCGTGTCTGAGTTAGCAAGATATGATGCAAGCTCATTTCACTGCGCCGTGTGCCCAACTGGTTTTCATTTTGTGACATTCTGCCACCTGTGTGACTACACAGCCTCCTATCGTCAGACTTTATGTATTTCCCTTTTTTTTTTCCTTTAAAGATTCCCCTTTTGATCTTCATTCATTCACTCAGTACCACATTCCCTTTTCACTTTCGCTTCGCAGCGTGTTCTCCTACCTTTGTATTATGGTGGTTTTTTTTCCCCTCCACCTGATTCTTAACAAAGTGTGTGTGTGTGTGTGTGTGTGTGTGTGTGTGTGTGTGTGTGTGTGTGTGTGTGTGTGTGTGTGTGTGAGTGTGTGTGTGTGTGTGTGTGTGTGTGTGTGTGTGTGTGTGTGTGTGTGTGTGAGTGTATGTGTGTGTGAGGGAGGGGAGGTGTATTCCCATAAATGGATTTCCAGTATGTTCTTGCATCATACAAGTATTTTGGACTTGCAACACAGCCAGTGAAAGTGCTAGTGATCAGTGTCTGCATGAACCAGAACTAAAGGGATTCAATGGGGATCAGACAGCTAGAGATAAGTGTCTGCACGAACCAGAACTAAAGGGATTCAATGAGGGATCAGACAGTAGGTGAGTGGGTTGTCCATGTACACTGTGTTAGGGCACAACTTTTGATCAGAAAGATAATGAAAGTGCAGACAGAAGTCCCAAGATGAGTAAATGCACAGTGTGCACAGTTTTGCCAAGTGCAGAACCAAACTGTACTTTGCCTTCTATTATCAAAGAAAATGCACTTTCACACAGCAGTGAACAAGGGTCCGCCCAAACTGCACTTTGACTTTTCACTGTTATCAAAGAAGACGCATGTATACAGTGCGGTATATAGTGCTACTGTGTGTTTGTGTGTGTGTGTGTGCGTGCATGAGTGCATGTGTGTGTGTGTGTGTGTGTGTGTGTGTGTGTGTGTGTGTGTGTGTGTGTGTGTGTGTGTGTGTGTACACATGTGTAAGTGGGTGCATGCCTGTGTGCGTGCGTGTGTGTGTGTATGCATGTATGTACATGTGTGTAAGTGGGTGCGTGTGTGTGTGTGTGTGTGTGTGTGTGTGTGTGTGTGTGTGTGTGTGTACCTGTGTGTGTGTGTGTGTGTGTGTGCATGTGTGTTTTGTGTGTGTGAGGGCACATCACTTCATCTTCTTTAACTCTAAAGAGGAATTCCCACTGAAAAGGGAAAAAAAAAAGACTACCACAGGTCTTTTCATCATGAACACTGAGCTCACACTGCAACAAGGACAAAGGATACCCTTCCCTAACTGCAACACTCCACTCACTACTGCCAGTCAAGAGGAGCTAAAGTGATTTCCTCTGATTTGCCCAAGGGTTCGAGTGTGATAGATTACCATAGCTTCCTGGTTAGTGTCCAACTACTTAAGCTTCCATTCAGACAGCAACAGCACTTCAAACACGTTACACACTCTTCTTTCAATATAAGCATTCATCCACTGACAACATACCGATCCTAATCAAGCTGCGTACAGGCCTAGCGATAAGCTTCCGCTCATCTGTGACAATTCTGCCCCGGATCAGGTACTTTCACACAGCTTCAATACTCCATCCCCTCACTGGCATACTGCTTCTGATTAAGTTCTACACACAGCCTACATACAAATGCTCATCCGCTAATAACAACGCTGGTCCTAATCAAATTCCACTCACTGATTACGGCATTCGTCCACTCACATGAGCACCGCTTCTGATGGAATTCTACACACACCCTCGTTACAAGCATGTGTAGAAACACTGTCCCGCACTGAATTCTACACGCAGCCTCATTACAACCATTCATCCAATCATACTGACACTTTTACAACTCAAATTCTACATACAGCCTCATCAAAAGCGTTCATTCTCTGAAAAGAACATGGCTCTCAATCTAATTCTGCACATACCTTAATTATAAGCAATCATCCACCGATAACACATAACCAGTTACTTATTATATGCTGTCCCCCAGCATCTATACAAGAATTTTTCCTCCTCCGTCCCCTCATCGTCACAAGGAACACTTCTTGTGATGGCTCCAGGCCAAGGTAACAAAGTGACAAACACACAGTATAACTCTACCCCTGATCATCTGCTCCCTCTTTAAAAACAAAATCCAGCAGATACAAGAGAACAGGGGGTAATGCTCACAGCTTCACACTGCAACCTGGGTACCTGAAATATGCAGCATGAATGTTTTCACCTGAGAATGAAGGATTTCCCTAAAAACTAATGTATTTGGAACACTTTTTTTTGTTTTATTTTTTTTTCAGTATTTTCCACCTTTGCAGCAGAAAGATTCTCCTCTGAAAAGGACGTCCATTTGAGCCAGATGAGAATAACTGCATGAGGCTGACCATTTTGAGACTGACAACATTTACTGTGACCATTTTGAGACTGACATCATTTACTGTGAAAATGTACACTGTAAAAAACAAAGAGAAACTGGCCAGCACACTAACTGTAAAATACACTACACCACAGTGTTATGACATACTTTTCTGTAATATGATCTACTGAAAGGTTGTGCATGTGTGTGTGTGTGTATGTGTGTGTGTGTGTGTGTGTGTGTGTGTGTGCAAAATGATGCATAGAGTACTTTAAAAGCAGATCTGTCTGTGGATACATCTATCTATCATAGCCTCCCCATAGACTGACCACTCAACACCTTCACAGCACCCGTATCAGCATCAAGTCGAAGCCTTTGACCCCACCTGTCAGAACTTCCAACAGACCAGCACGCAGCTGGGGACTGACCTGTTCCAGCGGGGCGATCTCCATCTTGAGGTTCTCCAGGCGTTTGAGGATTTCCGCCTCCCGCTGCAGCTGGTGGTCCTCCACGTTGAGGGTGCTGTACAGCTCGCTGACCAGCTGCTTCACGTCGGACAGCATGCGGGCGTCCTCGCTCACCAGCCGCCCTGCACAGGTCGCCAACAATTTGGTTGTATAAGGTGGTGTTTCTTTCACCCTTAAACTGCTGCTATTGGTAAAAATTCAACTGAAATGAGCATGTTTCCTACAACGTATGTGTACACACCTCCCAAATCTTTGTAAAAGCAGGGACTGGGAGAAGGAAGTTGGGGGGGGGGGGGGGGGGGGGGGAGGATTTCATTTTCATCTTCCGTCACACAACAGTGGATAGGCTGTGGGGTGGGGTGGGGAATTATTTTCATCTACCATCACATGGCAGAGGGAAAGGATGGGTTGGGGGGGGGGGGAGGGAGAGTTGTTTTCATCCACCATCACACAGGAGGGGGCGGAGGGGATACCTGATCTGCCAATGCCTTGTGTAAAATTAGTTTCGCCCGATACCTATTACTTTCATACTCAGTTCATCCGCATCCTCTGGCACAAATTCAGACTTTCTCACCATCTTTTTTCCACCTTGATATTTCAATGACTGTAGTCAGCGCTCTATTGTTCCATCGAACTGGCATGTCACTGAACAAGACACAGACACAACCACATATGATTCTGCATGCAAGATTTAGTCAGAGTTGTTGCTCTTTGGTTGGAGCATACTAACACAATGGTTAGTCATCACAAGTGCATTTTACTACTCAAGAACTATGTCTTCTGATTTGTTTTTTTCCTTGTTCTTCCGATTCGTTTTCTTCTTGATTTATTTTTCATTTCATCATATTTATTGTATTTTCACCAAACATGAGTGTGACATACATAGAAGTCTTATGGATAAACAGGACTGTTCTTTATATGGCCTTCTCCAGTGCCCCTTTTCTTTTTTTTTTTTTAGAGGTCCACTGTACTGTGATGTTCCTCCCATGGTGCTGAGAATACCACAAAATTAAAAGTGTTGTTCTGTGTTCGACACCACAAGTGGACAGCCACAACCGCGGCCAGCCAAGTTCTCATCCAGGAGATGAAGCATGTATTTCTGTTCAAAATGCACAATGAAAAGGTTCCCACTAGTGTCAGTGAAGGATTAGAATATACACCTTAATGTCATCCTTTTCGTCCCATTTCTCCCCCTCTCATAGTGACTGTGGACTTGTTCACCTGCAACTATTTCTCCCCCATTACGTATTCATTTCCATCGTTTACCTGTTTTTTGTTTGTCCTTGTATTGCCTGAAGAAGACACACAGGTTAAGGCTCCTTTAATAGTGCTTGTTATGCTTCTTTGGCAGATCAGTGCTTCAACATTTCTTTTCATGTGGGAGATGTTTAGATGCTTCTGTAGATCTGCACAAGATCTCAGGTTGTGCAAAATACTGCATGCCAGCCCTTTGCTTGCATGCACATACAAACACACTCAACACTCGAACACACACACACACACACACACACACACACACACACACACACACACACACACACACACATCTTCTCTCAAGGATGTTATAAATGACTGCACAACAGTGGCATTTATTTGTCAATGGAACAACTAACTCTTCATACGCCTTTTTCTTTAATCAGAAATACACATTGGAAAAAAAAAAAAACTACGATGATGATACCATGCAGATTCAGTCAGCCCAACACAGATTAACACAGCACCATGCAGCAAGTGCAGTACGGTAAACTAATCCCCCCCCCCCCCTCACCCCCCTCCTTAGTACAACTTTTGTTTTTTTTTTTTTTTTTAAAAGATGGGGCCTTCATCTTCAATTTCTTCCCACTTTTTTCTTTTTCTTTTTTTTTCCTTCTTTATTTTTTTTTTTCCACTCCTCTTTCCTTCTCCATTGACTCTCACACACCATGCAGATCTGTTGGTTCCCTTCCTGATGGACATTCCAATGCCAACTTTAGTATTCTGACATTTGATACAGAGCATCTAGGTTTGTTTGGGTTTTTTTTTGTACTGGTGGATTGTGTGACTACACTTTCACCTCTGGGAAAAAAAAAAAACCGATAACAACAGCAACAGCAAATCTGCTAAACACACACACACACACACACACACACACACACACACACACACACACACACACACACATGCACACACACACACACTCACTCATACACACACACATACATGTGTGTGCACACTTGCTCACACACTTGCATGTATGCACACACACACACACACACACACACACACACACACACACACACATACAGAAACACACACACACACTCACTCACTCTCAATCGCACAAGACAAGCACACACACACCATAAATATAATAACTATAGTAATTACAAGTGAAAGGCACATTACCAAAGCAAAATTTATGCATAAGCAATTAATCTTGTTAGTACACATGTTTGAAAGGATATTTTTGGTTTTAATTACCTGTCTCCCTCTCCACCCCTCTACCCAAGAGTATGAGCATTCTTTTCACACACACACACACACACACACACACATACACACACACACACCACCCACACACCCCACTTCCCCCCAAAAAAAAAAAAAAAAAAAAAAAAAGAAAAGAAAAGAAAAAAAAAAAAATGGGAGACAGAGAGAGAGAGAGAGAGAGGGGGGGGGGGGGGGGGGGGGGGGGGGGGGAGAAGAGAGACATACAGCCAGCCAGCCAGCTAGCCAGACAGAGACAGCATCACAGAAATGGATTTAGAGATTTGTTACAGATCGTCTTACCAACTGGCTATTCCCTGATGAGGCCAGCCTTACAGTGAAAAAAAAGGGTCCAAAAGGAAGACAGGAGGAAAGCCAAGAAGTGAGACAATGGTTATAAGAGTTCCCCCCCCCCCCCCCCCCCCCCCCCCCCGCCCTCTCTCCCCCCCCCTTCTCTCTCCCCCTTCTCCCTTCTCAAATCTCCTGTCAACCCTTCTCCCACCCCACATCTCATTACAAATTGACATTTTCGTGCTGAATTTAGCGTTTTGGTGATTGGAACAAAATGTATGGGTTTAGACATGAACTGGCGTTAGGTGTGCTCATTCTGCTACACCTAACCCTTTCAGCAAAAGCAAGCGGCTAAAATAACAAACAAATGTCATACAAGTAGTATAAACTACCATGTATATGCGTGCGCATACGTGTGCATGCGGCAGCTTAGCTATTTCATTTTTTTTTCAGTGTTACCCTCTTTTTATCCTCTTCTAATATTTTTTCCCCCTTTTTTCAGTGTTACTCTCTTTTCATCCTCTTCTAATATAATATTTTTCACCCTTTCCTTCCTTTTCGCTTTCCCCCCCACCCCCCATTACCTCTTCCTGCCTTCTTCTTGCCCAGTCTTCTCATCCCATAGAGGGCAAGTTCTTTGTGAAAACCTTTTTCAGTTTTACAACACTGAAGTCTATGTGTCCCGGATGTTTACCAGGGTAGTTTGGAGTCCTGTGAAGAACAAGATTTGGTGGCAACTCCCCCCCCCCCCCCCCCCTCTCTTCACTGCATGCACCTTCCTTCCTTTTTTTTTTTTCCCCTTTTTTCAAAGCCATTTTGACATCAGAAAAAAAGCTTTTTTCATTATTTTTTTGTTTAGTACTCGCATACTTATTTACTGTACTGTAAACAGAAATAGGATCATGTTAGTACAGTAAACTAAGCACAATACAGTTCAGTACAGTACAGTTTAGTTCAGCGGAGTGCAGTATAGAACAGGGCAGTTCAAAGCAGTACAGTAAAAAAAAGTGTAACAGAGTACAGTTCACCGGAGCAAAACAGTGCAGAATCCTTAACTGGTATATGGTAACATCTATACTGGCTAGATAAGTTCTCATCCAACAAGTTTATCTGATCGATCACACTCAGAAGTATGTTGGTCCAGTCTCAGCTATCGTTATCACATACGTAATCTGTTCTTTTTTTTTTTTTTTTTTTTTTTTTCATTTTTTAAATTCTAACAGTGCTATGAGAATGATCTGCTTAACATTTTACCATTATGCTTTACAAGTGCATGTGTTTTCAAGACCCTGATGTGATCCCCAAATACTGACTGGGAGTGTTTCCCACCACCGTTTAAACAGACAACAGTCTTGTGCCTATCATTCTGACAGCCTGCAAACTGTGGCTCTGAGAATTCTCCCCCTTTGTCAAAGAATGAATGCCTAGTTCTTGCAAGAAAACCTGCTGACACCAAAACAATCTAACATGGACATTTAGAAGTTGTCATGCATAGTGTTTGTTTTCTGTAGCGCCCGTCTTCAAACTATCCTTTCTGTGTGCATTTAACTTAGACATGTCCTGTTATCTTTGCTGTCTTGTTTTTCTTGTAGATTATATTTGTTACACTTGCAAAACAACAAACTGGGAATTTTCAAAAGGACAAAGAATCAACGCCTGAATGCTTCTGGCCCTAAAACAACTGCCAGAACCTGCAGATCTGGTCAGCAGACCTCACACCCCCTCTATTACCCCCCCCCCCCCCCCCCCCCCCCCCCCCCCCCCACCAACCCTGACATGGGAAGAGTTGAGGTAAATCCTGTGACAAAACAGCTTGGTACATACACTGACCAGAAAAGCTGATCAAGCAACAATGAACTGCCTGGAAAAACGCATAGGAGAAGGAGCAACTTGTGTGTGTGAGCATGTGTGTGTGTGTGTGTGTGTGTGTGTGTGTGTGTGTGTGTGTGTGTGTGTGTGTGTGTGTGTGTGTGTGTGTGTGTGTGTGTGTGTGAGCATGCGCGTGTGTGTGTGTGTGTGTGTGTGTGTGTGTGTGTGTGTGTGTGTGTGTGTGTGTGTGTATGTGAGCATGTGTGTGTGTGTGTGTGTGTGTGTGTGTGTGTGTGTTTGTTTGAGTGAGTGAGTAAGGTAAGGTAATGTTGCTTATAGCCCAGCCGACCGCAAAGGGCCATATCAAGGCTGCCACCATGTCAGAGTGAGTGAGTGAGTGAGTGAGTGAGTGAGTGTGTGTGTGTGTGTGTGTGTGTGTGTGTGTGTGTGTGTGTGTGTGTGTATTTGTGTCTAAGTGAGAGAAAAAGAGAAAAAGAGATAGAGAGTGTGTGTGTGTGTGTGTATGCATGTGTGTGAAAGAGAGAGGGGGTGGGGGGACAGAGAGAGTGAGAGAGAACAAGTGAGTGAGCAAGCAAGCACTCACATACCAGCATGAACATGTGCATATACGGTAACATGCATGTGCAAAGGGATTAAAGAGAGTGGAGACAATGTGTGCACGTGCAGTAGGTGATGCTCTGTGTTCAATTCTTTGTGTTCACGTTCTAGTACTTGTCCATCCTTGACTGCAGAGATCAGAGAAAAGACAGAACAAGACATCCAGAAGTGGAAGCCGGTTTGTAAAGACCAGTCACAGAGCCAGACCAATGAAACACACTTCAATGCTCACCAACGTTAGAGCAAACAAGCTAATCATGGCCAGCTACCATTTGTGATTCCATCGTGATGTTGAACATGCATGATTTTATGACATTTTTTCTAGATGAATCTTCACGACAATATGGAATTTTAGATGCTGACACATAACAGACGCCAGGGGTATGCAACAGTCACAGATTTCTTCAGAGTTACAGGAAGAATGTATATCATGATCAGCAACAATGCATGGCCTGCCAATCAATCAACTGATGACTAAAAAAAACCAAAACTCTCAAACAGCATTACTTGAATGAACCTTTTCTGCTTTGATCATCTTTCAATCACAAGCTCTCGACTAATGTCTAACCCTTCCCACAGCCCTTCTCACTCAGCTAACTTATCAGGCAATATCACGGAGAACAAATAGGGAGAAGTGAGCGAAAGAGAATCAATCCACGAACAGAACCCACATGATTCACACTGCAACCCCTCCCTGTCAAGAGAGTGGGGCCTAGCCCTGTTCACGCTTTTCATAACCTTGCTCTCTCTCTGTGTTCTGTGTCACTACCTTCCTCACTTCTCATTCAAAGGGCTTGCAGTGGGCAGGCAGGTCCGCCCCGACCTGGGATCAGTCGGATGAAAGCTGAAAAAGCTGGCAGTCCTGACAGTCCACCAATATTTTGATGGGGCAGGTTCACGCCGACCCCTGCACCCAAAATGAGCTGCTGGGGAGTCTTTCTCGTCATGTGTTTTGAGAAGACTGTCGTGTTCAGGAGAAATGTTTCAGCACTAAATAGTTTCCAGACAGATAGATGAAGAGTTCTGATCAGATGATTTACAGTCTAGCATGATCGGAATGGGCCGACTGCACGTGACAATGGTGAGTGGCAAAGTCAATTCCTCTTGACCTCATCTGGCAATGCTGAGAGCACGCCAGTCACCTACACCAGAATGACTTTCACTTTTAATTACATACACCATGATTGTGCCATACACCATTTAGTGTGAAGTGCAGGTGCTGTTTGCGTCAAATGGTTTACAAAATACACCCGGAAGTATGGGAGCATAGGTGTGTGTGAATCATCATGGCTCTAAACAGCTCACACGGCTGGTAGTTCATTTGGAAAACAGCTGAGACTGACAACTGTCAAATGTCCCCAGGTCATTGTCAACAAGAACAAAATCAGTATGCAAATGTGCACAACCACACACAGGATCATGCGTACACACGTGTAAATTCTAGTTGACACCCAAGAGAAAGATCTACAGCAGTGTTTATGTAAAAATTGATAAAATCGTTAAACAAAACAAAACAATAAATCTCTCCCAATGGCCATTACTCCAATGGCCATACCTGATTTTTTTTTAGAAAAGTATGGTTTGGTTACAGAAATTCATACCTGTATGTATTCTGCAAGAAGTTTCATTCCAAAGAATATAAGAAAAAACTTTGTTTACTTTGTGATCTTTTGAAGGATAATCTACTTTCTTTATTTTGTGGTCTTTGAAGAATAATTTAAGGTCAACATTTTTTTTCTCGCTCTTTTTTTCATTTCATCCTTAAAAACAGCAAATTTCTTTTGACCTTCAAAAGAACAGTTCAAAACAAACCATGATACTGGACAAAAAAAAGGGAAATTTGTTGACTGACATTGAAATGCAGGAGAGTACAGTCTCATGAACTTGATGAGAGTACTCTGCATTTCAATGTCATGATGATCAAGACAACTGCGTCATGATCATAAGAAAGACCTAGTTAGGAAGCACTCCAAATCTTTCCAATGCCTACAGACTGCTCTTGTCGGAAACTGTGTTTCACTCAGACATACAATTTTTCTTTCATCTCTTCCCTCCATGCTTTTCTCTGTGGCACAACTCCTATGCCCCTCATTCTGGCTGCCAAAGACACACCCACATCCATCATCTTCTGGCTGCCATCTTAATGCTGGCAAGTCCAAGCATCCTCAGGTCACCAAGAGGCAACCTCCCAGAGGAGTCACCGCCGCGAGGCAGCTGAGTCACTTTGGTGGTGTTCAACAGTGTCTGGTCTGATCCACCATTGGCTGGCCTAGTACACAGTAACCCCCTGACGACGATCAGTTGAATCAGCGCGAGTTATGTGCACCAACGGCTGAGGTAGCACCTGGATTCTACAATGCCAATATTGGATTGGACTGTACAGCTTCATACTGTGTTGTACTGCACTGTACTTCATTGCACTTCTTTGTGCTGTGTCGCGCTGTGTTGAGCTGTGTTGTGATGTGTTGAGCTGTGTTGTGATGTGTTGTGTTGGGCTGTGCTGTGATGTGCTGAGCTGTGCTGTGATGTGCTGAGCTGTGCTATGATGTGCCGAGCTGTGCCAGGATGTGCTGAGCTGTGCTATGATGTGCCGAGCTGTGCCAGGATGTGCTGATCTGTGCTGTGATGTGCTGAGCTGTGCTGTGATGTGCTGAGCAGTGCTGTGATGTGCTGAGCTGTGCCAGGATGTGCTGAGCTGTGCTGTGATGTGCTGAGTTGTGCTGTGATGTTCTGAGCTGTGCCAGGATGTGTTGAGCCGTGCTGTGATGTGCTGAGCTGTGCTGTGATGTGCTGAGCT
>JADBJO010000257.1:562500-565000 GCA_016801955.1 Conus betulinus | reverse complement strand
GGCACTTTTAGACAAAAGGTCACATGGTGATTGTCTTGCGGGACTGGGTCATGGATCCATTTCTTTGTTCTCCTCACTGTCTTATTTCCTGTACGAGTCCTTTCACATTTCCTGGAGTCGACAGTGTTAGTTATGGAAATTTGAGCAACACTGTCAGAGATCCATCCCCAAAGTTTAGTGGAAGAAACTTGAGTGTGTGGTCCCCAGTCTGAATCAGCAGCCAAAAGACCTCTGGGCAGGCGATATGAATGGTTCTGTTTTCCAGATGGACTATGATGGTCCCCATATGTTGTGGATGAAGGGCTTTACATTTATAATATACCGTCCTAACTGTTTACCCCCCCTTAGTGAAGAATTTCACATTTATAACCTAATGCTCTCATGGCTCATTCCTGTTTTCTTTCTCCTTCCCCCTCCCTCCCTTGCCCCCTTTTTTTTTTTTTTTAAAATCTTTGCTGATTCATTGTTAAGATGATGCAGGAATTGTGTGTATATAAAAAAAACACAGATAGACAGACAGATAGATAAATAGATAGGTAGATAGATAGATAGACAGATAGATAGATAGATGGTTAGATTGATATAGATAGATAGATAGATAAAGACAGACACAGAGAGATAGAAAGATATAAATATATGGATACTGATAGACAGAGAAAGAAATAGAGAGAGAAAGAAAGACAGAGAATTTTTCTTTTTTTACTTCCTCTTGTTTATACTGTCTAATATCACCAAACATAAACAGACAACAACAACAACAACAAGAAAGGAACTCAACAGTTTCATCATTCCCTTTTCTGTTTGACACTGTGCTCTGTCCCACTGATTTACCAGTCTGTGTAAACTTGCCAAGTGAGTCGTGGTCCTCTCATTTGCCATTGGTTCAATATCAACAGCAGCTGGCTTACTAATGTATCACTATGGAGCAAACTGGTCATGTTGCGGCTGATGAGTGGGTGGGTCAGCTCTATATCACCCTATTCATTAACTGTTGTCGATAACCAACCAGTAAGCACTAACAAATGTCAGGACAACGTTATGAAAAGGTTAACAGAAAAAGAAAAAAAAAAAAAAAAACAGACAAGGACAAAAAAAAAGTAAGATATAAAAACGGCAAAGACTATAAAAGCAAAAACAACAACAAAACAGACCAAAAAAAAAAAAAAAAAAAAAAGACAAGGACAAAAAAAAAAAAGTGAGATGTAAAAATGACACACCAAGACTATTAAGAAAAAAAAATCAACAACAACAAAAAAAATAAGGACAAAAAAAAAAAAAGTAAGATATAAAAATGACAGATGAAGACCATAAAAAACACGAAAAAAAAAAAAAAAAAAAAAAAAAAAAAAAAAAAAAAAAAAAAAAGACAATGATAAACACCAGCGAGGTTAAAAAAAAAAAGACAAAGAAAAGAAAAACCAGAAAAGGACAACAACAACAACAAAAAAGTAAGACATAAAAATGACAGATAATGACTATATATATATATATATATATATATATATATGAAAGAAAAAAAAAAGACAGAGGATGACAAACACCAGCATCTGCGGTGTGTTTTCCTGTCTGGCGGAGCAGGGAGAGACTGCATGCCTGGACACACATGAAGAGTAACAACTGGCAAATACAGCAAGCTGTCCACAAATACATAACATGTATGGGCAGACAGACCCTAAGGATAGTGAGAGACAGAGACAAAAAGAAAGGGGGGGAGACACACATTCACACACACACACACACACACACACACACACACACACACACACACACACACACACAGACAGGGACAGAGAGTGAGTGAGAGAGAAAGAGAGAGAGAGACAGACAGACAGACAGACAGAGACACAGAGACAGAGAGACAGAGACAGAGACAGAAACATATAAGACAGAAAGACAGACAAGAGACAGACAGTGAGAGAATGACAGACAGACAGAGACACAGAGACAGAAGAAGGACAGAGACAGAGGCTGAGAGACAGACAGACAGACAGACAGACAGACAGGGACAGAGGCGCTGAGAGAGAGAGAGAGAGAGAGTGAGAGAGAGAGAGAGAGAGAGCAAGTGAGAGAGAGTAATATTCATCATGCCACATAATTACCATGCCACACATTTATACACACTAACATGAGGAACTCGAACAGGTATCAGATCAGGCAAAGGCCACTTCACACTGTTGTACAGTCTCTCTAAACCTCAGTCCAGCTCCACCACATGTCGCAGGAAAGCCACGAGCAGTTCTGTCACTCTGCAAACAAGGCAATTACGATGCCTTCCCCCTTGAGCCATTTGTGTGGGTAGGGAAAATTGAGCCCTGCCACCTTCAGGCGGAAGCTCAAATTGACCTGCCTGTCTCAGTAAAGCAGTCTCTTCAACAACACTGTGCCACATACAAGGAACCATGGGTATCACAATTCCTTTACACAAACATGTCTTGTGAGGTTTTTTTTTTTTTTTTTTTAAATCGACGACAAAAACAGTCGCTGCTGACTCTTACTTTGA
>JADBJO010000257.1:525000-555000 GCA_016801955.1 Conus betulinus | reverse complement strand
ACCACAATGACCTCTAGATACCAGACAGTGATGATTACTTTCCTGCAGACCACAATGACCTCTAGATACCAGTCAGTGATGATTACTTTCCTGCAGACCACAATGACCTCTAGATACCAGTCAGTGATGATTACTTTCCTGCAGACCACAATGACCTCTAGATACCAGTCAGTGATGATTACTTTCCTGCAGACCACAATGACCTCTAGATACCAGACAGTGATGATTACTTTCCTGCAGACCACAATGACCTCTAGATACCAGACAGTGATGATTACTTTCCTGCAGATCACAATGACCTATAGATACCAGACAGTGAAGTCTTATAACTTTCCTGCAGACCACAATGACCTATAGATACCAGTCAGTGATGATTACTTTCCTGCAGACCACAATGACCTATAGATACCAGACAGTGATGATTACTTTCCTGCAGATCACAATGACCTATAGATACCAGACAGTGAATCTTATAACTTTCCTGCAGACCACAATGACCTATAGATACCAGTCAGTGATGATTACTTTCCCTGCAGATCACAATGACCTATAGATACCAGACAGTGAATCTTATAACTTTCCTGCAGACCACAATGACCTACAGATACCAGTCAGTGATGATTACTTTCCTGCAGACCACAATGACCTCTAGATACCAGTCAGTGATGATTACTTTCCTGCAGACCACAATGACCTACAGATACCAGTCAGTGATGATTACTTTCCTGCAGACCACAATGACCTCTAGATACCAGTCAGTGATGATGATTACTTTCCTGCAGACCACAATGACCTCTAGATACCAGACAGTGAAGTCTTATAACTTTCCTGCAGACCACAATGACCTATAGATACCAGTCAGTGATGATTACTTTCCTGCAGATCACAATGACCTGTAGATGCCAGACAGTGAAGTCTTATAACTTTCCTGCTTACCAAAATAACCGAAAGATACAGTCAGTGATGATAACTTTCCTGCAGACCACAATGACCTACAAATACCAGAAACTGATGTCTGATTACTTTCCCGCCTACAAGAAAAAAAAAAAAAACCCTGTAGATACCAAATGATGTCTGACTACTTTCCTACAGACCAAAATCACTTACAAATACCTAAGAGTGATGATTACGTCAGACCAAAATAACCTATAGATGATAACTTTCCTGCAGACCACAATGAGATATCTAACTACTTTCCCGCAGACCAAAATAACCTACAGATACCAACCAGTGATGTCGAACCACTCTCCCGCAGACCCAGAATTTTGCACAAAGACCAGACCGTGATGTCTGATTATTTTGCTGCAGATCAAAATAACCTAAAGATACATGACAGTAATGTTTGATTATTATCCGGCAAACCCAAACATCTTATAACAGACAAGTACTGTCTGGCAGGCCAATACACACACTACCAACCAGTATGTCTCACTATTTCATTGCAGACTCAGCTACCCTGCATAGTATACCAGCCAGTGATGCTAGGCTGTTCTATACCCTGTCTTCTGAAATCCCAAAAGGGATCTGGCAGCGGGCCAGGAAGGAGCAAGTTTCACAGACTGCATAACTTAGGGCCTAATCTGGCATTCAATGAAACTGCGCTTGCTTCGCCTTCTATCCTAGCTAGACGAAATCGGTCTCTCAATGATTTGGCATTTCGCCTCTGCTGCCTGTAAAACGACAGTGGCGGGTAACATTTAAACTAATCGGTGACTGCTTGTGGGGGAAAGGAAAAAAGAAACAGATTCCACGTAGACTGAGGAGATGTACAGATCTGGCAGAGAATTGAACCGCTCGCGTTTTCCCTCCAGTTCTTCCTTGATGGAATCAGTCTAAACGATGTGACATTTTGTTCCTGCAGGCTGTATAAAGCTGGGGGGGGGGGGGGGGGGGGGGGGGGGGGGGGGGGGGGGGGGGGGGGGGGGACAGAAAGAGAGAGAGAGAAAGACAGACAGACAGACTGACAGATAGACGCAGACAGAAGGACAGACAACAACAAAAAAGGCAGACAAACACACAAACACAGAGTAAGAGCAGGAAGGATACAGTGACCGTAAAAGGTGACGACGGATAAGGGGAATGAGGATGTATATGGGTGGAATTGGTGGGTAGATGGGAGGAAAAAGGGAGGGGGGAGAGGACAGGCTAATTAAAAAAAAAGGTACTAGGAAACAGAGAGTACACAAATGTAAAGATCCTGAGGAAAAGAAAACACGCCAGTTTTCAGCGATGGAGCCACACACTCTGTACCACCTCTGAGTGTTTAGCCATGGGATGAATAGCATCTACCCCTCAATCAACCACGCACACCCCTCCTCCCACCACTCACTCTCTCTCTTTCTCTGATGGTATAGAATATCTTGTCAAGTATAAACTACATTAAATGACAATATGATGGGCGAGTTCTGCTACCTAACCAGTGGAAGTTTGAATCAAAGTCTGAGTGCTGTATGCATGGTGCGCGCGCACACACACACACACACAGGACTGAGACAGGCAGACAGACAGCCAGAATGGGAAGGAGGGTGGGAAAAAGAAAAAAAACAAGCAAAATTTGTTTGAGAGAAAAGAGTGAGAGCGAGAGAGTGACAGAGAGAGATAGAGACACACAGAGAGACACAGGGATGCAGAGAGAGAATTTTCCAATAAAAATAAAAGATAATGCCTCAAGTTTCATGCGTTTTTTTTTCGTTGAATACTTTAGGAAGATGGAGATTCAGATCTGGTTGAGCTGACAAGCATCATAAAAAAAAAACGTAAAAAACAAAAACAAAAACGAAAGAACCTAAAAACTACTGTAAACACAACCTTTGGGAGATTCCGGCACAACTATTGGAATTCAACAGCTTGAGCAGGGAGTCTGAGACCTCCCTTTGGGATCCTTTCTCTGCGTTCCATTCCAAGCATGGCCTCAGAGTGATGTGCGCCAACAGTCGGTCAATATTCCCCGTCTCCGGTCCCCCTCACCCCACCCCCTCCCTGACCAGAGCCCTCAGCTTTATGCCTGTCCAGCAGCGTGTGTGACGGAGACAGGAAGGCTCCATGACACATCTGCAGGCCATGCATCAGGGTGGTGTCCTGCTGCTGTCCTTAATCATCATTATTCTATTCCTGAGTTTTATGATAAAACCATTATTTGATGAAATCATCATAATGATTGTTATCGATTGTTTGCAGCAGCAGCAAAAACCATCAGCAGTACCAGCGGCATCTCATCTTCTTCACCGCAGTCATCATTATCGTTATTAACAGCTGTTTCCCCGTAACCTCCCACCTGCTCTTACTTTTGCTGATTTTATTAAAAGGTGCACGCACACACAGACAGATGTCCACACACACATGAACACACACACACACATATGGATGCATGCATGCACGCATGCACACACACACACACACACACACACACACACACACACACACACACACACACACACATGCACACGCGTGCACACACACATGCATACTGTGATGTTTGTTGCATTAATTCATTATCATTATCAAAACAGCATGTAAGGGAACAGGTTGCGGGCAGAATTTGCTTGTTGTGTGTGTGTAAGAGTGTGTGTGTGTGTGTGTGTGTGTGTGTGTGTGTGTGTGTGTATGTGTGTGTGTGTGTGTGTGTGTGTGTGTGTGTGTGTGAGAGAGAGAGAGAGAGAGAGAGAGAGAGAGAGAGAGAGTGCAGGTGTGTGCATGTGTGTGTGTGCGTGCATACATGCCTGAGTGTGTGCATGTGAATGTGTGTGAATGTGTGTGTGTGTGTGTGTGTGTGTGTGTGTGTGTGTGTGTGTGTGTGTGAAAGTGTGTGTGTATATAAAAGTTTGTCTGTGTGTTTGTTTGTATGTGTCTTTATGTGTACATGTACACACACGTTTTTACAAGTATGTCTGCGTCTTTTTGTCTGTCTGTGTCTTTCTCTGTGTATGTGTGCGCGTGTGCGAGCATGCGTGCGTGCATGTGTGTGAGTGAAAGTGTATATATAAACGTTTTTCTGTGTGTTTGTTTGTATGTGTCTTTATGTGTGCATGTACACGCATGTTATATATATGTATGTTTGCATCTTTTTGTCTCTCTGTGTATGTGTGTGTGTGTGTGCGTGCGTGCATGCGTGCGTGTGTGCATGCGTGTGTGCGTGCGTGTGTGTGTGTATGCATGCGTGCATGCAGTGTGCTTGTCTCTGTGTGCGTCTGTGCATGTGTCTTTAAGTATGCATGTGTGTGTGCGCATGCGCGTTTGTGCGTGCGTGTGTATGCGCGCACACGCATTGTGTATGCTCTTATTTGCATGTAGCACGGTTATTTTCTGTCTTTACATTACCTAAACATATTCAGCATGCATGTATCAAGACTGCCAGTCCATATGTTTCAAATAAAGCGACATTTTGTTTTGGTTCGGGAGGGGTGGGAGTGGGCTGCCATTTGAGA
Organism: Conus betulinus; assembly: GCA_016801955.1. Taxonomy (NCBI): domain Eukaryota; kingdom Metazoa; phylum Mollusca; class Gastropoda; order Neogastropoda; family Conidae; genus Conus; species Conus betulinus. The sequence continues at coordinate 550,576 of JADBJO010000257.1, read as the reverse complement.
TAACTTTTGCATTTGAACTAAACTCTCAAGTATGACCATGTAAGAGATCAAGCGCGTCCTTGCTGAAATAATCTTCCTGCAAACTGTTGAGAGAGGGGAGATGGAGGGGAAGACAGAACAACAACAAAAGCAAAAAAAAAAAAAAAAAAATAAAAAAAATAAATAAAATAAAATAAAAATAAAATAAATAAAAATAAATAAATGAAAAATAAACAAAAAAAAAACGAAAAAAAACTGGATGGGCTGACAATACTGTGGACTGTACAGGGAAAACGTTTACAGAGACCCAGTCTTGGCATGCAACCGACAGTGCTGGAGGAGCCAGCAGGTGAACAGTTCTTCGGAGCAACGCCCCCTTGCATGTTTCCTCCTGAACTAAACAAGTTCTGCAGTCTCGAGTCATGTCCACACTGATAATGTCCACAGACCCAAGAAACTATAAAGAATGGGAGACCAGCTGACTTACCTGAAACACAGTAGTTATCAATGGGTGGGGGTGGGGGGTGGGGGGTGGACATCACTCTGTGTGAATGTATGCGCAGCTGTGAGTGCATTAAAAATGCCTGAATATGTGTGTGTGTGTGTGTGTGTGTGTGTGTGTGTGTGTCTGTGTGTGTATGAAATGGGGAAATTAGGGGAAAGGGATGGGGGAACTGATGAGCATACATACTCTTGCCAACTCTGAGAACAGAATTCAAACATGGGGGGGGGGAAATGTTCTGAACATACTTTTATCTGTGGTTCATGAGCTGAATGTTCATCGGAGCTGCATTCATAACCTCTCACTTCTTTCGTACTCAAACTAAAACACAGTTCTTCCAGTGAAGATGTCAGGTTGCAGCTATTAACTCTAGGAACAGGTTCATGGTTAACAAACGTGGATACTTACGGTTCACAAACGTGGGCACTATGGTTAGCAAAAATGTAATGGTAAGAGTTAGCATGAATCGATAAGAGTTAGCATGTATGTAACTCATGATGTAAACAGGAATAAATGGTATTGTCAGCAGGAATGCAATTATAGTTCCAGTACGATCATACTCCTAGTATCATCAGGAATGTAATCATACTACCTAAAGGAATGTAATCATAGTGCCAGCAGGAGCATAATCTCAACATCATCAGGAATGTAATCAAATTGTTAACAGGAGCATAATTACAGTGTCAGCAGGACCGTAATCACAGCACTTGCAGGAATTTAATCACAGTGTTAGCAGGAACATATTCATAGCACCAGTAGGACTTACATCACAGTATCATCATGAATGAAATAGTAAGATGTCAATAAGAACATGACCTTAAGCCCAGCCAGCAAAGGGCCATATCATCACCACGTAAAATCAACTCAGGAATTCATCCACACAATTCTTTAAAAGACAGGTCTAAAATAACAAAGAGGCGAAAATCAACATTACCACTGACCAAATCTCAGATCCGATGAAATGTTAACCTCTTTCAAGAACTCAAAGATCGCGTCAGGCGGAACATCTCCGAACGAGATCACATGGATTAGCTGGGACAGTTTCAGGACAGAAGTGTGACAGAAGGCATCAATCAATGCATCACAGTGGTCAGCACCTAGTCTGCTGCTGTCATAACATTCATTCTGAATGAAACTACAGGGGAGAAAGGAGTCACAGTACTCAGAGGCAAGATGAACTGTGTCATGAAGTTATCAACGGACATGTTATACCTCAATCCCCAGCTTTTACTCTCAAAGTCTTCAGAATGCTGATTACAAACCAGTTAAATTTGATCTGTCTTTCTTTCGCCCATCTTGCGCCAAGAATTTCACCAAGATAAGTTATTGCTCGTTCTTCATTTTCGTTGTCATGAGTCTTGTTTATCTTGCCTGAAGACCTAATAGGAAGAAATGCGTCGTGTTCTGTCTTGTGATTCGTTTGTCCATGTTGTTTGGTGGAGTTATTCCAAACACTTTTCAGGATTTGTTAGATTTCCGCCTGCAGCCACCTCAATTTGCAACAAACTTGAACTGTCTTTGCCACTCCCAACAGAGTGAAGGACCAAACGCTGCCAGATCTCTCAATTTGTGCAAAAATGTTTAAAAACATCCAGCACCTCCCACAGCAGCCGCCAGCCAATCAGAAGCAATGCAACTGGACCAATAACCTTTATATTCTAACCGTGTTCAGAAAGCCAGTCTGCATGGAAGTCTAATATGATCTCATGGATGGGGGAGTTCGGTCCGTCCCTGTCCAATCAAGTGTGAGCTCGGCAAGTCATGCGGACTGCCACACCTGTGCCCAGCCCCACAGACTCCCAAGGCTCGCCTTGTTTCCTGAAAATGAATTGAATGGTGCTGGCCTGCTGCTAGAGGAAAACGGGCCATTATCAATTACACCACAGGTGCAATTCACCCTGTCCACCACAGCAAGGGTTATTTCCGGTTATATCCCCGCTTTCCCTCCAATCTCCCTCTTCCTTCTCTCTCTCTCTTCTTCATTCTCACCTAACTCTTCCCCACCCTCCCCACCCCCACACCACTTCCTCAAAAAAAGTGTTCTCTCTCTCTCTCTCTCTCTTACACACACACACACACACACACACACACACACATGCACACACACACACACACACACACACACACACACACTCACAAACACACACACACACACAACAACACACACACACACACACACACACACACACGTACACATGCATGGACACATGCACACACATACACAGACACACAGACACTCGCACACACACATACACATACACACACAAAATACACACGCATGCACGCACGCATACACAGACACACACACACACACACACACACACACACAAGCTTGAGGGAGTCCTTGCCCTGTGCCGATCAATTTGGGCTAATATGGTGTTTAACTCACATTCTGCAAAAACAACAGAAGCTTTGTTTTTTTCTTTTATACTGCTCACAGTCAATGAAAATTATGAACAGTATAAAGCACATTTTTATGGGGAAAAGAGAAAGAAGAGAGAGAGAGTAACATAGTGAGATACAGACAGATGGAAAAAGTGTGAGAGTGAGAGAGAGAAACAGAGAGACACAGACAGAGGCTGAGAGAGAGAGAAAAAAAACTGAGCGGTGGGGGAGACAGACAGACAGACAGACATATAGACATCACACACTACACACACACACACACACACATACAGAGAAAGAGACACAAAGAGAGAGGGAGACAGAGCACACAGAGAGGCAGAGACTCGTGAGAGAGAAAGAAAGAGACAATCTGAGAGAAGAAACCTGCAAAAAAAGACATTAACACACCTCACAAGAAGGGCTCTCTAAAGTTTCCATGACTCTCTGCATCCCATCTCAAACCCCTCAATCTGCCTCTCATAGATCTGAACCCTTCAAAACATGAACAAACAGAGAGACAGACAGCTGAGCTCTACCACGGCACATGCAATTCAACGCAACGCATGAAAAACATGTTCAATTAGAGAGACAGATGGCTCCACCATAGCGCATGCAATTCAACGCAACTCATGAAATACATGTTCAATTAGAGAGACAGATGGCTCCACCACAGGGCTTGCAATTCAACGCAACGCATGAGAAACATGTTCAATTAGAGAGACAGATGGCTCAACCATACTAGCACATGTAATACACTGGCTGCATGTCCAACAACTTTATTCCCAGGCTCCTGATGTCACTGGCTCCCTTCCAGGGCATGAGGCAGCAAAAGATGTGTGTGTGTGTGTGTGTGTGTGTGTGTGTGTGTGTGTTGTGTGTGCCAAAGCAACAGACTTTGGACAGCTGCTGGAGCAGTTGGGGGAGGAAGCTAATTGAAACACACAGGTGGCAATGACTCTTTCACTGTGAGGCTGTACACACACACCCTACAGCCCTATTAAAAAAAAAAAAAAAAAAAAAAAAAAAAAAAAAAAGTTCAAGGACACGTCTGGATTTGTGGAATCTGGGCATTTCATTCAGATACAGCTTCGCAAATGTTAAACCAGAGTCATTTAATTTTAAGCGCAATTTATAAATCGTAAAAAAAATAAAGAAGAATTTTTCTTTGCCTTCTTCTGGAGTGAAACTCTCTCAGTATTTTCTTTTTCTTCTTTATTTTCTAAATCCTAAAATAATGAAAACCAGCCTGGAAAATACAAGTAAGTACATGTGTGTGTGTGTGTGTGTGTGTGTGTGTGTGTGTGTGAGAGAGAGAGAGAGAGAGAGAGAGAGAGAGAGAGAGAGAGAGAGAGAGAGAGAGAGAGAGAGAGAGAGAGTGAGAGACAGAGAAAGTGTGTGTGTGTGTGTGTGTGTGTGTGTGTGTGTGTGTGTATTGTAATATCCTAATGTGTGCAGTTGGTTCCAAACGGTCAAGCCATCAGAAAGGGGTTTATCTTCTTTTTCTTTTTTTTTTTGTAAACCTAACATGTTTTCACAAGTAGCCCAGATGTTCAGTGTTGCACATTATGTACAACTTATAAATAGCTGATGCATAAAATAAAAGACATATCTGACAAGCAGATTTCCAAAAATTGAATTTGCAAAATGTTGAAAAAACATTTTTTTTTTTTTTAGTCTCTTTTCACTTATAATAAAGGATTTCATGTCAAAACAGCTTTTGCATTTGTTCTGAATATGAACACATTCCCTTTGGTGCAAAACTGGATTACAAACCACACCCAGTGACCAAAATACTGTTCATAATAGAGCAGAAAGGGAGTGGGGGAAATATCTATTCATTCCAGCACAGTTACAAACTGAGCAAAACAGTCTGCTGCTACCACCACAGAATAGCTGAGACACTGAGGATTCGTTAGGATATAGCAAGGGTTGTTCTGGAGACCTATCAAGATACACTGGCACTTGAGGCTGGCACAGGCCTTCTGGTTCACATCTGTACCACTGTACCCCCCCCCCCCCCCCCCCCACCCCCACAAGAGACAGAGATAGACATGCTTTTGTCTTGCACAGTTAAGACTGGTCTGTTTTGTACAAAGAGTACAGATTGGTTTTTAAATTGTAGGTAAGACACAAGTTTCTACTGTACTAAGACAGACATGTTTGTTCTTAAGACAGGTTTCTTACATACAAAGGCAGGTGTGTTTCATACTTTAGTCAAGTTTGTATATAACTTAATGACAGATCTGTTTTCTTCAAGCTAGACAGGCTTGCCTCAAACAAGCAAGAAAGACCTGTAAACAAAAGAAATCATACATACAAGCAGTGAGGTTGTTTGCAGACACATGAAATCTGTCGAAGTAAGTTTGTTTTGTACAAGCAAGTCATGTTTGTTTTTGTAGCGGAAAAGACAGATCTGTTTGGCACAGGAAAAACAGTTTGTTTTTGTACATGCAACAGAGGTTTGTACAGACAACATAGCTTTGTTTTGTGCAGGCAAGACAGGATTGTTTAGTTCAGACATGAGAATCTGTTTCTTGTACTGGAAGTACAGGCTGGTTTTATACAAACATACAAGACAGGTTTATTTTGTAAAGGCAAGATGGCTGTGTTCACCACCATAGGCAAGACAGGGTAGGTTTGTTCTGTGCAGGTAAGATACATTTCTTTTGTACAGCAATAGCAGATTTCTTTTGTAGACACACTATTTAAAAAAATCAGGTTTTTTGTATCATTCAAGAACAACCTTCTGATGCTTTAATGTGACATTATACACCTGTCTCATACACCTGTGAAGTTGCTTGATGTACACTTTTGGTGAAATGGAATGTGTCATTGCAAGCCAAATGCTCAGTGACATGATTCATCCATCAAAAGCGTTTTGAGTGTTACCTTATTCTTTTTCTTCTGAAGGAGAAAGGCAGGAGGGAACAGGATGGGGGGGGGGGGGGGGGGGAAGAAGAGGGAAAATGGATCCAGTAAGACAAGTGCAGGAGCTGTCATCAAAATTATTTAGTGTACAGACAATAGTTGCAGGCATGCACCAGTGTGAGTGTGAGTGTGTGTGTGTGTGTGCGTGTGCGTGTGTGTGTGTGTGTGTGTGCATGAGTGTGTGTGTGTGTGAGAGAGAGAGAGAGAGAGAGAGAGAGAGAGAGAGAGAGGAGAGAGAGTGTGTGTGTGTGTGTGTGTGTGTGTGTGTGTGTGTGTGTGTGTGTGTGTGTGTGTGTGTGTGTGTATGTGAGACAGAGACAGACAGAGAGAGAGAGACAGAGTGAGAGAGAGAGTGTTTCTTTTATGTGCATGCATGCGTGTGTTTGTGCATAGTGAGCACAGGCAAGTGTTGTTATGTGCTATTACACATGCATGAATGTGAGTGAGAGAGAGAGAGAGAGTCAGAGACAGAGAGAGACAGAGTGTGTGTGTGGGCGTGTGTGTGGATGGGTGGGAAACAGGGGGAGAGGGAGAGAGAGAATGTACTTGTCTTTCAGAATGCATGCAGGTATATGTAATGAATCCATTTAAGTTCTTGCACTGAGAGAGAGAGAGAGAGAGGAGAGAGAGAGAGAGAGGGAGAGAGAGAGAGAGAGAGAGAGAGAGAGAGAGAGAGAGAGAGAGAGAGGAGGGGAAAAGAGGGAGAGAGAGATGGGCAGAAAGGGGATGAGATATGAGACAGAGACGTTGAAAGAGAGACAGACAGACAGAGACAGGCAGACAGACACACAGACACACACAGAGACAGAGATACACAGACACATAGAGACAGTTAGAGACAGGCACAAAGAGAGTAAAGACAGACAATATGCATGAAAACAGAATGAGAAGAGAGAGAAAGAGAAAGAGAAGAAAGAGAGAGGCAGACAGAGAGAGAGAGACAGAGAGAGAAAGCATCTGTGTTCATGAGTGTATACATGCATGGATAGATACACACTTTTCCACAATCAAGACACACTGATAAAGAACACAACCCAGTGTGAATGTGTTGAGACATTCCTATCCCTGCTTTGTCCATTCCAAGTTGAATTTGAGCTGCTTGATGAATCTCAGACTGCTGCTGGAATGAATTCATTTTCAGTTACAATGCATCCTCTCCCCAAAACTTTCAGTTTTCCACGTGGCAGCACTGTCAGCCTAAATGAAGCACAAATCAGCCTGAAGGTCTAAGTCAGTAGAGCAAGACGCCTCTAACTGTCACTGACTAACCATCAAAACCAATCGATTGTGGTGATAAAGGTCAAAGTCAGTGAAGCATGACAGAGGTTATAGTCAGTGAAGCAAGACATTGGCCAAAGGTCAAATTCAGTCATGCACAGCACTATACTGCTAAGAAATGTTCAAAGAAAACTGATCATAACCATGGTATAGAGGAGCAAGACAGCTGTTGTGCAACTGACTGAGCCAAAACAAGTTCAGCAGCTCTTTTGGACCGGCTTATCCCAAGGCAATATTTATAACAAACAATGACGCTAATATTTTTTCTTCATCTTCTCTTAAACTTAGAGACCTTGATTTTGCAAGGTTATTTGGAATGAGTTGTTGCTGTACAGATTTTTCCCTAGAATCTGTAGATACAATGGTTAAAGCTCGTTCGTTCAAGCCATCAGCTCCCGCTGGAGCAAAGGCCATCAACAACAATCCACCAGCGCGCCCTGTGTCCTAGGCTGCCCTTTCCAATTCCCTCCAGGTGTATCCCGCTCTCTTCCTCTCTGCATCCAAGTCTCTCCTCCATGAATTCCTAGGTCTTCCCCTTCTCCTCCTGTCCCGGTGGGTTCCAGCGCAGAGCATGTCGTCGCGTAATGTCGCCAATTGGCTTCCTCAGTGTGTGGCCTATCCGACGCCATTTCCTCTTTTTCACCTCTTTCTCCGCAGGGAGTTGATGTGTCCGATCCCACAGTTCCACATTCCTGATGGTGTCTGGCCAGTCAATCAGAAGTATCTGCCGGAGGCAGCTGTTAATGAATGTCTGTATTTTCTTGGTGATGGTCTTTGTTGTTCTCCATGTCTCAGCGCCATACACAAGTACTGAATTGACATTAGAGCTGAAAAGTCATATCTTGGTTCGTCTGCCGACAAGCCTGGAGGCCCAGATGTAATGGTAGAAGGTGCACTAGTTATTGTGATACATCTTTGTGGTTGTCATTATTTTGCTGTGGCTGTACCAACCCTCTTAAAGTTATTGTTGTGGTTACCTGAAGATGTGTGTCCTCAGGTGTTTTGTTGCTTTCTCTGCTTTGTTGCGCTTGCAGTTTTGTTTTGTTTTCATTTTTGCTGTTCCAGGTGTCTGTTTGCTTCAGTGGTTCTACATTCTGTACATTACAATCAAACTACAGTAGTACCTCTGTGCAACAACCTCATAGATGTCATGAAAATTAAGACTTTGTAGACAGGGGCCTTTACTCGTATGGGGCCGGAAGGGGGGGGGGGGGGAGGGGGGGGGGTTGGAGGAGTAGACTAATTGAAACTGCAGTCTACAAAAAAATGAAAATGTGCAGAACTTATAATGTGATGGTTATAATGTGGCATTCAAACTGATGCACAGAAGAACAAATTCCCTTTCAGACCTGACCCTTGCGAAATGTTACACTGCATTCAATAAAAGAAAAATATTCATGAAACTCTTGAACAGAAAAGACAAAAATGCCTGTGGGGCTTAGAAGTCAAGACAGCGAAGGGAATGGGGGTGGGGGGGGGGGGGGGGGGGGGGGGGGGGGGGGGGTGTTGGAGGATGGAGGATTAAACAGTTAAGAAATAGGGTTACCGAAAGACTGATGATACTGGCAGTTTTTGTTGTTGTTGTCTTTTTTTAATTCAAGTACACACAAAAATGGCAGTAGACCATGGACAGACCAGTTATCAGTCAGAAAAGGAAGTGGTTATTTAGAAACTACAAAGGCTGAAGTTAGTCACAGAAAGTTTGGTCATTGTGAGGACAGACTCATTGGACTGAGCGCAATTCAGGTTCCATTGTATTTGGTCTGCCTTCAACTCTGTACCACTGGCACCTCCCCTTAATGACCTCCAGGAATCTGTGACCTTTAAGTCTTCAGAAAGAAAGAGTCTTTGCTGCGATATATATATATTTTTTTTTAAATATTAAGAAAAAGGCCACTTAGGGACTTTATTAGGGAGAGGTGGAAGGGAAATGGAAAGGGGGGTGGGAGGAAGGGTGTGTGTGTGTGTGAGGTGCGTGCGTGCGTGCGTGCAATGGTGTGTGTGTGTGTGTGTGTGTGTGTGTGTGTGTGTGTGTATGTGTGTGTGCGTGCGTACATGTGTGCGTGCATGCGTGTGCGTGCGTACGTGCACGTGTTTGTACATGTTTGTACATGTGTGCATGCAGGAGGAAGAGGGTCGGGTGGGGACCTGTCACTACTGTACCATGCTTGGATATAGGGGGGAGAAGACACTTACCTTCACCTTTCACCAGTTCAGAGTGCCTGCTGATCTGATTGACTCTTCTTCTGTTTACAGACGGGCAGTCTGTCCGCTAAACCCCACAGCTATCAGTGTCCACTTGCCATGTTTAAAGCACACACACAAAGAGCTGCCTCCAATCTGTGAGCCTGATCGCACAAGGCTAATAAATAATGCAATAATTCTGCACTCTCCTACTGCTCGGGCCAGGAAAAAAAAAAAAGAAGCTGGAGTAGAAAAGGGGTGGGAGGCAGCGGCTGGGTGCAGGGCAGGAATGTGGTAACATCTGTCAGCACAGGTACATAGTATACATTGTTGTAAGATCTGTCTCCATCTTAAATCCTCTCCTGCCACTCACACACTGCCCACAAATGTACTGGTATAGATGTTAAAGCTGTAAGCACAAAACGCTAGCATGCGCATGTGCCTGCACACACACATGCACACGCGCGCGCGCGCGCACACACACATGCACACACACATGCGCATGCACACATGCAAACACACACACACACACACACACACACACACTTACACACACACGCACACACACGCACACACAACAATTTAAGTTTCATCAACGTTGTGTCACTGCATGTGTACTACTGCACATACACTACACCACATCTGCTAAGTCACGACACCACACTGCACAGGTCTACAACTGATGATGTTCACACACACACACACACACACACACACACACACACACACACACGCGCGCATCCACGCGCATGTACACACGCACGCACACACACACACACACACACACAGATGCAAAAAAGCAACAGCAAACACACACAGACTCACACATGCATGCATGAATACAAACGTACACACACAAACATGGACGTGGACACACACACACACACACACACACACATACACACAAACACACACGACACACCGATGCATAAGCAGCAACACACACACACACACACACACACACACACACACACACACACACACATCTAACAAATTGCAGTCAGAAGAAAACCAAGACAAGACCTAAGTTCGCGTGAAAGGGAATACCCAGATTACCATGAACACTTCAAACACATCCAAAGGTCTTTCCCAAGTCATAAGAGTTCACATTCAGGAAGAATGCATTCAGTGACAATAAACAAACATTAGGCCTTCTTGTTGAACCAGACAGAAAGCTTAAGCCAAAGAGAAGACAGTGACACAAGAAACCCAGGTGAGGCAATCAGGGCGAGGAGCAGAAGCCACCAGACAAGCACAGAAACAAAAATACCACCCCAAAAAAAGGGTGACCTACCCTCCTTGTAAACAGCCACCCTGTCGATGCCTCCATCCTCCTGCTTGATGAACTGAATGAGGTCACCCACGGTGTGTGAGACAGGCTTCATGGTGAACTCACAGCTCTCCCGACGCGAGGGGAGAGGCACAGACACCACGGGCAGCCCATCCGTATCTGGACCGTCACCTCTGGGAAGGAATGCGGAACAAAAATTCATGTCATTGACTTCAATCACGTAAAAAGTCAATTCATTTGTCTCTCCACTAACCATGCGCTGTTTCCTTTCCATGACCCTAGGTGTTGGGGGCTGAGGGAATGCTGTGAGGAAAAGAATGCCGCAGTAGGTAGATTTCATCAAACTAGGAATTGTGCATGAACTGGAAGCTGAATTTGCATGACCTGTCAGGTGACGGTTTGTGTGCGTGTGTGTGCGTGCGTGTGTGTGTGTGTGTGTGTGTATGCGTGTGTGAGAGAGGGCATGTGTGTGTGTGTGGCATATGTGTGTGTGTGTGTGTGTGTGTGAGAGAGAGCATGTGTGTGTGAGAGACAGCATGTGTGTCAGGGATCGCAATTACCGATATATACCGGTAAAATACCGATTGTGAAAGCTGTGTATACCGAAAAAAATCTGAGCCGTCGGTCTCACGGACCGATAATCTTCTGCCGGTGCCGGTAACAAAAAACTTGTCCGCCCTCTTGCTGCTTGTACTAACCCACGTTTTCTCATGACCGCAAGTCTCTAGTGAGTCAAGGTCAGCCATTTCTCCGTTAGTCGCAACTTCGCCAGGCATGGGGATCTGTTTACAAATAAAATAGATTGGCCCTAGCACGTGCACGCCTCATGTAGCCTACTGCTTTCTATACGGCTCTGCAGTACCGGCAGTGTGAGATGTGTGTACAGTTTGTCATCGCTCAAAAGGCAAGCACAGGCCTAAAGAGCGTTCATTCCACAGCTGACTGAGGCCAAATATTCACAGCCTTTGAAAGCTAACAAGTAGTAACTCCCAGTTTAGGTTTCTTGGTACTGCTTGATACAGGCCCAGCCAGATCGTAAGCAACACTGTATTGTTGAAAAATTTACGCGTCATAAGCCTTCTGTTCATTGTTCGTTCTTTTTTTTTTCAAGTTTGTACACCTTAAGAATATAGATCTAGTCCTACTGATCTACAACACGTACGATGGATAAGGGGGTCGACAGTGGTCGATCTTTTCTTTCTTAAAACGAGGATCAGACTCGGACAAAGCTGAAAATCTTCCGTCAACTCGACCTTCAAGTGAAGATCTCGAGCCACCAGGCACAGTGTGTGAAGAGCGTTCTCTGAGTGATGCATCCCAGCCAGGCAGTGAAAAAGTTACAGAAAAAAGCAAAGCATGATTCTTCTGTGTGGTCATTAATGTGATTGTATTGTATGAGTGTGATATTTCAGAAAAAAAAAAAATGATAAATATTGTCACAGTCAGTGGTTTTGTTAAAGCTTTGATTAATTAACATTATTATTATTGCCATGGACATTAACCATATGCTGAAAAAAAAATCACACATTTTATCAATAAATTAGTTTAGAGCCATTTAGTGGTGTGTGTCACTCTGGCTACTGTGTGTGTGTGTGTGTGTGGGGGGGGGGGGGGGGGGGGGGGGGGGGGGGGGGGGGGGTAGTGCGTGCTTACAGTATGACAAAATAAGCAGTGGTGAGTTCACCGGTTTTCGTTGGTTTGGGACTGGTTGCAACTCAGGTTGCTGAAGGCTAATTAGTGGTGGGACTGTTTTTTTTTAAATTCTTAGCGCCATGCCTGTGTGTGTGTGTGTGTGTGTGTGTGTGTGTGTGTGGGGTTGTGTGTGCATGTGTGTGTGTGTGCGTGTGTGCTCGCACCCACTGTCACGTGCACATTTGTGTCACTCTGTGCGCCAGTATGAGCAAGTACATCAATGTGCTTGCACCCTTGTATATGTGTGCATGAGTAGGTGGGTGTGCATGCAAATAACGTCTTCATCTACATGTCAGTTTCATATGCACATGTCTCTACAGTGAACACCAATGTGAATATAACCTGAGTGAGTATCATGACACTAATAGCAGTGCTATGGGGGGGTGTACTATTTTTGCTCCTACCCACAGTTCAAATGTGCCACTGGACAGAAAGCGAAGACTGGAACCACGCAGTTGAGTTTCACCCACTTACAGAATAACTCTCTGAGAGTACTTCTCAAATTTCCTGACCAACATCACAGGTATCCCTGCATCTGCTGGGCTGACTGACACCAAGACTCTCATGAAAGGAAGAGCAGAGAGCAGCCCTGTTGGGTAGTCTCAGACTGCATTGGAACTTCACAGCATTATCATGGTCATCTACATCTCATGGACCATCATCCCAAACTGTATGCCCAAAGTCTGTTCCTTCATGTCAACTCACATCATGACTTCAGTCGATTTTCCTCTTCATATCCATATATCCAAAGTGAATTTATGCCACAGTTGTCTGACAGCAAGTTCATGAGGGCTATCACTGAATGGAACTGATGGTGCCCTCCAGAGGGGATATTCCACTCATACTGGCTCTGCAATTTATTGACAGTTATCATTAGAAGGCTCAGTGCATAATGTCCCTCTTAAGCTCTATGTGCCTCTTAACAGGCACCACTAAACTCCACCCCTAGAGATTCATATACAGTGCAGTGCCTTCTCTGGTGGGTTGCTTCACGATGACCATATACTGGTTGCTGCCTCTAAGCTGCAATGCTGGGGCTGTGATTGAACAAGCCCTGGCTGTGTGTTTTAACCAAACTTTTCTAGTTCAGTTATATCTTAGGGCACCTGAATGGAAGAAAGAGGGCCTGAAACAAGGAAAAGTTCAAAAAACTGCACAACAAAGCTTTAATCTTATGCCACCTGTTGCATCCTGCGAGGCAGCCCTTGAAATACAAGCTGTTCGGCTGCACTGGGCCACAATGTACATCTTGCTACACAGTGTAGTGTGATAAAACTGCAACTTCTCTTCAAGTCGGGCTTTTAGCTTGTATCCTAGCAGGTGACTGGGAGGTGGGAGGCAGGGGTGATGAAGATGGAAAACGTCAGTTACCTGTATGGAAATGTGGCCTCTGAGGACTTGACCCCAGCAAACACATCTGACTGTTTCATCAGTCAGCCTAAGCATGCCTTTGTTTTGCCTGTCCTGGCATCTCAACACAAAACATTTTCAAGCTCTATTGTGCTGCACTTTAGACAATGGCAGACACTCGTAAGCAAAGCATCTTTCCCACTACCACTATATTAACACCACATCTCCTGTTCTATCTTTCTTTTATTCTTCTCATTTTTTAAAAAAAATTAATGCACAGTTTACAAGAAAGACAGGCAGACAGTGCATAACAGAAAGGATGATGAACTTACCATTACGATACAGCACTTGTGTGCAGTAAAACGAACATGGACATGCGTGGGCTAAACAAACCTTGGCTAAAAATCTGAAACACAATGAGACAAAAGAGTGATGTTGATGATGTTCATGATGGTGTCAGATGATGGCTTCCTCACTTCATTGTAAACAGATAAAGTATAACAACAACAACAAAATCTTGCTCAATGTTGCTTTACTTGATTTCAAATTCATAATTTTTACCTTACAACAGATACACTTGTCTTCATTCTTGAGCCTTCGGCTATGTCTTTATCACGTATTACCAAAACTTCCTTTGCAGCTTCAAGCAACAGACAATATCCGTGCACAGCTATTCACTGCAGCTTCAAACAGCAGACAATTCGTGCACAGCTATTCACTTTATCAGCTACGTGCACAGCTATTCACTTATACAGTACACAGATCTGGTTCAAGTCAAAGACAGAAATCTGAAATGGCTGACTACACTGATGGCATACACAGATCTGGTTCAAGTCAAAGACAGAAATCTGAAATGGCTGACTACACTGATGGTATACACAGATCTGGTTCAAGTTAAAGACAGAAATCTGAAATGGCTGACTACACTGATGGCAATGTCTTTACTTGCTTTTTTCTTTTCCTCTTTTTCTTTAGCCCATTTCCTATTTTCTCAGCAAAGATTTCATGATGGAATAATTTTTATCAATCCAGTATGCTTATGATATCTTGTTAGACACCAGAAGACAAAAAATGCATGCACAAGCCTATGAACATGACAGGAATGCTCTTTGCCATCTGGCTTAGATCAGTCTTGAAAATTTTCTAGCATGAAAGCTCTCCAAATCTGAGGGACTAGCACAAATCCCTCAGATTTGGAGAGCTTTATGCTAGAAAATTTCATGACTTGGTGATTTCCCAGTGCAGCAGGCATGCATGCATGTAGAGGTGATGAATAATTCATGTAGGTCCAATGATGGAACTGATTGGATGACACTTTGTAAGTTATGTCATCAGTCTGAAATCACTAAAAGTATATATGCTTATCTGACAAAGCTGATGACATGACTTACAAACTGTCATCCGGTCAGTTTCACGGACTACTGGGCCTACATGCTCTATTCATCGCTACTAAATGTATGCCTGCTGCGCCGCAAAGTCACCATGTACAGAACTACAAGTGCAGCACCACTAATCTATGAAGCAGTGAGCCTAAATACACTAGACAGTGAACAGCAACGTCTGTTTTCTCTCTCTCCCCTCTTTCTTTGAGAGAGAGAGAGAGAGAGATGGAGAGAGAGACAAAGACAGAGAGAGTGAGTGTAAGTGAGTGAGTGTGTGTGTGTGTGTGTGTGTGTGTGTGTGTGTGTGTGTGTGTGTATTGTGTGTGTGTGTGTGTGTGTGTGTGTGTGTGTGTGTGAGTGTGTCTGTGTCTGTGTATGGTGAGTGTGTGCTGCGTGTTCCCTTCTAGAATTGCATTTTGACAGCAATAGAATTATGTCTGGGGAGAAGGAATATAGGGGGGGGGGGGGGGGGGGGGGGGGGGGGGAGACTTTGGGTGGAATGCAAGGGGGGGGGGGGGGGGGGGGGGGATTATTAGCCATATGACACAATACCATGCAAAATCATCGGAGTTCTGACTGGCACAAGCCGGGCTGAAAAGATACACTGATCTACAGAACTCTTCTGAAGATAATTGACTGATTTCCAGTTTACCCAATCACATGACCTACAGCTTGATGAACAGAATGTAAACCAGGCTGAGCTCTCAATTATACACAGATTAAGTGATGACATGTGACTGAGCCTGGGCAGTTCCAACACTCCCCCATTCTGACCATCATTCACTTCATCTGAACCCAAACACACTCAGGTTTGGAAGGCTGCTGGCTTGGGTTAAAAAAAAAAAAAAAAAGAAAAAAAAAAAAAAAAAAAAAAAAATCTCCACATAGTTGTATGAATGAAAGGAATTGAACTCATGACCCCTCACCCCACAAGCCTGCAATGCAAACAAACCACTGCACCAGGATGGCTGATCACATGAGAGCTTGTGTCTGCAAGCTAATGATAGTCACATCTAAAAATGGCTGTAACACCTGACTGGATCTGTAATGGGTCAGCCAATCCATGAAAATGCTAATACTAATTAACCTGACTTTGAAAAATGTTTAGTGGTAAGGTACTACAGAAGGTTTAGAGCAGAAGCTACACTGCTGTTTCAGTGTCTGTTTCAAAAGCCACATTTCATAATGGCATCAACAGAATTTAAAAAAATCAGCTGTCAGTTAAGACAGCAATCTTGAGCACAGAACTGCCATGGGTTTGACAAATATATATATCGAAATATCTCTTCCTTTTCTTCCTGTACTTATTCTGCCAGAGTATGTGTATGCTTAGCATATAGGATGCATGTGATGTGTCCAAAGTGACATACATTATACTCATAAATGATACAATGATAGTTATCAATGTCATAAAACTTCCGAGAATAGGTGAAATCTTTTGTCTACCAGTTCCAGAAATCAGAGTGATAAACAAATATATGGACTGAAACGATCGAGGATTTGCTTTACTTAATCATGGCAATTGAGAATAACCATTAAAGGGGGAGTGTAGTAGGTACTGCCTAATGAGGCTGATATGCGAAGAAGTTCTCTAGTGGAACAGGAAAGATAACAAGATTATTCATTTGTTTTATAGTGGCCAAGAAGTTCATAGTGATATAGATAAGACATTTAGAATGGTATCATTTGCTGGCCATTTTTACAGAGCTCTTACCGTCTTAGACTGAATCGGACTATGAGTGAGGTCACAGAAAAGTAATCCATTTTATTACAATATTTGTAAAATAGTAGATGAGATAGGGACCAGAATAGCTCAGGTAGTAGAGCGCCCAACTCGTTATCCAAGGGTTGTGGGTTTGAATCTCCGCTGGGCCGTTTCGGTACAGGGGGATTTTTTTCTTCGGAGTTAACATGGTTCTGACTCTTTTTCCCATACAGTCAGTCCCTTGAATGAGACTATAAACTAAGGTTCTCTGTGTGTGAATGCATACATAACATCTTGCACACACGTAAAATCCCATCACCGACTTGCAGAAGAGAAGGCCAGTTTGGCCGTCTGTATGGATGACACATTACACGTGCCATGCACCGGTCGGCTGGGCTATAAGCAACATTATCTTATCTTATCTTATCTTCCCTGAAGATGGAGTATGGCTGCCTTAATGGTGGTATTAAAAAAAAAAGCGGTCATGTACACAAAACTCCACTCCCTTTGTTGGGCAGATGGGATGAATACTTGCCTGTCTATATAGGGAGTGTCTGCAGGAGCATCAGCCTGCGTACGCAGAAGAAGTTGATGAGATAGCGCTGGTGGTGATACTAAAGCAGTTTGCCCAAGGAGTACTTAACGCTTGCACAGAAGTTAACAATAGCACCTGAGTGACAGTAGCAGCACAGGCAAATCATTCCATGACATCTTTTCCAAATCCCCCTATTGACCATAGTTTAGTTCAACAGTTTACTTCAATTCAACAAAGTGAATAACTGTGAGTAGAAGGAACTAATATTAGAAAGGGAAGTTGAAAGGCTGTTTAAGCACTACCAACTAGGAATGGCTTTTTTTTTTTTTTTTCCATTCCGTGCATTAGGTGTAAAAATATTTGGATTGGGTAAGTTAGATACAAGCCTGTTCAAAAAAAAAAAAAAAAAAAAAAAAACCAAAAAAACTGTACACAGAATGCCTGCATTTGTTCTACATATGCTGTAACTAAGGAATGAAGGGCTGGGAAGTGAAAAGAGATCAACACATGCATGCAAGAGCATTCACGACTGTATGTATCTGCAGCATAGCTTGAATCTAAAAGTGCTAAAGAACAGTCAAACTCTGTGTGTGTGTGTGTGTGTGTGTGTGTGTGTGTGTGTGTGTGTGTGTGTGTGTGTGTGTGTGTGTGTGTGTGTGTGTGTGTGTGTGTGTGTACTTGTGTATGTGCATATGTGTGTGTGTGTGTACATGTGTATGTGTGTTATATATGAATCTCTGTGTGTGTGTGTGTGTGTGTGTGTGTGTGTGTGTGTTGTGTGTGTGTGTGTGTGTGTGAGCACTGTTCTGTGTGTGAGTGTGTTATTAGTGTGAGTGTGTGTGTGTGTGTGTGTGTGTGTGTGTGTGTGTGTGTGTGTGTGTATGTTGTGTGTGTGTGTGTGTGTGTGTGTTTGTGAGTGTGTGTGTGTGTGTGTGTGTGTGTGTGTGTGTGTGTGTGTATGCACTGTATGTGTGTGTGTGTGTGTGTGTGTGTGTGTGTGTGTGTGTGTGTGTGTGTGTGTGTGTGTGTGTGTGTGTGTGCTGGTGTATGAGTGTGTGTTTCTGTTGTACATGTGTTATACTCTTGTCATCCATTTTCACCAGCACACCATGACCTACTCTTCTATATGGTGAAATAGAATTCAACATGCGTGCAATGCATTTGGTACATGCATTCATGCACAGCACCTGAGTTTCAAGTCTCATCCAAAGTCCTTTTCTTTTTTTTTTTCAAATTTCAATTTCAAATGGAACTAATGACTAATGTCAACTCCAACAGAAAAATGCTCTTGAGCCAGTAAAGATTTAAACCTATTTGTTACTTCTGTTAGTGTTAATGTTAGTGTCAGTGTTAGGGTTACTGTGTGTGTGTGTGTGCGCATGTGTGTGTGTGCGCATGTGTGTGTGTGTGTGTGTGTGTGTGTGTGTGTGTGTGTGCATGTGTGTGTGTGTATGTGGGGGGGGGGGGGGAGGAGGGGGGGGGGAGAGACAGGGGGAGAGAGAGTCTGTCTGTGAGAGTGCATGTGCACATGATGTACACACTGGTTCTCTCTCTCTCTCTCTCTCTCTCTCAATATCTGGTATCCGCTGCAAAGATATAACCAGGTGATAGTAAAATTTCAATTTGGTTGTATATGTTACCTGATCGATCACAATCTGTTGAAGTTTGAGTTCGATTTGGACTAAACGATATGCCACGCCTACGCTTTTGCATTCCGCTACCAATGCGACATCGCCTAGCTGCATCAAGTTAACTTTGTGGCAAGCGAGCAAAGTTTCACTGTCCTGAAAATTTGACTAGCTTATCAGGCATATGGATGAGAACTCTTTCTACTAGTACTGACTATTCACTTGTGTTAAATTTCAATAACATCTGTGTCCGTACGATTTTGCTGAAATGAACTGATGAAACGATTGGAGCACACACCGTTTCCTGGATTGTCTAGTTTTCAAGCAAACCGCGACTGCTAGGAAACAGCCAGCCACCTTTCTGCTTGCAGCGCTCGACAACGAACTGCAACTGGATCACGCAAACTTGAAGTTGAACTTCTTCAAGATTCCACAAAAAAATGCCTTCCACAAATGCGAAAAACAACAGGTATAAAGTTCTATTACCTGTACTTTTCCTGATATTGACCGACATCGCCTTTTTACAACAGGTCCCTGTAGGAAACTCCTGCGTAGCAGAAGACGCAAAGCAGTACCAGCCATGATCCGTACTACACACACAGTCACACACAGGCACACCGCTAGAGGCTCGCACACACATACACACAGAGACAAATTCAGCGACGTTGGCATACGAGAATCTACGAGAGTAAACAAGTGTTGCATGCGCAAGGGCGCAGACATCGCTGGCTTTCGTTTTGTGGCCACGCCGGATAAACGCCAGGTGAACTATGACCGATACACAGGCCTAAGGCAGAGTTCCGAACTCAGTTCGTCGAACAGATGGGGATCAGGAGAAAAATCAGGTTTAGTGTACACGTAAATTTTAACTTACTTTTGAAATGAAATGCTCTCTGTTAGATTATAAGATCGTAGCACGTTTGTTTTCCGGAATGTTTTTGATAGTTCGAGATGCGATGACCCGAGACTGATGATGACAACGTAGATAAGCAGCTAAACTAGAACTTTGCGATGCATCTTCTCCAGTTATGATTGAGAAGATAAACGGTCATGAGTGTATGTTTTGGCGAACCAAAGGTAGTGCAAACTGGACGGCAACAGCGTGTCATCATGCTGTGAACTAAAAATAGTTAATTGGTCAGTGCTGCGAACAGTAAAGTTTAATCTTGGAGCCGCTATCATGGAATGCAGTGATCGTTGGAACAGC
The DNA here is from genome assembly GCA_016801955.1 of Conus betulinus. Taxonomy (NCBI): domain Eukaryota; kingdom Metazoa; phylum Mollusca; class Gastropoda; order Neogastropoda; family Conidae; genus Conus; species Conus betulinus. The sequence goes on along the minus strand of JADBJO010000257.1, from coordinate 530,530 downwards.
ATCATTTAATTAGTCCAGAAAATAGCCTGTTTGAATACTGCTTTATGCAGCTGTGGCTGTGACAAAGTGACAAACTCAAAAGTTCTGTTAAAACAAGATCAGTAGTCCAGTTAATTACTGTATACCCGACCACAGTATGTTTTGAATAGTTGTAGTAAAGCAGAATACAGTCATGCTCCAGATCAGTGTTCTCTGTATTAACCCTTTCAGTCCTTCTCAGTTTACAGCTTGGGCAGCCAGACATGCTCAAACGTTTGGCTAATCCATTGGAACTGAAGGGATACTTCACACAAATATTATTCACTCAAAAACTATTTTGCCAAGAGGGAAAAAAATTGTGGTTATAGCTAAGTAATTTCACACTCTGATATTACAGTTTTGTGTACAATGATGTTCATATTTGTTTCATAAAGTTTTTTTTCCCACATTATCCCCTCTGTAGCGGCCACCCCAGTTATTTACCTCAGGCTTTTTGTTTGGTGGTACCAGCTGGCAGGTTTGCTCTCTTTTTCTAGTCTCATAAGGTTTTAGTGGAATGTATTCTTCTCTTTCAGATGATAAATACTAGAATGTCTGAACAGCATAGTCCAAACTAAGTTCTGTGTTGATATGTTTCTTACTTGCATCTTACACTCATAGTAACATGCATTGTGTGACTCACACATTACAACATAATGAAGATTGTTCACAGTATGCAAAAAGAGTGTGTTCATGTATATAGTAATTAGTGTCTTATTGTGTGTGTGTGTGTGTGTGTGTGTGTGTGTGTGTGTGTGTGTGTGTGTGTGTGTGTGTGTTTGAAAAGATGTTGTACCTGTGCTATTATATGGCTGTGAAATATGGGGTTATGAAGATATCAAAATCATAGAAAGCTTGCAGCTTAAGTTCTATGACTTGTATAAAAGTGGTATTTATATGTCTGGGTGGATAAAGTGTATACAATACAAGCATTTTTGTAGAAACAGGCTATGATTGTATTTGGGAAACACAGCAGTTTTCTAACGAAAGATCGTTATGTAGAAACATTTCTTTATCTTTGAAAGATAACTATGTACGTTCGTGGAATAGGGTATTATATTCAAGTAATAAATGCCTATTCTATAGAAAAATTATAAAACAGATTTCAAACGTGAAAATTACATTGAACAATTACCTGATCTATATATATTTCCCTTAATTAAATTCCGATGTAGTAATCACAAACTCATGATTGAAGTAGGAAGAAGACTTGGTCTTGCCCGCGAGGAACGCTTTTGTAAAGATTGTAAAACAAGATGTTGGAGACGAATTTCATTTCATTATGGAATGCCCAAAGTATGAAGAGTTACGAGTACGTTTTATTCCCAGAAAGTATACGAGTGTGAAATCTGTTTACAACCTGTGCAGACTATTCTCGGCTGGCAAGAATGTTCTGTTAAAGCTGAGTAAATATTTAAAATTCAGCAAAATGGTGTAAGTTTATGATGACCAGCCTGCTCTATGTTTTAGTGATTATGCCATTACGCCTTTAATACACATATAAAACGCTTCCTGCATTTTGCTTAGTCATTTTGTGTCATGTTGAAGTGGATTACATTGTTTTTTTTTTCTTTTGTTTTATGTTCTCTGTCTCTCTCTCTGTCTCTCTCTGTCTCTCTCTCTCTCTCTCTCTCTCTCTCTCTCTCTCACTATTATGTGCACAATTTAGGCAAAATGGAAAAAATAGTTTACAGTGACGTGGCAAAGCAAACTCTCTTTCTCACTATTAACTATTACAAGCACATGCTAAGCAAAATGAAAAAAAAAAAGTTATTGTTACAGTAACATTGCAACTCAAACTAACAAACAAAGCCATTAGGTAATTTTGATAAAAAGGAAGTTTCACTCATGATACTCAGACACTTCATCCTGATGCACAGTACAGTGTTGACTCTTACCCTTATTCACAGTATGAGCAGCTTCATAGTATGAGCAGCTTTCTACACCTGTCTTTTGAGAAAAGACATCAGTTTTCATTGGTTCAAGACTGGAAACCTTGACATCACATGAAATTGACCTGTCCTCTGTCATGTCAGTGGTTCATGCAGAAAACCAGATGAGGAGCAATGTCCTCGCCCCCCCCCCCCCCCCCCCCCCCTTCCTTTTTTTTTAAATTCCTTTTTTTTTTTCTTGTTGTCTTTTTTTTTTTTTTTTTTTTTTTTTTTTGCATCCGGGGGAAGGGAGGAGGGCGAAGGAGGAGGGTTTACAATTGACTTTAATGAGGAAAATGTTTGGGTTTGCTGAAAAAAAAAGGTTTAGTTAGATTACCATAACCACTACTTTTTTCTTGTCTTTAATGAAACCCTGTGTAAGCCCATCCCCTACTTCCCCATCTGTCTCATTTGTGTGTGTGTGTGTGTGTGTGTGTGTGTGTGTGTGTGTGTGTGTGTGTGTGTGTGTTCATGCCCCTGTGCATGTGAACATGCACATACACACACACACACACACACACACACACACACGCACACACACACACACACATGTACATGCACACACATACAGATGCATGCACACACAATGTCATCAAATCATCTGAATGTCATATTGAATATTACTTGTTGACTGATATGGACAGTACATAAAACAAAATTGCGTGTTAGCTCTCATGACTTAGATGTTGAGAAAGTTGTTATGCAGGCATACCACGAAATCAAAGATTTTGTACATAGTATGTAATGAAATAGAAGATGATTTTCATTTTTTAGATAATTGTAGAATACTTTATGACTTAAGAACAAAACTAAAGATACAAGTAGAACAGATGCAAGATCTAACAGATAACCCAGGAAAAAGAATATTTTGTGCCAACCACTTCAAACCAAGTACTCTATTAAACTCCAGGGAACACCAAAACATATTAGCCAGCTTTGTTTTTGAGGCATTCAAAATGCAGACAAAAATGATGGTCGAAGCACTTTTTTGTTGTTGTTGTTTTGTGCCAAATATCTTTCAAAGGTACTGCAGTAAAGAATTGTTCTTGTTCTTGTTCACACACACACACACACACACACACACACACACACACACACACACACACACACACACACACACACACACAGATTGAGACTGGTGGTGCAGCCACACTAAATTTTCAAAATAGTGCAAGGTACTTTGGACTATAAATTAAATACAGTATGAAATCACAACCTTTCGAGTTGAAGTAGATTTCTGTTGTTGTTTTTTTTTCACAGTGTGTTTTTATCGGCTGATGTAAATCAAATAGCCCATCAGTATGGACTTTGCTCCGTGGGGAACAGTGTTGCCAGTCTTTTTTTCTTTTTCTTTAACATACCACAAAGAAACTAGCAAATTGACTCAAACTACATCGATCCTTTTAACCGATAGAGCAGTTAAATGCACACTTTTCTCTACTTTGGATATTTTTATTATCTGTGCCCTACCATGAGTTAAATGTTTGAACTAATGGTAGTAATTAATGCAGTACTGGCAAAAATCATATGTGGCAAAGATTGAGTCAAACTCCACCACCCTGCCTCCCCTCCCCCTACTCTGACTCATCCATCCTTGGTTTTTCCTAAACATTATAACTTAAGTTGCAGGAGCGGTGGGAGAGGGAAACGATTGGGTCTCTGAATTTATGAAACAAAACAGATAGTTACCATGGAAAAGTTGCCATAGAATTGATAGGGTTTGTTTCTGTTGTACACCATTTTCAGTTTTGCCAGTGGTTGAAATAGTCCCTTCCCCATCTTTATCCTTTCTCAAAAGGTATTTTGTTTGGTATGCTGCCCCCCACCAACTTCACCAATCCCGCTCATGATAAAATTTGAACTTGGCTCCTTATTTTCAAAATTGACCTATTATTTTCACCAAAATGGGTCATTTAATATCGAATTTCTCTCTCTCTCTCTCTCTCTCTCTCTCTGTCTCTGTCTCTCTCTCTCTCTCTCTCTCTCTCTCTCTCTCTCTCTCTCTCACACACACACACACACATGCACGCACGCACACACGCACACACACACACGCACACACACATACACATGCACACACACACACACACACACATACACACACACACACACACACACACACACACACACACACACACACACACACACACACACATTTGCAGTCATTAAAAAGCTTTTAAGTCTATTGTATAGTTGTAATACGAGGATGAAAAACATGGAAAGTAAAAATATCATGCAAGTAAGTCTCTCTTCTCATGAATAGTGTATTGTTAGCACCAAGTCTCTGAAAAGTGTTGAGTCAATGAGAAGTCTACCTCCATGCAAATATTTGTTGGCAATAACAAGAGTCGCTCCATACAGAACGTGTCTAGTCAGCATGAGTGATAATTTTATGCCTTTTCCATACAAGAGATCAAGTAAAAAGTCATTAATGACTCTCCTTCCATTCAGACAGTATAGTATACAAGCCCCTATCATTACAAACAAAGAAAAAGGAAGAAGGTTTCTTGTCAAGTCTTCCAGCATAAAACATGAGTTTGTGGTCTCTTGTTCATTTCTTTGCAGACACAGGTCATTGAATATTACAAAATCAGTATCAGTGATTTTTAAGTGTTTATCAACTGCTTTGGAAAAAAAAAAAAAAAGAAAAGTGATAACCATCAAAGTTAATGAAGACCAGCCTTTAAATTGTGTTAAAATAGCCATTGGGGGATCTGTACTTTGTGAATACACAGTTTTAAAGGGTAGAAAAAAGGGTGTGATTTTTTTCAAGGGGTGTGAGAGAGCATTACCTGAAATCTTTTTATCAAAAAGAGATTGATAACAATGGTGATGGTGGTGAGCGCATGACGTGAGGAGTGCTCAAGCGCTTGGGTTGGATGGGGAGGGAGACGGGCAACTGGGATCAACGATTTCCTTTCAGGCGTGTGTGCATACAGAATTGGTGGGTGCTTACGCATTAACTGTTTTTGTTTCGATACCATCATACCATGCCTTTAACATGTAATTACCGTTGTTATCAGATTTGAAAGGGGGGGGGGGGGGGGGGGGGGGGGGAGGGGGGAGGAGAGGGAAAGAGTGTGTGGGTAGATGGGTGGGAGCGCAACACAAAACGAAGCTAGCAGGTAACAGATTATCCATCTCTCTGGTTCTTTTGGAAAAACCGAAATGAAAGAAAATAATCAAGATTTTTTTTTTGTTTAATCTGTGTTGTTTTCTTTGTACATGCAACACATTGTCAGAGTGAGTGTGCCACACACATTAGAACACTAAGACAAACCTAGACACTTTGTATCAAACGCCAAAACATTAAAAAAATCTGCAAAAACGTGTCCATTTTTAAATGACCAAACAGACTTTGCATGGTATGTAAGAGACTGGTTGAGGGGAAAAAAAAAAAAACTAGTAGTGGAAATTGTTTTTGTTTTTGTTTTGTTTTGTTTTGCTTTTTTTTTTTTTTTTTTTTTTTTTTTTTTTTTTTTTTTTTTTTTTTTTTTTTTTTTTTTTTGAAGAGGACAGTGTGAAGCACCAAAAAATGAAGAGGTGGATTTTGGCCTTAGGAAAAAAAAAGAAAAAAGAAA
>JADBJO010000257.1:490000-517500 GCA_016801955.1 Conus betulinus | reverse complement strand
TGATGTTACAAACTCAATGTCACTCGCAGCCATTCAGTGTTTTTTTCTGCTTTAATTGCAAAAGACTTTCTGTAATTGTATGTAAAGAAAGGTTTTCATGCTTTATTGGTTTGCTGAAAGATAAGAAAAACAATGGTGTACTTTGGGGGCTATGAATGTAGTACCTGCTGTTAACTTATAAAAATTCATGTTTATCTTGTCTAGTAGTATATCAGCCATATAGCCCCCCATACTTATAGCCTCCTTGTGCTTCTAAACACACACAGTGTTTCATATATGAGCTAATCGACCCATATGGAAAGCGGCGGGGGGGGGGGGGGGGGGGGGGGAGACAAATGTCTTGCATACTGTGCAAACATGTTTTATTAGTGCTGAGACCAACATACGCTCATGCATCCCGTCACAAATTGTCCAGTCAAAAGTGATGTTGAGCCCTCACCTGTGGTTTCTGTGGTTATGGTTCACTTGATAATTTTGAATCAAGGGAAAGACTTTAGAAGGGCATGGAGCTGACTGATGGTGAGACATGTTACAACAGGCTGTGAGATGGAGTTGATAGGTGGTGAAACGATGATAGCAGACTGTAAATTGATGGGTGGTGACAACTAGGACAGTGAACTGTTAGATGGAGAGCATAGATGACAAGGCATATGACAATAGACTGTAAATGGAGTTGATAGGTGATGCGAATTAGGGCAATGAACTTTGAGATGGATGCATGCGTATGACGAGGATCACGTTAAGAGTCTGAAATGGAACTGACAGCTGATGAGAACAACAAAGAAAGATTGTGAAATAGAAATGACTTTGAGACAGAAGTGACTGCAGGTTAGAATGAATGGAACACGCTTGTGACACGGAATTGACGGCTGGTTGGGAGTATTCAAATAGATATGCAAAGAATTTTTTCCCCTCTTGTTTGCTTGGTTATTGTTTTTTCTATTTATGCTATTAATGGTGTTATTGTTCGTTTAGACTGTGCCAAAAAGAGCATCTAAATAACTTTCATCATTTTGCAGGGTGCTAGTTCCTGTGTCCATGATAATTTGCAACGACATCATGGCGTATTTGTTTGGATTTTTCTTTGGCAAGACCCCTTTGATAAAGCTGTCTCCCAAAAGACATGGGAGGGCTTTATTGGTGGAGCCGTTGCAACAATAATCATTGGAGTTGTGGTAAGTGTATACAGTTGTCAGATTTCTCTGTTACTGTATGTCTGCCTGTCTGTTTCTCTCTCTCTCTCTCTCTCTCTCTCTCTCTCTCTCTCTCTCTCTCTCTCTCTCTCCCCCTCTCTCTTCTCTCTCTCTCTCTGTGTTATTTTCATTTCTATTTTTTTTACTCTTAGTACTTCTTTCTGTCATTGTGCTTTCTCGGTCTCTCATTCTAAATTCTGTCTCCTCTCTCTCCCCCACTCTCTCTCTCTCTGTCTCTCTATCTGTGTCTGTCCATCCCTCCTCCCTCCCTCTGTCTTTATTATATCTCTGTTTGTCTATCACTCTCTGTCTGTCTGTCCCATTCTCTCTCTATCTCTCTCTTTTTCTCTCGATCATTTTTGGTAAGTTTCATATTTTGATGTCTCAGATCCTTGTTTCATGTTGTTTAATTGCATTCTGATCAAGGGCAGAGCTAAATCATAATATGTTTGAAATTGATGTCATCATTTTGTTTTTTAGAGAGACAGCGGGAGTGAAATGATAGTCTCGAACGGTCCAAAACACAAGAAACATGAGAGGAGAGCCCTTGAGGGGTCCCAACTTGTCAGAGACAAGCCTCAGTAAGGACCCATTACAGTCAGATCCCACATCAGAGAGATGGAACTGATTTCAGCCTGAAAGAATGATACAGTTTTATCCTAACGTGACCCAGATCCTAGATTAGTAAATCTTGATCCAGTGATGGATCTGATCAGATAACTTGGTCCTACAGATTGGTGAGTTAATTTGATCCAACCTCAGATTAGCTTTTAACCTAACATAACAAGATAACTGGTGTGGAACCACTTTGGAACTGATCGTGGATGCAGTTCCAGATGTGATTCCAAATCACATGGATGGATAGATCTGATCTGATTCAATCCTGATTGATGAATATGATCATTTCTCATACCAGTTTAAAGCAATATCTGCAGCAGTCTACACATTTGCTCATGCACACATACATACACATATGTGCGCGTGTGCATATTATACATATATACACATATACATACATACACACACACACACACACACACACACACACACACACACACACGCACACGTACTTCCTTCCTTCAACCAAGGGATTCCATTTTACCTGCTTATTTAGTAGTAGCAAAGAGAGGCCACAATTCTGTGTACAAGCACAATTGAAATCCTAATTCATATTGCGCATTGAACAAATAGCATCTCACAGCATAAACATAAGCCAAGTTGCATTCTGTTTGATTTTTCTTTAAGTTTTGTCTTCAGGTTAATATCTGCTTTATTTGAGGCATCATTTTCAAAATCAACGTGTGAAGTTAATGACATCATTTTCTTTTTTTTTCGCTTGCGCAGGCTGATACTCCTGCAAACACTCCCCGCAAAGGGAATGGAGTTTTGTGTGTATGACCAGTTTTTATCCCACCATTAAGGCAGCCATACTCCAACTTTCGGGAAACATGACATTAAAACTCAAATAAAAATCTAACGTTGTCCTTATTATTTAATTAAATCAACCCTTTGAAATAAACATTGTGCTTTTTCAGTGCTTGCACCATCCTGTTACATACCTTTCCTGTAATCAGCGGAGTCATTACAGAACAAGCTGACAGAGCAGACCTGAGTATGGCTTTGAAATTAGTGGTATGGGAGTACTACCTCACAAAAGGCATCTAAGATAAGGCTACAAAGGGGGAAAAAAAAAAAAATCAAAAGAAATGGATGGGGTAACGAGACAATGGACAGCACTGTGTTGCAGCTGTCACACATCATGGTGCAGTTTGACTACTTTGTGTGCCCCGTGACCTACGACGACATCAAGGACCACATCTCCATGGACTGTGAGCGCTCTCCAGCCTTCATCCTGACAGAGTAATACCAGCTTCCTGAGATGATCCACTCACTTTTCACTTTGGTCAGTGCTTGGAAACAGCCGTCGCTGTCGACAGGGCTGTGAGCATTGACTGATGCCTTTGTATTGGTGATGTTGCGAAAGTTAACGACGAATGTTGTGGTCAAAATTTGAGTGAGTGAGAGCTATGATGCGCATTTGACCTTGATGTTTCCGATGGTACAGCAGCTAGAAGGGCATTTAGGAAAGTGAATACCTCCGCCAAACTCTAATGTATCTTGAAATGTCCTTTGAATTAGTTCTGTTTTATGTGGGGGGGGAAAAAAAAAAAAAAAAACTGTTTAAATGAAGATTTAAAATTTCAGCGGCAGGGATAGCAAACTGCTGTTGCTTACTGCATTAGTGAGCCCTAGTAAGTATGGTAGATTAAACGTAATTTTAGAAGGAAAATTTGCTTTTTAAATGAAGATTTAAGATTTCAAATGCCCCGTAGGTTCTCTTTATTGTATTGCCCACATTTTACACCTGAATACTTTACTAGCACTTTTTTGTACCAGTTCCAAGATGGTATAAATGTGAATTCAATGATTCTTCCTGATCATTTCTGCTGCATTAAAGAAGAGCATGTCTGTGACCAAGCATGAGCTGAACACAGCATTCTGCATGCCCCACAGTTGTGACCTTGGCACTGCACAATCCTTCCAGCCCTACAGTCACCCAGTCTCTCTAGAAAACAAACATCTTCAAGACTGAGCAGAAATGAGGAAACGGCTAACTGGATGCACAGCAAGTTTTGGATGAGGGGTGAACACAGACATAACTGATTGTAAAAGACAAGGAATGGAATTTTCCTTGTCCCATGGCCGCTGTATTCCTTCAGGAAGTGATGATATACATGTTTGGGGAGTTGCGCAGGTATGTCTTTTAGGAATACTGCAGGTGTATCCCTTCAGGAAGTGGGGGGGAGGGGGGAGGGGAGGGGGAAACCGGTGTATCCCTTCAAGAAGAGGGGGGAGGGGGGGGGTTACGCAAGTGTATTCCTTCAGGAAGTAGAGTCAAGTTTGTGCAGGTGTATCCCTTCAGAAGAGGGAGAGGGGGGGGGGGGGGGTGGGGTTGTGCAGGTGTATTCCTTCAGGAAGTGATGATATATGTGTTTTGGGGGGTTGTGCAGGTGGGTCTTCCCGGAACACTGCAGATGTATCCCTTTGTGCTGCACTCCATCTCCATGTCCATCTTTGCTTCTTTCCTGGGACCCTTCGGTGGCTTTTTTGCCAGTGGATTGAAGCGGGCATACAAAATCAAGGTTAGCCTCTTTTTCATCTCACATCAGTCTTTTTGTCTTGCTTAGCTGTTATGGGTTTAGAGAGTGAGCCAAGGTGTGTTTTGTGGTGCGTTGTATATGTGTTTGTCAGTTTTTATGGGACTGCAGTCCTGAGAATGTCTTTATGACTGACATGGTTGTATGTCCAAGATTGTCTGTTTTATAACCCTGAGAATGGTTTTACAATTGACATGGGTGTATGCTCTGCATACAGCTGACCACAACATCCTGATTGGTTTGAATGTACCCAATAAGTCTTTTAAATTCAGTTTCTGTTGTCACATTGTTTCACAGATGGTGCTAGTAACTGAAATACCTGGATATGAGTGGAGATATAAAGTGAGGAGATGACCAGCCACTGTGGTACTGTGGTTAGCATCATGGGTTGGGGCTCAGAGGTTCAGGGTTCAAGTTCCTTTCAGAAGCACATATTTGTTTGATTTTTTCTTTTTTTTTTTTATTTTTGCCTAGCTGGCTTGGGCTTCAAACTTGTTGAGTTTGCTGTAGGCTTACACGGGAAGACTGGAACCACATAGTTTGTTTGAAATTCCTGACCAACACAGCAAGGGTATGTGCGTCTCTCATCCAGTTGACACCAGATATGCTATGAAAGGAGGAGCAGAGTACAGCCCTGTCGTGTAATGTCCATACCCTTCAAGGCTGTTTGTAAAAGTGTCTGTATTTTGTTGTCGGATTAATTCTAGATATATTACAGAAAGAAGTTAAATGTATGGCTGCATTAAAATAAAAAATTGTCTTCGTAGCAGTATGATTTCATCAAACCAACATTTCTCAGTGTAGCAGTATGATTTTTCACTGTTTTGTAGATCATTATTAGAGTACATATAAGGTGAGATTGCACAACCCTACCATTTCCACCAAAGTCTTCTTCCTCTCCCTCCCCATCACATTCCCCCTCTTGACCCTTACCTCCACCCTTGGCAACCCTCTATTCTTTCCTTTTTGTTCTCTCTCCCACTGTCCTTACCTCCGCCATTCCCCTCCCTCCTCAAAAAAAAAAAAAAAAAAGAAAGAAAGAAACATGCTGTAGTATTTTATGGTATTACTGTTCAGGACTTTGGGGACACAATCCCAGGCCATGGTGGTATCGTGGACCGCTTTGACTGCCAGTTCCTGATGGCCAGCTTTGTCCATGTCTACAACTCCAGCTTTATCAAGTAAGTGCTTTGCCCATGTCTACAACTCCAGCTTTATCAAGTAAGTGCTTTGCCCATGTCTACAACTCCAGCTTTATCAAGTAAGTGCTTTGCCATGGTCTACAACTCCAGCTTTATCAAGTAAGTGCTTTGATTAAGTAAGTGCTTTGTCTATGTCTACAACTCCAGCTTTATCAAGTAAGTGCTTCGTCCATGTCTACAACTCCAGTTTTATTAAGTGAGTGCTTTGATTAAGTAAGTGCTTCGTCCATGTCTACAACTCCAGCTTTATCAAGTAAGTGTTTTGATTAAGTAAGTGCTTCGTCCATGTCTACAACTCCAGTTTTATTAAGTGAGTGCTTTGATTAAGTAAGTGCTTCGTCCATGTCTACAACTCCAGTTTTATTAAGTAAGTGCTTCGTCCATGTCTACAACTCCAGCTAAGTGCTACAACTCTCAGCTTTATCAAGTAAGTGCTTTGATTAAGTAAGTGCTTACTACATGTCTACAACTCCAGCTTATCAAGTAAGTGCTTTGATTAAGTAAGTGCTTCGTCCATGTCTACAACTCCAGTTTTATCAAGCAAGTGCTTCGTCTGTGTCTACATTTTCATCTGAATACTTTGTCCATATATACAACTCCAGCTGGATCAAGTGCTCTGTCCACGTCCACAGTTTAAGCTTTACCATGTAAGTGCTTTATTGATGAATACTGTTTCAGCTTTGTCAGGTAAGTGCTTTGTTCTGGTTTACAAGTTTTCTCAAGTGAATATTTTTCTGAGTCTCCGAGTCCTGCTTTATTTAGTGAATGCTTTTTTTCACAACCGCAAGTCCATCAAGTGCTTTTCTCATGTCCACAACTCCCAGCTTTATCAGGCAAGTGTTTTTTTCTCATGGTTCCAATTGCAGTATTTTCAATCAAGCGTTTAACCATGTCTTATAGTCCATCTCTGTTAGTACATATCTACTTTCACTATCAAGTGAATGTTTTGTTCACTTGATGCACTTGCACATTTTTCTTTTATGCTTTGACAAAGTCGGACATTATTTGTTCTTTCAGTTATTTCCTTTCTTGAATGTAAGCATATAAAACACAATGTTTGTTCGCATTCCTTTAAAAAAGAAAAAAAAAAAGAATTAGCATTCTTATGAGGAAGGGAGTTCTGTGCAAGTTGCTTCCTTTCCAAGCAGTTGAATAAGTATTTATGAGGTGCGAAACAGTTTTGAGTAAACAGACAACTTCACCTGAATGCTGTTCAGGTACAGGCTGAGAGTGACATTAAGTGGTAAGTTGTGCTTGTACAGTCTTTGGGCATAGGGTAAATAAATCAAACAAATGCTTTGTCCATATCTACAACTCCAGATTTTTTAAATGAGTGCTTTGTCTATAGCTGCAGCTTAAGTTTTGTCAATTAAAGCTTTAGCCATAAAAACAAGTCTAGCATTATCAATTGAGCGCTTTGTTGATATGTACAACTCTCTATTTTTATGAAGAAAGGGCTTTGTGGCAGGTTAAGTTTTATCTGGTGGATGTTTTTCCATGTCGACAATTCCACCTTTGTAAAATGAGTGTCCATGTCTGCAGCTCCAGCTCTATGGAATGAGTACTTTATCCATGTCTGCATTTCAAGCTTTATGAAATGTGTGCTTTTGTCCATCTCTACAACTTCAAAACATGAAATTAGTGATTTATTTATCCACATACAAAAGTGCCCTATCCATGTCTACAACTCCAGCTTTATCAAGTGAGTGCTTTTCTTATGTGTTCCAAATCTAGGATTTATCAAGTGAGTGCTGTAATCTTTGCTATAAACCCAGCTTTATGAAATGTGTGCATTTTCCATATCAACGTACCATTACCACATGATTGCCAGGGAACGACAGTATTCTCCAGTGAGAAGCATGTAGTCCTTACACTTTCTACTTGGCTGGCAGACCTTTGGCTTTTACACTCATTGGTATTGCTTTGTAATTCATTAACTTTTTTTTCCCCTTTTTTTCATGTACGCTAACTGACTCCAGCGGACACTCCCTGTATAGACAGGCAAAGATTAATCCAATCTACCCAACAAAGGGAGTGGAGTTTTGTGTGTGTATGACGGTTTTTTGTCCTGCCATTAAGGCAGCCATACTCCAACTTCGGGGAAATTCATTAACTCTAAGAACAGCAGCAGTATTGGATGTTGATCTGATCTGCAGTGTACTGTGTTGCAGAGAATGCCCAAGACAGGGAAAATCCTGCAGAACATCCTCATGCTGCCGGCGGAAGACCAGGTACGCCTCTTCCACCTGCTGCAGGCCAAAACTGGCAGCTGCCGGAGCGGTCCTCAACAACACTGTCACGTGACACTTCAGGGAGCAGCTTCATGCACACCGTCGACAGATTTGTCGGAGTTGAACAATGATATGTTGTGTGCTTGCTGTGCGTTTTACCTTTCGTTGCTGGCCATTGCTTGTTTTTAATTCATGCATTTGGAATTTGATCGTTTCATTGGTTTGTTGGAATTCGTATCCATCTGCTCTTGTTTTTTCGTGTTGCATGAAAAGTTTCTTGTGTTGATGAAACATTCGAAAAATTTAATGGTAAGAAAAATCCTCACAAGCGTACTTATATGTGCTTACATTTATGGTTGCCTTTTTTAGTTTCCTTGAAAGCTCATTTTGATGATGCAGCCATCTCAGACAGTGTTTTTATCCAGTAAAATGACCTCCTTGGTATTATGCGTGCTCGTTTTGCTAATACAATCAACTCAGACTGTGTTTTGTCCGTTAAAGTAAATTATAGGCTTTGTTGTGAAATAATGAAAAATACAGTGTTTTATTTCTCAAATCCAAACCAAATCCACGTCCATTAAAGCTTTTATTTTTGTGCTTGATTTTTTTTTAAATCAGCAGGTGTGACCACTCATGTGAATGAGCACTCTCGCTCTGATGCCTGACATGTTGAAAGTAGGTCAAAAGTGTCAAGTTAACATGAAGGTCTTGGCTGTCTGGTGACGTATGGATTAACAGATCAGTAGATCATTCTCAGCAACATGATTTATTGCTGCTGATGTGTGTACTTAACAGATCATTAGATCTTTTCCATCAACATGACTCATGACTGCTTATGTGTGGATTGACAGATTTGCAGATCAAACTCGGCAACATGATTTGCTGCTGTCTAAGTGCAGTGATAACAGCTTAGCGGATCATCCTCAGGAATTTGATCCAATGCTGCTGATGTATGTGGACTTCACATCTGTTATCCCCATTCATTTTCTCATCATAAGTTTCGCAGTATTTTTGTTGAAAGCCAATCTGACTTACCGATTTGAAAAAAAGTTAGACTATATGTAGAATTCTTTTCGTGTGTAAGGTTAATATCTTGTGTGATGTGTAGGAATGAGAGGAAAGTAAGCCAGGAGGTTGTTTAGAGTAAACATGCACAAAATCAGCTCACTCGGGACTTGTTGGCTGAGACCACAACACACACACACACATGTACACACACACACACACACACACACACACACACACACACACACACACACACACACACACACACACACACGCACACACACACACGCACACACACACACACACACACCACACACACACACACACACACACACACACACACACACACACACACACACACACACACACTTTCCTCCTATTAAAAAAAATCAAGAAAGCTGTAAAGCCGATACAAGACAAGAAGCCTCTCCAGCTGTCTGGAAGTTGAATGAGAGCGTCTTTGCTCAAGCAATGCAGCACACCGTGTTGTGGCACTCCAGTGAAGTCTTGAGTGAATGAAACACTACTAATGGGCGACAAGTTTCTCGGACCCTGTGCTCTCCTGTTACTATGCACTGGCCCATTCTCACATCGGCTTTTGAAGCTGTAAAATCCATGTCTGCCAGAGGACCAGTGTTTTACGCTGTATGATACTGGGGTACATGGACTGATTGTCAGTAAGTCGTGTTATCTTTCACTAATGCAGGACCAATTGTAAGTATTTGTGTCTGTGTTAATGTTATAATCCTAGTTTGGTCCACAACGAATGAAGGCTGTGTGTCTGTGTTAATGTTATAATCCTAGTTTGGTCCACAGTGAATGAACGCTCAGTGTCCTGAGGCTGTGTGAACCTTATCTGATGTAGGACCAGTGATGAGTGTTTAAAGCTGTGTAATCTTGAACTGGTGCGGGATTAGTAATTTTTGTTTTGTAAACTGTATAGTCCTGAACTGATATAGGACTACTGTCACTGTCAATTCCATGTTTAAAGCTGTATAATCCTGAACTGATGCAGGACCACTGTCACTGTCAATTCCAAGTTGAAAGCTGTATAATCCTGAACTGATGCAGGACCACTGTCAATTCCAAGTTGAAAGCTGTATAATCCTGAACTGATGCAGGACCACTGTCAATTCAAAGTGTAAAGCTGAACTGATATAATCCTGAACTGATGCAGGGACCACTGTCAATTCCATGTTGAAAGCTGTATAATCCTGAACTGATGCAGGACCACTGTCAATTCCATGTTGAAAGCTGTATAATCCTGAACTGATGCAGGACCAGTGATTATTTTTCAATCTTGGACTGATGCAGGACCTTATTAGTGTCTGAAGCTGCATAATCATGTGTTCTGCTGTTTGTTAGCCTTATTATCCAGATCCATGGAAAATAGTTTGTTATGGTTTAACTCCAGCAGTATGTATATAGTCGGTGGCATTAATGAACTCCTGACAGAAAATGTATGTAGCATTTAGAGGTGATGGATCTGGAGCCATGTCAAGTTGTATTGACTTTGTTTGTAATGATTTGAAGTTGCAGTCTTGTGGATGAGATGATGCGTTGGTGTTTGCTCCAGATCTATGAGTGTATATAGGGACAATTCATTCCCCCCGCAGTGACTGAACAGCATTACACATGTGTATAGATGGCAGGTAGTGTAGATTTCTTTTAAAAGTTGTTGATTGAAACCACACCACATTTATTGTCTGTAAGTGTTGATTTGGTTGACATGTTTTCTGTGTAATCCTGTTTTTCCTGTGTTAAATGAAATATTTTTTCGGTGTCGGTGATGAGAGAGATTCTCGCTGGGGTACTGTTTTATTTTTTTGTTGATTGGTGCCACCGTTTTACTGACTGCTGAGCTATCCATGTGTTTATATATATATTAAATATTTCACTTTGAATTTTAAGTTCTCTCAGGTAATGTCATCCTCATTGATTTGTTGCCGTCTCATTTAAACATTGAAAGACATGATAACCTGACTGTCAGTTCAGCATTATCTGTGTTCATTGAAAGCATTTTGTAGAGTGTTTTGTACAGAACAAACACAGTAATCTTTTTGTTATTAAACCCCGAAGATGCGTGCATGGCTAAAGTATTTCTCCTGTGATATTGCTGCCAGTTTTAAAAATATGAAAAAAGGAAAGTAACGATCAGTAGAAAAGCAACATCAGAGCCAAAATAGCCACCTATTTACAGATTGAATTAAAAAAGTTAATCCATGGAGTGTTTGAGACAGGTTTTTTTTCTACCTATTCTTCACCATTCGGCTTTGAAGGAAAAAATTATAAGCCAAAGGTGCGTTTACATGGAAGGAACTTGATACACGCCTGTGTACAATTATAAATCCAATACATTGATCAGATCATGAGGGTGTCCTTGATATAATAACAACTTGTGTATGTGTTGTAAATTTAATCTGTGTTACTTTGTTTGGTTTATCTGACCATAATCTTTTGTTGACCAATATGATCCCTGTGCAGTTTTTATCAGTGAATACTGGCACAAAGAAATAATTTCTGTGACATTGGTGGTACTTAAACTTTTTTTTATTTTTTAAAGACAGTAACCTCTGGAGGGATTTGAAGTAATTCATTTACAGAACATGATTCTTGTTAACATGGATAATTACTATCAGTAGAGTTGCACAACATGCGCACACACATGCACGCACGCACGCACGCGCGCGTGCACGCATGCACACATGCACACACACACACACACACACACACACACACACACACACACACACACACACACACACCTGTGTTCACTCTTGTGTCATGACTTTGTAGCTATTGTTCATTTCTGACAATCATTTGACCACATTTGTCAGGTTACAACCTTTTCATTCCCGACAGTTTCAAACGCTGGGTCATTCCTGTCAGTTTGAAACACCTTGTGAATTCCTGACTTAACCTGTCGTTCATTCCTGTCAGTTTCTGACCTATGTTCATTTCTGACAGTTTCTAACTTTGTTCATTCCTGTGAGTTATGAACTATTGTTCAACTCTCAGTTTCTGACTTGTTCATTTGTGTGTGTGTGTGTGTTTTTACCCTTACTTAGTCCTGTCAATTTCTGATTCTAGTTCATTTCAGTCAGTCTGTAGCTCTTGGTCATCCCAGTTTGGAATTGATGTTCACTCCTGTCACTTTCTAACCATTACATAATCTTCTTAATTGATATCTAGATCTAGTTCATTCCTGTGAAGATCCTGACTGTTGTTGATTCCATTGGATTGCTGACCCATGTTTGTTCATGAGAAAATCAGAGTTTTTGTTTTTGTACCTGTGTTCGAGATGGAAGACTTCTAGTCATGTGTCCTGTGCTGTTAGTTGGTGTGTGTCTAGTCATAGTGTGTAAAATGATTATGTACCATGTATTGATTCTCTGTGTTAACCTTTGAACTACTAACTTCACTTTACATGAATTATTTGCAACTGCAATGAAAGTGCAGCCTTATTTAACAACTGCTGACCGAGCTAAAAGTGAACTTTTGAAAGTCAAGTGCTTATTGTTTTTTTTTAACTTCTCAAATTGTAAATCAAAATTACACCACATTTTTGGAGCAGGATCTGCTGTTAAATGCAGTTTGCTATTAGTGTGTCTGTTTCTTGTGATTGTAACCCACCATCACGGCCTTTACCTTCATTCTGTAAATTGGGAATGCATCTGTATTTTCAAAGCCAGCCCACCACTTCTTACTTGTTTCACGGACACTGCCACTGAAGTTTAAAATGAGTGCAAGCACACTAGTAAAGTCTAAACAGCACTTGGGTAGCTAAATTGTCTGCAGTCATGTTCAGTGGACACCAACCTGTCACTGTTGCTCGCAGTCCCTTCAACATGAGCTGAAAAAACAGTCATTTTAGAGCTAAAGTGAAGCACTTTGAAAATGGCAAAGCAACAGCCACTGTCCTCAAATGGTATGTCTTAATGCTTAAAGCTTCCCAAATTCCTTATATGAATAGGAGATATAGGATCGACCTTGATGAGCTGACTCGGGCAGATTGATAGTTAATTGAAGTATGGCAGATTAGTAGAATAGGGCAACCAGTAGTTAACAGGTTAAGGAATCATTTCAAGAATAGTATTCATGAAAGATGTTTGTGTGAATGAATTGATATTTGACGGTAAGGAATGAGACCAATGAGAGAAGATTGTTGAGACTTGTACACACTCGTACAGACTGATTGTTTGTGTTAAGGAATGGTTTCAAGATCAAAAGGTGGGACAGATGAGTGAACACACATGGACTGAATCTGTGTCAAGGAAAGATTTGAAGAACAGACAGTTGGAGAAGTGTGTATACAGACATGGATCGATTTACTGTGTTCAGGCATGATAACACCTCAACATGCTCTCTCACACACTCACATATGCATGTACACACGCACACACGCAATTTTTCACTAGAAACATGAATCGGGCTTTCATGCACTATCTGTAATGCAGTTGGTTCTTCCAGTGCTGTCCAAAGACCAGTGTGGGTTTGTGGAGGATTGCAGAGACTTTGAGCTGTGCTAGCAGACCCTGCGCTGCAGGGTTGATTTCTGTCTGTGCTGTGCTGTAAATAGGCTTTATTGGTGTCTGACCCCACACAAGCAGTGGAAGGAAGAACCCAGCTTTACTGGGGTTCTTTTATTTAGATTTGTTCTGATTTGTATTGTTTGGAGAAGGTGTATGTGATGACCTGAAGATTTAACTGTTTGTAATATCTGCAAAGCTTTCATATGTGTTTTTGTGTCTCCCCACATTCCCCCCCCCCTCCCCATTCAGTCTTCTTGTACAGTGTTGAATGCATTAGGGTCCCATGCTTGTTTCATGCTACACTGACCTATTTACAGTTATGATGCTAAGTTTGTTAGGAAAGGGAAGCAGACCTGCCTTTTCGAACAGTTCACAGTGTGTATTCCTTTTGATCCTGAGGTTGAGAAATGGAACCTTCAAAGAGACGTCCAGTGTGTAAGAAGATTTTGCAGCCTAAGTATATCAAAGAAATATTGCTGATGAAATTGGGACAAGAAAAAAAAAATTGAGTATCAAGAATCAGATGTATACTGTGAAAATCAGGAGCAGGTGTGTGGAGGGCATTTTAATATACCTATCTCTTATATTCCCTGTTATTGTCTTTGACATATGGTCCTTTCAGAATGGTTGTTTTTGCGAGAAAAAACTGACTTTTGGCAGACTGTACTGAAGCTGTGAAAGCTGCTGGCTGAACCTACTTACCATGTGGCAGATCAGCATGACATGACATGCCTCTGGGAAGAGATGCTGTTGATCAGTATGACCTCTGGAGAGAGATAGGGTTAATCATGATAACCTGTGTTTCTGTACAGAGAGATGCGACTGAGCAGTTTGACATCTTGTGCCTCTGGCGAGGCGTGTGACTGACTTATCAGTTTAGCATGTTCTGTAGTTCTGAAGAGTTGATGCAGATCAAAATATGCTGTATGCTGCTCAGGAAAAATGTAGCTGATCAGTTCTGTTTATTTCTCATGCCATTTGCCTCTGGAAGGAGAGAGCTAACAGATCATTTATCAGGCTAGCCTTACAGGATAAACCAGAATCTGGAAGAACAGAAAACCTGTTTTGGCTATCTCCTCATCAGCAAGATTGTGTTCATACATTTTCAGGATCAGCAAGATTTTGCTTCCGTCATGTCCAGTTTCTAACCATTTGGAAAAAAAAAGTAGAACTCTGTTGATTATATTTATTTTAAGGTATCTGATATTATTTGATCATGATTACTAAATGCTATTTAGTCAGGAAGTTAAAAAACAGTTTCAAAAAGTGACGTTTTGTTAAACCATGGGTTTGCCATGTCAATGGCAATGCCTAGCAGAGACAAAGTAGAAAATGGAGGAAGAAAAAAGATTAAATGATTGAGACCAAAAAAAAAAGTCAATTTGGGGAAATAAATGGACAAAAACCATGAGCAAATAGCTGCAAAACAGGATGGCTAGATGTACTTAGCGGCAGTGGACTGGCATACATGGCCAGAAGATCAACATCACCCGTGCGTGGTATTGTTTGCCACGTAATCAAACTTCAAAGCGCTGCTCCAGCAGACTGGCCTTGCAAATGCCCAGTACATACGAAAGCCTGTGCTGTGATCATCAACAACCCTAGGCTGGAGGAGGCCACCACAGTTTGTATCCGCACAAAACAAAGCACGATCAAATTAACGAAATTAAGAATGTTTTATTTTTTTCTTTACTCTGTTTACCTCGTGCTCATGACTTGTCATGCCATTATTCAATGGATGCTGTTTTTGTCATATTTTATACCTTTGAATATTTATAACTGTTTTTTTTTTTTTTAAAAAGTGTTTATGATGTTTTATGGCGTTCACCTAACGTCAACTGTTGCCATGCACAAGGACTCTTTACTGTGAAGTGTGTGAAGTATCTGTGTGTGTGGAGAAAAATGTGGAGTATCGGTTGAACTTGCCTTTTAGCTCTGGAGATTTTTGTTGTTGTTTTCTTTTTTTTAACCATTTGTCACTAGAGAGGGAAGTAGCTTGGCAATTTGTCTGGCCTTCTGCATCTGTAGCGAATTCTTTGAAATGTGGGTGGTCAAACTGACAGGTCATGGTGATTTGGTTAGAGGTGGGCCTAATTAGTGGACATGTGCCTCTTAATTGATATATGATGGTTCAGTTGGAGATATTACGTGCCTCTAGAGAGAGATGTGGGTGGTCAATCTAATGTGCCTTTTTTTTTTTTTTTTTTTTTCTCCAGAGATGTGTTTGGTCAATTTGGCAAGTCATGCATGTCTGGAGAGTGACCTAGATGATCAGTTGACGTCTTGTGCTTCTGAAAATATCTCATCAGTGTTGGAACTGACCCCAAAGGCTTTCCGTATATGGTTCATGTTATTTAGGTTATGCAGCTCATTCTATGCAGAAGGGGTGGAATTTTTTTTTTCTTTATAACGGTGCCATTACTTTGTTATGACAGAGGGAACACAATTTTTCATCCGTCTTTCTCCAAGCATGCACAGCAGAGTCTGTGGTTGTTTTGGTTGGTTCAGGGATGTTCCTAGTTGGATTGCAGCACATCTTCATCTTCGACTCATGGAATGAAGATGGAAACTGGATCGGAATGTGTGTTGTCCCCGTTAACACACAATGTTGGTATCATTGTTCTGCTGATTGTGGCATTTGGGGACGGACAGCTTTGGTAGTAACAGCTTCTGGTTAAGGTTCTGTTCCACACATGGATGTTGTTGCTTTGCTGAGTGTTAATTCCAGTTTTCTGCTGGGTTGCCGGTATTTACAAGTTGTGTAGTGTCATCCTTTCCATTGCATGTTTTGGGAGCTTTTCTTTGTTTGTTTTGTTTTTTTGTCAGAGAATGAGATTTTTCGAGAACCTTATATCACACTCCCCTCCCCTTCCTTTCACCCCCCCCCCCCCCCCCCCCTGTCTGTCTGTCTGTGTGTGTCTGTCTGTCTGTCTGTCTCTCCCTCTGTGTTTTGTTTCTTCTGTCCAACATTTCATCTCCACCTTTCCATTATTGCTGTTCGTGGGGCTGTATGATCTCTGTTGATCTCCATGTGTACATATGTGTAATATGTAACAGTATGGAGTTTTATGTAGATTTGTTGAGAATTTTATGGTATGAACACGAACGACTGAAAGAGTGATGTCAATTCACTTTTGCTGAGTTTTATGATTTCAGTACCCCCCAAAATCAGTTTTACTGCACATTGTTGACTTCTTGTTTTAGAGCTGCCTGGACGTTGCACACAAAAGACTGTTCTTCACGATAATCGCTCTGACAACTGCTAGCAAGTATTCAATGCAGAACAGATAAAGGGAAGGAAAAATAATGAAATGAAAGTAACACAAGTCAGAATTTAAAGTACAGATTTGACAGTTTTAATTATCAGTAATGATGATAATTATTTTTTTAATGATGAAAAAGGTCAAAGCAACAGTCCAAAAGTGAAAAAAAAAAAACGATAATGCATAGAAGACTTAGCAGACTAAGAAAAAAAAAAAAGCAATCCCAACTACTTCATTTGAAATTAAACTGATTTGAAAGCAGCTTTTAAAATGATGATTTTCTTTTGTCTTAAAAAAAAAAAAAAACACATGTATTAATGTCCAGCGAAAGGCATGAAACAACAGTACGATGGTGCAGCCTCATGTGACACTGTAACTGTTGCTTAAAGAACATGGGGTTACGTGTTGCACAGTGCCTCCCTTGATTGATGGTTTTATGCTCAGACGACTCCAGTGGATATGTTATGCTTTTTTTTTTTTTACCTTCTTTACAGCAGTATCAAACATTCCAAGCTGATTTGGCCTTTTTTTTTTTTTTTATCCAGTTTGGGAAGGTGATGGGTGTGTGTGTGATTTGTCAAAATACACTTCTTTTTTTTTTTTTAAACTGGATCTGCATATTTTTTCTGTCTTTTGATGATTTTTGTTTGTGCTCACTCTCTCCATCTCTCTTTTTTTCTGTCTGCCAAAATCCTTTTTCTGTGACTCTGGAGATGTTAGATAGTATTGGTCAAATGCATATGTTACTTCACCAGGAACTCTTGGACCCTTTGAGCTTGGCACACACCTCTCTAACATTAGCACCATAAACTGATGAGCTTTGGAAGCATTTGTAAATTCTGTGTTATCTGTGAAGTAAAGTTCAGATACTGATTAAGACCACCATTCAAAAACTGCAGGTGTTCGTTAACAGCTGCCTGTGAAAGATCCTCCACATCCACTGGCCAGAGACAATCAGCAACAAAGAGCTGTGGGAAGATGTAACCAACTGCCAGGAGGGCAAGACATCTGCAAAAGAAGATGGCGTGGATAGGACACACGCTCCGAAGGCCCGGACAACGCCACCAGAAAAGCCCTGACCTGGAATCCCCAAGGCAAAAGGAAGCAGGAAGACCAAAAAGCACCTGGAGGCAGGACCTGGAAGCGGACACACCAGGCAGATGGGTTACAGCTGCGGCGAATTAGAAAAGATTTGCCCAGGACCATGGTTGTTGGCGGGCAGTTGTTATGGCCTATACTCTGGCAAGAGCAATGGGCCTAAGTAGGTAACTGAGTAGGACGTGAGGATCCGGCATTCTGTTCTCTCTCCTGGCTTCGTAGCCCCAAATTGAAAACAAAAATCTGAAATAATGTTCAGTGGCTGGCTCATGTGGATGGGAGACGGGGTGTTGGGGGGGGGGGGGGGGTGGAGAAGGAGTAAAAGAAAAAAAATAGAAAAAAGAATGTCACCAAGGAAACTAATCATCAGGAAATATTGCAGATAGAATCTGGATCATGTGCTGCTGCAACATCACCCCGCCCCACCCCCTCAACCCTCCTTCCATCTTTCTACCCCCCCACCCTTGGATCTGTCCCCTCTTTAAGTTTTTGATGGGTGTTACCCATGTGGTAAATCTCCACCACCACTACCACCCCTCGCCTCTCTTGCTTGGCAAATTCCCCCACCTGCCCCACTCCACATCCCACCACCACCTTCCAAAATGTATGTATGCACACACAAACACACACACACACACTCACACACACACACACACACACACACACACACACACACATCTACAGGTATTCGTCTTTTTATCATTTTATTCAAGACTTTTGTTTTTTTCATTGACAATTATCCACATTACGACCTTAACACCATCTTCACGTATGACAAAATCACATTACGTCTCCTGTGGTTGCACAGCCATCTGCTTATTGTATACACAAGTCCACATCCATTTATACAGTGTACCCATGACATCAAAATGGTTAGTTGAGGGTTGTGGGTTTTTTTTGTTCTGTATTTATAATGAGGGACTATGGCAAGTCATAATATCCTTAATTTATCACTTCCATGATATAAGGAGGATGTTCTTGGTAAATGTTGATACAGATCAGGGCATTTGGACACAGACAGGGGGGGGGGGGGGGGGGGGGGGCAGATGGGGAGGGGGGAGGACAGAAACATTTCACTTATAAGATCTGACCAGTAGATCATGCTTCTTGCTGACTGCAGTTCATGTGTGTTTCTCTTAATGTTGGCCCTGTTCTTATGCTTGGATCTTGTTCACCATGTTCACATTTAGACCCACTGTCATACCGGTACCTGTTCTTCCAACACGCACAATAACCATGTAAACTGTTCAGACATCAATTGAGCGTACCCTTGTCCGTGAACGCTACTGCACAACAAATAAACATTCTGACCAATCTTTACACAAAGCTTAAGTATGAACGTAATACTGAAAGAGCAAGGATAGCATTGAAATAATGGATATGTAGGTGGTTTACAGGAAAACACTTCTACTCTTCCAACATGATCATGATAAGAAATGGTGAGAATGGACCGACTATCTTTTTTAAACATCGGAGTGAGGCAAATGACAGCATGATGCCTCTTGTCAGAGGTATGACAGCTGAACTACTTCATTTTCTCAGTTCAGCCAGCCAGCCAAAGTTCACATGCAGCATCCCACTCTCAAAGACATCCAGGAAAACCATGTCATAGAGAATACCAACAAAATAATCATTGCTGAGCAAAGGGTAGCGCTCTTCTTATTTTGGATGACTAGCGTTAACGTGTTTTCATGTACAGCAGGCACGACAAGATTTCCGACAGTAGCGCAGCATGTAGTCTGAGGTGGCGGTGCACTCGCCCCGTGCCGCCCACTCCTGGCACTGCTCGTCTTGGTCTTGACATTGGCGCTCACAGGGCCAGCCAACGTCTTCCCTGTCTTCCCTGGACCAGGTGCTGAAATGAAAACACAGGCCGCTTGATTAAGTGACTGTTCAGTTTTTAAATATGCACTACAGGGGGGACAATACCATCAGGTCCCCGTACCATCAGGGTCCAGCAAAAGTTGACGATAGTAAAGAAAAACAAAAATAAGAAAAGGCAGAATCAAAGAGTAATAGAAAAGATAAAATTACCACCGCAGAATTTTCATAAAATGGGGGAGCTATTTGTATACAAAGTACCCCCAGCATTCTCGCAGGGGATGTGTTTTTACAATATTCACAAAATCTGAGAAAACAAGCATAAAGAGCACAGAAGAGTATAGTAAGGAAGCTTGACTCAAGTGTTCTATATAATACATCAACAATTGTTATCACCAAGAGATTAATCATGTTTCAAACATGTTCGGCGTGCACTCCTTCAACATGGTGATTCTAGTCTGTTGTCATGAATGGTCTGTAGTATTTATATTGTTCTTAAAACGCCAGAAACTGGATTTATGACAGTTCATCTCCGCTATGAAAACTGGTGCTTTCGAAATGGAAAAAGTTGAACATGTCTCTGTGAAAACACTCATGTCTCTGCTCACAAGCACACGCTCGTGCATGTGCAGACTAATCGACAATGCATAGTGCAACAAGAAGTGTCGGACTAATGGTCGCCTGTCTTGTAGATGTGACAGATCTGCCACTGCTTGTTTCTGATATGAAAACGTACTAGTAAGTCTTTTTAATGTTAGAACAGAGTTGAAGAACTGGATAATGTGTCCTGTCAAAAATATGGCAGCTAGCTGAACTGCTCTATTCTCACAAGCCAGCCAGCAAAACACAGCATTCCAGTCTCAAGAACATACTGGGAAACCAGGCCACAGAAAATGCCAACAAAATAGTCACTGCTGAGCAAAAGGTATGTGTTCTTCCCATTTCAGATGACTGATGAAAAATGCGAAAAACAGGCTCCACAAGCTTTCCAACAGTAGCTGAGCATGTAGTCTGAGGTGGCGGTGCACTCAGAAGAGATACCCCGGAACATGCCAGTAGGCACCAGAGAAGTACTGTCGTCATCTGCCAAACCAATCAGCTGGGAGCGCAGGAGTTGAGAACAGTATTTCACTGGGTCCCACCGGATCCCACTCATCCTGTGCTGCCCTCTCCTGGCACCGCTCATCTTGACACTTTACCTTTAAAACGTTCATGTCTGTGCTCAAACACACATGTATGTGCACCTGAGCTTGAGCCTACAGCTGAACTCAGCACCGTGCAGCACGAAGTATTACAGCCGATAGTCACCTGTCTTGCAGACTCCACAGGTCTGCTTGCAGTTGTTTCTGATGAAGATGCCAAGGACCGTGGACTTTGTGCAGTATCCCCTCTCCCGCCAGAAGTCACAGGTCTCGAAGTCGTCACGACATGCTGGCTCTACTGTGGTACACAGCCACACATTATGCTATTGCATCTGACATCGTTCACCATGGTAAATCATCACAATATTCTGGATCTGCCATGGTATGTAGCCACATGCCGTATTATGATGAATGTTTGACAAAAGACAAAAGCTTTGAAAATAATTTTTAGTGAGTCCGCCAAAAACAAAAACAAACGGCTTACAAGACAAAACACAACATGTTTCGACTTCTTAGGTCTTCGTTTTGACCTCTTCGGTCTTCTTCAGGCAAAATAGACAACATTCAGGACGATGACAACGAAGAACGAGCGATCACTGATCTTCTCATATTTGGCACAAGATGGGTGTTGATGAAAATCAAAAGAAATTATCATAATGAAGACTGAAAGCCCATTAGGTTTAGATATGATGACTGTAATGATGATTCCCAGAATGAACATGAGTTAAGTGACGGAGGTTGACTGTAGTGTTATGTATAGTTGGTTGATTACTGTTTTTATTATCAACTTTCCAAAGTTTGCTCACCTCCATTAAATCACCATAAGTCATCATGCGACATTAGTACTCGTCTGAACTTTATGTCACTGTCATCAATCCTCAGGACATGCTGGCTGTTATGTGGAAGACGGCTACGCACATCACTGTCGTCATCAGTCGTAACGACATGCTTTACTATTGTACACAACCACATGGCAATACATCACAAAATATGGGTTCTACTTTGGAACACAGCCACACATCCTGTCGATGATAATACAACATGTTGATTCTCTTATAGAATACAGGCGCATATCATTTCAGTACATCACAACATCTTGGTTCTATTATGGAACGCAGTCAGCCACAAACGTAAATACAAACACAGCGTGTTGGCTCTGCTATGGGAAACAGCCCCAAATCCTATTAAATCATGTCAGTATCATCACATGTTCCCTCTACTGTAGTATATAGCCACACATTATGTCAATGCGATCACAACATGTTGGCTTTTCT
The DNA here is from genome assembly GCA_016801955.1 of Conus betulinus. NCBI lineage: Eukaryota > Metazoa > Mollusca > Gastropoda > Neogastropoda > Conidae > Conus > Conus betulinus. The sequence goes on along the minus strand of JADBJO010000257.1, from coordinate 495,581 downwards.
GCAGAACACTGACATATCTTATGTTAATGCCAACACAGCATATTGGTTCTTGTATGGTACACAGCCACATGTCTCTGTACTATGATTACATGTCAGTTTTACTATGGAACACAGCCACCACACATCGTGTTAATGTCCTCACATGTGTTGGTTCCGTATGGTACACGGCCACACATCATGTCATGGCCATCACAATATGTTGGTTCTACTATAGAACGCAGCCACATATCATGTTAATGCCTTTACACGTGTATATTCCTTACAATACACAGCCACACAGCATGTCATGGCCGTCACATCATGTTGGTTCTACTATGGTACACACACATCATGTTAATGCTTTCACACGCGTTGGTTCCACATGGTACACAGATACACATCATATTAATACCTTTCACATGTAAATTCCATACAGTGCACAGACACACATCACGTCATGGCTGTCACATCATGTTTTTCTACTATAGTACACAGCCACACATCATGTTAATACTTTCACATGTGTTGATTCAATACAATACATAGCCACACATCGTGTCATGGCCATCACATGTTGGATCTACTATGGTACACTGGTACTGACCAGTGTCACACACACTACTGACCAGTGTCACAGTATTGACAAGTGTCACTCACAGTACTGACCAGTGTCACACGTAGTACTGACCAGTGTCACACACAGTACTGACCAGTGTCACACACAGTACTGACAAGTGTCACACACAGTACTGACTAGTGACACACACTACTGATCAGTGACGCAGTATTGACAAATGTCACTCACAGTACTGACCAGTGTCACGTACAGTACTGATCAGTGTCACATACAGTGCTGACCATTGTCACTCACAGTATTGACCAGTGTCACACAGTACTGACCAGTGTCACATACACTACTGACCAGTGACACAGTATTGACAAGTGTCACTCACAGTACTGACCAGTGTCACGTACAGTACTGACCAGTGTCACATACCGTACTGATCAGTGTCACATACAGTGCTGACCAGGGTTACAGTATTGACCAGTGTCACACACAGTACTGACCAGTGTGTACACACACACACACACACACACACACACACACACACACACACCACACACACACACACACTGACCAGTGACACAGTATTGACCAGTGTCGCACACAGTACTGACCAGTGCCACATACAGTACTGACCACTGCCACATACAGTACTGACCAGTATCCTCACAGTGTTGACCAGTGTCACTCACAGTACTGACCAATGTCACTCAGTGTTGACCAGTGTCACTCACAGTACTGACCAGTGTCATACACAGTACTGACCAGTGTCACACACACACACACACACACACACACACACACACACACACACACACACACACACTACTGACCAGTGACACAGTATTGGCAAACGTCACTCACAGTACTGACCAGTGTCACACACAGTACTGACCAGTGTCACACACACACACACACACACACACACACACACACACACACACACACACACACACACACACACACTACTGACCAGTGACACAGTATTGGCAAGCGTCACTCACAGTACTGACCAGTGTCATACAGTGCTGACCAGTGTCACAGTATTGACTAGTTTCACAGTACTGATCAGTGTCACATACAGTGCTGACCAGTGTTACATACATTACTGACCAGTGTTACATACACTACTGACCAGTGTCACAGTATTGACAAGTGTCACTCACAGTATGACAAGTGTCACATACAGTACTGACCAGTGTCACACACAGTACTGACCAGTGTCACATACAGAACTGACCAGTGTCACCACACACACACACACACACACACACACACACACACACACACACACACTACTGACCAGTGACACAGTATTGACAAGTGTCACTCACAGTACTGACCAGTGTCATACAGTGCTGACCAGTGTCACCCACAGTATTGACCAATTTCTCTCACAGTACTGACCAGTGTCACATACAGAACTGACCAGTGTCACTCACAGCATTGACCAGTGTCACATACAGTGCTGACCAGTGTCACATACAGTGCTGACCAGTGTCACTCACAGAACTGACCAGTGTCACATACAGAACTGACCAGAGTCATATACAGTGCTGACCAGTGTCACACACAGAACTGACCAGTGTCACATACAGTGCTGACCAGCATTACATACAGAACTGACCAGTGTCACATACAGTGCTGACCAGTATTACATACAGAGCTGACGAGTGTCATATACAGAAACTGACCAGGTCACAAACACACTACTGACCAGTGTCACATACAGTACTGACCAGTATCACAGTGCTGACCAGTGTCACAGTATTGACCAGTGTCACATACAGTACTGACCAGTGTCAAATACAGTGCTGACCAGTATTACATAGAGAACTGACCAGTGTCACATACAGTACTGACCAGTGTCACATACAGTGCCAGTGACCAGTATTACACAGAGAACTGACCAGTGTCACATACAGTACTGACCAGTGTCAGTGCACCAGTACAGTAACTGACCAGTGTCACATACAGTACTGACCAGTGTCACTCACAGTATTGACCAGTGTCACATACAGTTCTGACCAGTGTCAAATACAGTGCTGGCCAGTATTACATAGAGAACTGACCAGTGTCACATACAGTATTGACCAGTGTCACATACAGTACCGACCAGTGTCACATACAGTAATGACCAGTGTCAAACGCACATACTGACCAGTGTCACACACAATACTGACCAGTGTCACATTCAGTACTGACCAGTGTCAAACACACACACAATATACTGACCAGTGTCACACACACACACACACACACACACACACACACACACACACACACACACACACACACACACACACGTACTACTGACCAGTATTACAGAGGGCGCAGGCTTTGCGGCAGGAGACGTTCATGTACTCTGGGTTGTTCTGGCACTCCCCACGTTCTGCCCACATCTGGCAGTGCTCACTTTGGTCCTCACAGTCCCCTGCCGTCAGCCCCATCAACACCTTCACCTCATTTCTCCACTAACTAATAAATCAACGCTTTGAATAATTTACTTAAAGTTTCTTTATTCAGTTCTCAGCCTCCTACTTATAAGTTTGAATGTCTTAGTCCATTCAGAGGATAATTCATTCCACCTGCAGAAGAACTAAGATGACCACTGTTCAGATTGGGAATTGGGAATAGGGAAAGGCAAAACCAAGGGTGACCACATTTCAGACTTGGGCCTGGGGGACAGACGTGAGAACCAAGGTGATCGATATTCAGACGGGAGCATGGGAACAAGCAGAACTAGGGTGACTGCTGGTTCAAATTGGGGACTGGGAACAGACAGGAGACTAGGAATGTCAGGGGACTGGGAACAGACAGAAGACTAGGAATGACAGGGGATGGGGAACAGACAGAAGACTAGACATGACAGGGGATGGGGAACAGACAGAAGACTAGGAATGACAGGGGATGGGGAACAGACAGAAGACTAGGAATGACAGGGGGATGGGGAACAGACAGGAGACTAGGAATGATAGGGGAACAGACAGGAGACTAGGACAGGGGATGACAGGGGGGAGATTGGGACACAGACAGAAGACTAGGAATGACAGGGGATGGGGAACAGACAGAAGACTAGGAATGACAGGGGATGGGGGACAGACAGAAGACTAGGAATGACAGGGGATGGGGACACAGACAAAAGACTAGGAATGACAGGGGATGGGGGACAGACAGACAGAAAGACTAGGAATGACAGGGAAGATAGGGGAATGGGGAGACAGAAGACTAGGAATGACTAGGTATGACCACAATTCACACAAGGAACTAGGAACAGGCAAGAGAACTTGGATGACCGGTAGTCAGTATGGGGACTTCGAAGAGGCATGAGAACAAAGATACCAGTCTTCAAAGTTGTGGTCTGCAGTTGGCAAGAGAACAAGGATAACAGTTTTCAAACTGGGGATCTGTAATAGGCAGGAGAACAAGGATGCCACTGTCCAGTCTGGGGATCAGGAATATGCAGGAGAACAAACATGACCATTATTCAGTTCAGGGATTTTGGAACAGGCAGGAGAACAAGATGACCATTGTACAGTGTAGGGATTTTGGAACAGGCAGGAGAACAAACATGACCATTATTCAGTTCAGGGATTTTGGAACAGGCAGGAAAACAAACATGACCATTATTCAGTCAAGGGATTTTGGAACAGGCAGGAGAACAAAGATGACCATTGTTCAGTTTGTGATTTTGGAACAGGCAGGAGAACAAAGATGACCATTGTTCAGTCTAGGGATTTTGGAACAGGCAGGAGAACAAAGATGACTATTGCTCAGTCTAGGGATTTTGGAACAGGTAGGAGAACAAGATGACCATTGTTCAGTCTGGGGACTTCGGAACAGGCAGGAGAACAAAGATGACCATTGTTCAGTCTTGGGATTTTGGAACAGGCAGGGGAACAAAGATGACCATTGTTCAGTCTAAGGATTTTGGAACAGGCAGGAGAACAAAAAATGACCATTATTCAGTCTGGGGATTTTGAAACAGGTAGGAGAACAAGATGACCATTGTTCAGTCTGGGAACTTTGGAACAGGCAGGAGAAGTACGTTGACAAGTGCTCAGAACTGAACAGTAAACGCATGGGACTCCACCCCTCATGAAAACTTGACCTTGGTTTCCCTTTGACTCAGTGCATTGCTTCACTTTTTTCTTTTGGTGTATGGTAATAATGATAGAAACAATGTAAGGCAGGTACCCAAGGTCTGACCAGCGTGTTGGATTAATTAATGTGCAGGTCAAGACATCGGCCAAGTCGTAGCCATGAGACCATTCTCTTAAATTCTGTCATCCCAGTCATCAGTTCATTTATCCATCAGCTTCAAATCGTGCGCAGCGCGGTCTCGAAACTTAGTACACGTGGTGTAGCGTATATGGACTAGTCCGCACGCACGCAGTGACGCTTCTTGGTGAATTACAACTGAAACTTTGGTGAACAAGGATTCAGAACAGAGAACAGTCTCCTCATCAGCTGTGACGTATCTTTAAATCAGTTCATACATTATGCCTATAGATTGTTCATCCCCTCTACTATATTATTAAGATGAGTCAGAACAAAGCGAACTAAAAACAAAACGAAGAACAAAATGTTAAAATATGTGCGCGAGCACTTGGAAACATTTAGCAACATGTAAACATTCACAGACAACCAACATATCCGCCAGAGCAAAGAAACCCCAGATGATCACACACACTTGCACTCAAACAAACAGACCACGCAAAAAAACCCGGGCAGCTGCTATCAACCACAACTAATGGTCTCACAGACATTACATTACAACAGAAAAAAAAAAAGACACACAGTCAACATTTATACTTCCACTTTGTGTTTTTATGAAAAATTGGCACGGCACACCAGGGTGTACTGAAGTAAACATTCTCTTGAAAAGATGCTAAAAGGTTTTTTGTTTGTTTGTGTGTTTGTTTGTTTTTTACACGGAAAGGAAAACACGGATTAAAAGAGGGAATGAAAACAAACAGGAAATGACAGATTTTTTGTGTGTGTGCGCGCGCTTGCACGTTTGGATGTGCGTGTGCG
>JADBJO010000257.1:472500-475000 GCA_016801955.1 Conus betulinus | reverse complement strand
TTTTCGCTTAGTTCTCATGTCTGCAATTCATTGCGTTGATGACTCTCTGTGTTTTGAACCACAAATAATCTGTGTGATGTACTTTGTAACTGAAGGAAAAACAAGCGCTATTCTGTTTATTAAAGTGCAAAAGAGAAATAGTCTGGATATGACATCTCAAACAGATCACGATGCTCATCTTTGAATACTTTGCTCCTGAATTCTGCAGAGAGGGTTCAGAGAGATATGCAGCCATTCGCCACAATTAGGATTTTGCACTAAAACAGTATGATATAAACCATGTAAGAGTTTTGAGGTCTACCATGATTTGAGCCAGTGTTTAAATGTTAACTGATCAAAGGAACAACTCCCCATCAGTTATTTCCCTTGTTTGGAGGGATCTTCACCGATGAAATTACGATATTAAAATACATGACCTTCCCCTTAGTTGACTCATATCTTGGGCCTTTGCACTCACCCGTCACCCTATTCTTGCGCCTGCTCCAAGAAACACAATAATCACATTATTCCTTTGATTTTAATCTGTCTGCTTGGAACCAGCTGGTTTATACCTTTATGACCATATGAAAGAAAAGGTGGAGAGTCGACTTTCAAATACAATTAAAAAAAATTCTCAAAGCAATCCATCTGCATCAGTCTATAAGTACTCGACCCCTTAAGTAAGGCCTTGGAGCATTAATTTTTGGTGTGTAGCCAGTTGGATAACTTGACGCACGAAGTTCTTGGAAACCAGCCCATCAGGTGGCTACGTCAGAATGAGAATTCCTATCTTTTCATGTACCATTCAGAGGATGTACTGTTTATAGTCACTGGGAAGAAAGAGGCACACAATTAGGAAGAATTCCTTTCAGATTTTCAGCACTAAAAAGAAAAATGAATGTTGTTGAAGACGAAGTGGGTTTAAACACAAAGAAAATGAATCAGAGAAGCCAGGTAACACGATGGACTTACTCTACGACTCATTGGCAATCACGGCAACACAGGTTTTTGAATCACGCCTACGAACAGTTATAGCCAGCAGCCTCTGGAATTCAGGCAGTGGCCACACGCCACAATTAGGATTTTGTACCAAATCACCGAATAATCCCTGTAAGCGTTTTATGGCCTGGCATAAAATTGAGCCAGCATTTCATGTCAAACTGAGGACTGATCAAAAGAACAAACGATCGAACAATCATTTCACCTATTTGGGGGGGGATTTCCACTTCTGCCATCATTTACAATCTTCCAGTACATGGCCTTCCCCGCGGCTAAAGTCACATTTCTGGCCTTTGCACACACCCGTGACCCTATTTTTGCGTCAGCTGGTATACCCCAAATAGTCAATTCCTTTGGTTTTAATCTGTCTGCTGGGAACCACCAGGCTTGTGCCTTGATGGCCATATGAAAGAAAACGAGAAGAATCAACTCTCAGACACAATGCATATTATTTTCAAAAATCTAATTGTGCTAGTCTATAAATACTTTACTCCTTAAACAAGGCCTTGGCGCATCAATTTTCGGTGTGCAGCCAGTGTTACATCAGGCAAAGCCGAATCAACTCGCGTACCGTCTCCTTCATCACGTGAATCGATGTCGACGTGCTGAAATATGTATGCGTTGCCCTGACACCTTGCTCGTGGAGTCGGCTGGCACAGTCTGACAGGCTCTGACATCATGTTCCTGCCATCCTGGTTTACAACCCATGCAGTTTGTGCTAGCAGTGTTCTCACTGAATATTCCAGAACCATACCGTTAGATTCACAGACTAGACAGTCTGAGCTGGGCAGCAGGGCACGACTTTCTTTGGAGAAGTTGTTTCTGTGTCTTGTTCTCTCCAACATTTTGCACAGCTCTGTCTGTCAAAGAAGGGACGTAACTTTTATGACGCTTTTTTTTTTTTTTTTCTTCCCTTATTCGGTTAGCATGTCGTTCACAGTCCGCAAAAATGAGAAATACCGACCATTCAATGCACCAATCAGAAGACATTACTGTTTAGGGGGCGTAAAAGAAAACGACGACACTTGAGTAGAAAAGATTTTATCTCTGATTCGTATAGCTCTTAAAGACAACACTATCTTTCTTTGTATGGAAGATTTAAAGGGTTTTAACAGAAAGAAGCTGGATCGCAGGCGAGGCTGTTTCATCTTTCTGTTTTTTCAACTGTCTTGTTTGTATCACGCCACACGATTGGTCGAATTCAGTAACTTCTTTGTGACTGGTACAGATCAAGATTTCCATGCTCTTGTTGAAATACGTTCTTCTGTTAACATGTCTCAGCTATTTTATTTCGCAAACTTGCATCGCGCATGCATTTATTGTCTTCACTGGGAGCTGTGGAAGATAATTTCAGAGCTAGACCATCAGATTCACGTATTTGTGTCGTTTGAACGGAGGGGCACAACGTTTCCAAAGATGGTGTGTCTGTCTTTGTCTCTCAAACATCTTTACATAGACTGGTTTGACAAGATCGCCACAGACATTTTGACAACGCTTGTTTCCAATAATAAACCCTGCAAGC
>JADBJO010000257.1:462500-465000 GCA_016801955.1 Conus betulinus | reverse complement strand
TCATAATACATAACCTTGCGTCTCCCGGGTCCGAGAAATGCAGACACCTTCAGTGTTGATGGGGAAGTCGGAGCAACAGAGAAGCATCCATTTAGTCGATGAAACTGGACTGTGATGTTTCAGTCTTTCCTTTTTAGCCCCTAATATAATACACTTAGCTCCAGGTAGGAACCAGTAAGCGCTGAAAAAATCTCACACATAAATACTTCCCAGGGATTCAAACCCATTACCTATCACCCCCGGAAGTCCGTGACACTAACCACTGCTCTATGGTGGTAGATGAATCATGTCAACTTTTTCACCCATCAGTATTACTCAGTTGGGTCGTTTGTAGCAGTCGGCGTCGTTTATAAATTACAGAAAGGAACTTCAATAAGAACTTGAAAGTCGCAAGACGAGAATTGTATGGCCTTAAACCCAAATCCAAACGCAACCCAGACCCTGACTGACCCAATCTAACCCTAACCCGTACCTAATGTTAACAATTTAAAACTTTATTTTAAAAAAATATCATAGATATTGCTGCTTGCGATGTTGGGACAGCGGAGTTGTCTTTTCCTTCTTTCATCCATAAAGGGGAAAAAAAAAAAGTCGACCTTCGCAGCAAGATCTCAGGATGAAATCGGACTAGCAGTTGAATCGTGCACTTGTTAAACTTGATTTTAAAGTCTGTGGAATGGATCGATTGTTTTAACTGTACTTCTAGCGTGTACTGTTAGGAAGACAACGCGTCATTTCTTATTCTTAATTCATTTCTTATTTTATGTGACAAAATGCCAGGATATAAGTGAACAAAGTCATAGCGCAGTTTTCAAATGAAATGTCGACTGATGCGTATCTACTTCCGCCAAAGTAATGCTCGTTATCATGCGTAAAGGGGCACCACTCCGACAGCAGAACGACGACACGTTGCGAATTGAAAGCGTTTGAATGCAAACTCAGAGCCAACCAGACACCAAAGATTATAACTAACTAATGGGCATTCACACCCACAAAGGGTTACCCCCTCCCCCCCTCCCCCAGAATTTCAAGATTAAGAAAGCATCTAATTCGGAGGTGTAACTCAGAATAACTTGAGAGAAAGAATTCCAGCTTAACAAGTAATCTGAACAACCATTGATTTGTAAGCTTACTCATCTGGGTAATCTTGAACTTTAGAATACTAAACTCAGGGGGGCTGTTTAGACGACGAAAAACAAAAGGTGTCTAGGCTCACCTCGATGCGCTAAGTTGAATGGAACCCTCAGCTAAGCTGTACGACCACTACTTTCCCATGAAACTGCGACAAATACACAGTAAGCTCAGCCGATCACAGCCAGAGCAACCACCTGCAAGTCATTTTGACTGCTGATCACGTGTTGTAATTTTTTTTTTTTTTATTTTTGGATCATGCTCAAAATGGCGTGCAGGTGGGGAAGGAGTACTCAGCTTACTGTGTATTTGTCGCAGTTTCATGGGAAAGGAGTGGTCGTACAGCTTAGCTGAGGGTTCCATTCAACTTAGCGCATCGAGGTGAGCCTAAGACACCTTTTGTTTTTCGTCTAAACAGCCCCCCTGAGTTTAGTATTCTAAAGTTGAAGATTACCCTCATCTGTTGGAGGGAAGTCACTCCAAAACAGATCATGCATCTGCCTTTGGAAGAGGTTTTTGAACGTAGTATACTAGGTAAGTACCTTCATTTCCAAACTTCATTCCCTACCACCCCACCTTATCTCTCTCTCTTTCTTCTCCCCCCCCCCCCCCCTTCATTTTTTTCTCCCCCCCCCCCCCCCCTTTTTTTTTCCTTCTCTCCCGATTCCCCATCTCTCCCAGTATCAGTGTGCGCGGAAACTGTTTTTTTTTTTTTTTTTTTCTGTGTTTGTTTTGTTTTTTTTTGGCAGGTCAGGTCATTGACTTGACCTGTTTTGTCCTCATTCTGTCTTGCTTGCGATTGTACATGATACTATGATCACGCGTGCGCGTTTTCGTTTTCATCTCTCTCTCTCTCTCTCTCTCTCTCTCTCTCTCTCTCTCTCTGCATGCGTGCGCATGCGTGTGCGTTCTTCGTATGCACCTGTGCTTTGCCCCATGAGCATCTGTTCGCACCAATGGCTGCATCTGTTCGCACCTTGAGCATTTTTTTGCACCTGTGCTTGAGCGTGGGTGAAAATGTGTGTGTGTGTGTGTGTGTGAGAGAGAGAGAGAGAGAGAGAGAGAGAGAGAGAGAGAGAGAGAGAGAGAGAGAGAGAGAGAGGTGCGTGCGCGTGTTGCGCGCATCCATACATTAACTCACTGATTCATATTTGGTTTGCCCTCTCTTTATCCACAATGACGTCAGATGATCGACTGTGAACCTGCCAACGGTCTAATGCAGGACGAGCTAATAGGCCTATTTTGTTTCGGAAACCTGAATTCTGTCAAGGTAAATGAATGCCACGGTGGCCAAAACGATTAGCTTCAAAACATAGAAGTTTATGTATCTACCTGCGTCTGTTGGTTTGTCTGTTTGTCAACAAGATTA
>JADBJO010000257.1:452500-457500 GCA_016801955.1 Conus betulinus | reverse complement strand
AACTTTCCACGCCCCATCATTCACTCTCTCTCTCTCTCTCTCTCTCTCTCTCTCTCTCTCTCTCTCTCTCTCTCTCACTCACACACACACACACACACACACACACACACACACACACACACACACGCACGCACGCACGCACACACACACACACACACACACACACACACACACACACACACACACACACACACACACACACACACACACACACACACACACACACACACACGTCACCGCCCACCATACTCCCCTCTGACCGAGGTGAGTCTGGGTATTGTATAGTATTATGACCAGCACAAACGAACTCCCAGACAAATCGGAAGATAGGAGATATTCATGAGATCGGTATTACTATCGCCCACACACAAAGAACAATCGGGTGCGGACTAGGATTGCGTGGGGGGGGGGGGGGGGGGGGGGGGGGGGGGTTGAGAGAGAAAATCTTGCTACCGAAACTCTTTGCCTCCAAAGGAATGGGGGAAAGGAATGGAGTAGGGAGAAGAGGCACTGCATGAGAAGAGGTCGATGACAAGGGTGAGCGAAGGGAATCCTGTCACAATTGGAATGAATAAGTAAATGAATAAATAAATGAATGAATAATAGATAAATAAATAAATAAATAACATGAAATAAACTAATAAACAAATAAACGAATGAACAAACAATGTGAAATAAAGTCAAATGTTGTAAGTGGTATATGCCTTCGTAGTTAGTTGTCTTTCTATTTTATGCATAGTACTGCTTCGAGTGTAGGCGTCGTTACATACAACCATAAAGCAAACAAAAAAACAAACAAACAAACAAAACACACTTTGAATGAAAAAAACACACACTTATCTGATCAAGAGAGGTTTCAAAATAAAAAAAAAGGCAGAAAACAGAAAGAAAAAGAAAAAAAAAAAAAAAAAAAAAAAAAAAAGGGGGGGGGGGGGGGGGGGGGGGGGGGGGGGGGGGGGGGGAGGGGGGCGGAGTGAGATAAGCGCGATCAACAATTTACCATGAACATACACCCTGAAGCCGAGTAGGGGGGGAAAAGCGTATTAAGAAGGCATAAATAAAGACGTGTTGTATATAAAACGAGTGGTTGCACACAGGGAGGATGGATGAATGTGGGGGGAGGGGGATGTCGTCAACTGAGGGGCCTCTACACACAAAGACACACGACAGATGCGTTGAGATCATCAGAAAGGAGCTACAGAAATGCATTGCTACCGATTTTGTGGATGTTTTCAAATAGGCCTGTCTCTATAAACGGTGTTGAAGATCTACCAAGGCTGAAACCTGATCTATGCTTCATCGACCATCGAAACTCGGTGGCATTCGTCATCGAGGTTTCAACCCATTTGACACTTTCATACAAACATGCCATGAGGGCAAATTTCAAAAGTACATGCGTCTTTGCTATGCTCTTAGTGATGCCGGATTTAGCACGAAAGTGGTTGTTCTTGTAATAGGTTCACTAGGCATAGTTCATGAAAGAGTGGTTTCAGGGCTTTCAATGTTAGGACTGCCCATAACAAAATGTAAACAAATCGCAAAATACTTGAGCATGTCTGTCATGATTGGGTCAAGGCGTGTTTGGTCAAGGCGGAATCACCTCATGAACCAGCATTGAAACTGACAGAGGTTGACTTTCAAACTGTGCTTTAAATAGTATCAGCTGACTAAAGCACTGACAGACAAAGAATTGGAACCAGCCGGAGAGAGAGAAAGGACGTGGGGACAGAGAGAGAAAGAGGGAGAGAGAGAGAGAGAGAGAGAGAGAGAGAGAGAGAGAGAGAGAGAGAGAGAGAGAGAGAGAGAGAGAGAGAGTATGTGAAAGATAACGTTTATCGATGCGCCTGCAATCTGGACTACTGTGCATTGTTGTTGATTTGACAAGTTGATGCATGAAAGTAATTGATATGTATGTATGTATGTATGTATGTATGTATGTATGCATGCATATATGTATGCATGTATGCCTCTCTCTGTCTCCTCTCTTCTCTCTGTCTCTCTGTCTCTGTCTCTCTCTGTCTCTCTCTCTCTCTCTCTCTGTATGTGTGTGTGTGTGCGTGCGTGCGTGCGTGCGTGCGTGCGTGCGTGTGCGTTCCTTTTCTTTAGTGAAGAGATAATCGATGTTCGTGCCACACTTTACCTGATGTTTCGCTCGCTCGCTTCGTGCGTGCGTGCGTGCATGCATGTGTGCGTGGGTGTGTGTCTGTGTGTATGTTGGCGGGATAGAGGTGAATGGATGAACAGGTGTTTGAGCGTGCTGAGTTTAAAAAGACCATTTTCTCAGATCGTCCAGGCAACAAGAGAAGCCCTGTGTTTATAAACGATCCTCAAAATCCCGTGGTTGACAGGATAAGCCTGAAGATAAGCCGTCTGCTGGCGTTCCGTGGATGAGCTGTCTAGTGATGTTCTATAGATGAGCCATCTGGTGGGGTTTCATGCATAAGCCGTTTGGTGGTGCCATGAGGATGAGCCTTCTGGTGGTATCCTGTGGATTCTCCTGGTAAATATCTGTGTATGATTCTCGTGGTAAAGTCCTGTGGGTGATTCTCCTGGTGAAGTCCTGTGGGTGATTCTCCTCGTGAAGTCCTGTGGGTGATTCCCCTGGTGATGTCCTGTGGGTGATTCTCCTCGTGAAGTCCTATGGGTGATTCTCCTGGTGATGTCCTGTGGGTGATTCTCCTGGTGAAGTCCTGTGGGTGATTCTCCTGGTGACGTCCCTGTGGTGATTCTCCAGGTGAAGTCCTGGGGTGATTCTCCAGGTGACGTCCTGTGGGTGATTCTCCAGGTGAAGTCCTGTGGGTGATTTTCCTGGTGAAGTCCTGTGGGTGATTCTCCTGGTGACATCTCTTGTGGGTGATTCTTCTGTGAAGTCCTGTGGATGATTCTCCTGTGATGTCCTGTGGATGATTCTCCTGGATGAAGTCCTGTAGGTGATTCTCCTGGTGACGTCCTGTGTTGATGATTCTCCTGTGACGTCCTGGTGAAGTCCTGGGTTGATTCTCCTGGTGATGTCCTGTGGATGATTCTCCTGATGAAGTCCTGTAGGTGATTCTCCTGGTGACGTCCTGTGGTGATGATTCTCCTGGTGACGTCCTGGTGAAGTCCTGGGTTGATTCTCCTGGTGAAGTCCTGTGGATGATTCTCCTGATGACATCCTGTGAGTGATTCTCCTGGTGACGTCCTGTGGGTGATTCTCCAGGTGACATCTCTGTGGGTGATTCTCCTGGTGACGTCCTGTGGGTGATTCTCCAGGTGAAGTCCTGTGGGTGATTCTCCTGGTGACGTCCTGTGGTGATGATTGTCCTGGTGACGTCCTGGTGAAGTCCTGGGGTGATTCTCCTGGTGATGTCCTGTGGATGATTCTCCTGGTGACATCTTGTGGATGATTCTCCTGGTGACGTCCTGTGGGTGATTCCCCTGTGACGTTCTGTGGGTGATTCTCCTGGTGGAGTCCTGTGGATGATTTGTGACCTCCTGAGGATGATTCTCCTGTGGCTTCAGGACGGAATATTTTGCAAGTTCCCAGCTCACCTGCTGAGGGACATTGACCAGACAATCAAGGATCTCTACAGGGACAAGGAGATCACTGGACTTCGTTAAAAGTTCCTGTCTGGTGCGTCTGGGATCGCACCTGAGCGACTGCTTGGTGAGAACATGTACTGTAGTCCGAAAGATAAATACAGATCCAAAGAGTCGTACAAAGGCCAGCAAAGGTGGCTCCAAAATAACGAGTCTGTGTCAGAGGTCTGCCATTGCTTTGGCGCTCGTGCGGTCCGCCAAAAGGAGGCCACTCCGGCTTTCTTCTTCCTCCCCCTCCCCTTGCACTACAGTTCCATGTATGGATGGTTTGGATGATTGTCCTTTTTTGTGTGTATGTAAATTTCGGGATTTGGTTTTAATCTGGATGAAGTCATCGGTGGACATCCCCCAAAACATGTGAAGTGATTGGCAGGCGGTTGATCTTTTGATCAGTTATCAGTTTTATATCAAAAGCTGGCTCAAACTTATGCTAGGCCTCAAAACGCCTACATTGATTATAGAGTGACTCTGAACAAAAAAACCCTAATTGTAGCGTGTGGCGTGGCCAATAGTAAACAGTAAGATAACGAACAAGTAGGGCAACTCTTCCTCCCATGATGAAAAAAATTACGCGCCCATAATTTCAAACGAATGTTGCTTACGGCACCTAATCTCCTCGCAGGAATGCCAACACAGAGCACACAGAACAAACAAGGAAGGGATGTCTGTTCTGTGTGCTCTGACTTGGCATTTCGTTTGGGGTTTTGAGCGTGTAATCAGTTCATCATGAGTGGAAGAGTTTCCTTAAGTGTTCGCCATTCAGTTTCTGAAACACGAATTCTGTTAGTGATGGGTTCCCCTAAGACTTGACTTACGGTCCATTCTGATGGAAAGTACGGCTTTGACAACACATTATTACAGGCGTATGAGAGTCTTTTTAACATAATTTCAAGGAACAATTCAGTCACATACAGTTTATGATGAAACACAGAAACGAGCCAATGAAATAGCACATGTCTCTTCAGATGGGTTGCCATATTTTGACCGAATATCAATTGCCCTCTGTAAGGCGCCGGCACTCAAACTGAAACTAGACTATCCGGGTGTAGCTCTGCATGAACCGTGAGGCCAGAATGATGAGCGGCGAGAGAATGGGGACACAGGAAAACGAGAGCTAATGAAAACCTGATAACAATAATGATGATGATAAAGCAAACAAAGTTGATGGACAAAAGAACAGGAGTGGGATGAGGAGTCAAAATGAACCCGAACCAGTACAGATCCAATGCCCTAAAGGAAGTGCAACATTAGGTACAGTCTTTCTGATTGGACATACTTAATGATCAATATTTTAAAACGTAAAGGAGAAAGAGGAAAGGGGGGATGGATTTGTCATGTTTGAGTTTTTTTTTTAATTTTTATTTCAGCTCACTTCAGTGGTTTATTTAATGTCTTTCATCAACCAGATGATATTAGACACT
>JADBJO010000257.1:420000-447500 GCA_016801955.1 Conus betulinus | reverse complement strand
TCAAAGAAACAGACAATTCATACAGTATTCATGAAAAAGAAAGTTTAAAAAAAACTTCTTTGGTTGAGAAGAAACAATAATAATTAAAGTCCCGCATATGTGATGATTCTTGAAATCCTGTGACGACGCTCCATGACAAAGTCTCTGTGCGTCATCATTTCATTGATAAGTAATCCTGTCCTCAGAAGTACGTTCTAAATGGAAAAAAAAAAAATATCCACAGAAATAAACAAGACATTGCGGAAGAAGTCTTAAATTGAATTTCCCTGTGAACATCTGTTTAACTAATATCCTCGTTCCAGAGCAAGGTACAGCCATAAAAACCATAAGTGAGGAAGAGAGATAAAAATGTCAACACGACGTTTCATGAACGCTTGTCCCACGCGGCGTTTTTCGCCTGCCAACTTCATTTTCACTGCCAACTCATCTTCTCTTTCTTTTTTTTTTTTTTTTAACTACCTGTTGACCGTGAACGGCTAATATAGCGCTGTTGCGTGCAAGTCGTATGGATGAGGGGTGGAACGACCCGCATGTACATGGATGGCTACAGACGGTCTGACTGTCCGGACTAGCAGATACTGAACCTAGCCAGACAGGCTCCGACATTATGTGCATAAGAGTTTGGTGAACAAGAGTAATGTATAGAGGGAAGCGGCGGATACAGGAAACGGTCTGAAGCGTGCAGTTTCTCAGCGCAGAATATCTTTTTTCAGGGTACAGGCTGGTGAAGGGGCTAAAAAACAAAATTTCAAAAGGCGCCACGATGTCTCCCCCGTGCAAAGATCACTGACTGGGCAAGCCATCCGGATGGAGAAAGTGACGGCTTTTAGGCCGGGATCAGAAGAAGACGGTAAATCCAGATAGGCAGGCAGCAGGGATGTGCTCAGAATTATTTTCCTGTGAGATGAAGACAGGACAGTGATACGTAACAGAGAAACTGATCAGACATTCTTGTTGACACAGAATGATCAGACATTCTTTTACACACAGAACACACAAACTGATCACACACACACACATTCACACACATACACACACACACACACACACACACACACACACACACACACACACACAACACACACACACACACATTTTTTGTCGATACGTAAAGTGATCAGATATTCTCGTTGACACAAAACACAGAAACTGATCAGATATTCGCATTGATACGAAAGACAGAGACTGGTCATTCTTGTCGACATATAACCCAGAAAAACACCAAAACCTTCTTGTTCATACAGAATACAGAAACTGACCAGACATACTTGCTGACGTTGTCACAGAACTTTTTCAGACGTTCTTGTTTGTATTGTATCACAAAAGTTATTAGATTCATTCTGATTCACACAAAACACAGAAACTGATCATCATTGTTGAAACAATACAGAAAACTCACTAGACGCCTTCCTGGTGTTTAAACGGCTAGAGCCTTAGGGGAACGAACAGGAGCCTGTTTCATGGTGAGGTGACTGCAGGCGGAAATTGAAACAAACTTAAAAGAAGATTGATTGTTCTGCCGAACGAAAGAGACAACCAAATTATAAGACAAAAAACACGACGTGTTTCGACCTCTCTTGGTCTTTTCATCTCCTCAAATGGGCGCAAAATCCGTTTTTTGTTCTTCGTTTCCCTGTCTTGAATGTTGTTTGTCTTGCCTAAAGAAGACCAAAAGGTCGAAACGCGTCAAGTTTGTCTTGTAATTTGTTTGTCTCTTTCGTTCGCCGGCGGAACAGTAAATCTTCATTTAAGATCAGGAACCTGGAAATCTTCAGCCCGGTGTGAAACTGAAGCAAAAGAGCTGACAAAATAAGATTCAGCTCTGTTTAAAAAAATAAATACAAAAAAAAAAAAAGAAAAAAGCTGCAGATGAGATGAAAAAAATACTGTAAAACAAGTGGAAGCCACCCCTGAAGAGTGCTCTGAAGAGAGTTGGTTTAGTTTTTATCGAAACAACTCAGCCAGCCACACAGAACCGTTTCAGAGTTGTCAGATTCCTACAGAGAGTTAGAGTGTGCGATGACATCAAAGAAAGTGATGGCCCCTTACTCTGGGGAACACTCTTGTGGTTTACTAATCGTGGCTGCCTCCTCCACCGCCTCTTTCCATGCTCTCACGATCACCCACTTTTCCATCTCCTTCTCGGCTCCTTCAGCACTTGTGGCCACACGCCACAATTAGGATTTTGCACCGAGTCATGATATAATATAATCCATGTAAGCGTTTTGAGAGGCCTACCATAAATTTCAGCCAGTATTTAGTGTTAAACTGATGATTGATCAAATGAACAACTCCCCACCAATCATTTGCCTTCTTTTTGGGGATCTTCACCGATGAAATCACAAACAATCTTCAAATACTTGATCTTCCCCTTTGTTGACACACATTCAGGTCTTTGCACCCGCCCGTGACACTCTCTTTGTACCAGCTCCAAGAGCACAAGCTAATCCATTCCTTGGATTTTAATCTGTCTGCTTGGAACCCCTGGCTTGTACCTTGATGACCATATGAAAGAAAACGAGGAGAATCAACTTTCAGACGCAGTAAAAATTCTCAAAACAACCCACTTGCGCCAGTCTGTATAAATACTCGACTCCTTAAGCAAGACCATGGCGCGTTGATTTTTGGTGTGCGGCCTGTGCTCTCAACTTCTCTACCCCTTCTTTCTCTATTACTCCCAAGTCCTCTGCTCCTACCTTCACGCACGCTTGCAACTCCCTCTTTGCTCCGTCTGTAGCGCATGTTCTCAATCCCTTCTCTGCTTCTGCATTCACGTATGCTGCCAATCCTTTCTCTACTCCTTCTGTCAGCTAATTCTGTCATGCATGCTCCCAGTTCATTCAATTCATTCTGTCACTCGTGCCCTTTATTCTGCTCCTTCTGCCACTTATACCACAAATTCCTCTGCATCTTCTGTCACACGTGTTTCCAATTCCTTCACTAATCCTCCAGTCACTTGTTTTTCCATCTTCTTCACTAATCCTCCTGTCTCTCCTGTTTCCATCTCCTTCATTCTAGTTTTAATACTGTGGGTGCCCTCACCTCTCCCTCTTCAAACTGGGCATGGTCTTGATTGAATTGTTGCACTTGTAAGTGACGCCTTGTCGAGTTCCAATTGTATGTCTGTTGCTTTGAGTTTCTCACCCGTTGTGCTAGGTCAGGTGCAGCTGGAACTAATGCAAGGAGAAGCTGCTCTTTGGGTGCACGTGATAACAGTATCATGAAATGGATTACACTACCCCGGTAGACTATCTCCATGGACAGCATCGCCGCATTACATGAGATAGGTGATTGCAATACCATAGTCTGTTTCAACAAGACTGACGGTACTATGTTCACACTTCAACTCATGCATCTGGGACTTAACAGTAAAACGTTCATATGTCAAATCTTGCTAACTGGACTGGCGTTGAAATGTTCTTACTTTAATAGATACTAATGGATTTGGTAGCGATATTTTCACATGCCAGTCGTGCTCTATGATTGATGGTGATAAGCTCGCACTTTAAACCATGTTTTTATCATTGGTAGCGGTTGTTACATTCACATGCAAAACCATGCTATTAGACTTGGTAGTGGTTGGCATATTAACATTTCAAACTATGATATTAGGACTGGTGGTGGTATGTTCACACTTCAAACTATGTCATTAGGAGTGGTTGTGGTTGGTTTGTTCACACTTTAAACCATGCCATTAGGATCAGTGGTGTGGTAAGTTCACACTTCAAACCATGCCATTAGGATCAGTAGTGTTGGTATGTTCACACTTCAAACCATGCCATTAGGAGCAGTAGTAGTTGGTGCGTTCACACTTCAAACCATGCCATTAGGATCAGTGGTGGTGATATGTTCACACTTCAATCAATGTTGTAAGGAAAGGTGGTGGTGATATGTTCACATGTTCACACTTCAATCAATGCTGTATGGAAAGGTGGTGGTGATATGTTCACACTTCAATCCATGCTGTAAGGAAAGGTGGTGGTGATATGTTCACACTTCAATCCATGCTGTAAGGAAAGGTGGTGGTGATATGTTCACACTTCAATCCATGCTGTAAGGAAGGTGGTGGTGATATGTTCACACTTCAATCCATGCTGTAAGGAAGGTGGTGGTGATATGCTCACACTTCAATCCATGCTGTAAGGAAAGGTGACCAGTGGTATGTTCACATTTCACCCGTTGCTATAAAGGTGGTGGTGTGTTCACATTTCACTCATTGCTATTAAGAAAGGTGGTGATATGTTCAAATTTCACCCATTGCTATCAAGAAAGGTGGTGGTGTGTTCACACTTCACTCCTGCTATTAGGAAAGGTGGAGGTGGTATGTTCACACTTTATTCTATGCTGTTAAGAAAGATAATGTGTTCACATTTCACCTGTTGCTATTGTGAAAGGTGGTGGTATGTTCACACTTCACTACTACTAATAAGAAAGGTGGTGGATATATGTTCACACCTCAATGCATGCTATAAGGACTTGTGGTGATGTGTTCATACTTTAATCCGTGCTGTTAGGACAGGCCTGGTGGTACAGTCACACTTCAAACCATGGTGTTAGGATTGGTGGCAATCTGTTCACACCTAAATCCATGCTAATGAGACTGGTGATGTTGTGTTCACACTTAACTCCATGCTTATAGGGCTGGTTTTTATATGTTCACACTTCAAACCATGCTATTATACTGGGGCGATCTGTTCACATCTAAATCTATGCTAATTGGACTGATCTTATTATGTTCATGCTTCAAACCATGCTATTAGGACTGGTGGCAATGTGTTTACGTCTAAATCCTTGCTAACAGGACTAGTGATGATATGTTCACAATTCAAACCATGCTGTTTGGACTGGTAACACGTTCACATTGCAAACCATGCCATTAGGAATGATAGTGATATTCTCACACTTGAAATCATTCCATCAGGGCTAGTGGCAATTCAATCCATGCCAACAGGACACAAGTGTGGGTGTTATGGTGGCTTGTCACTGTGCTAAAGAAGATCTGTAATGGTTTTGTAACCACTTATGAAACAAAACATGTTTCCGAAGGTGCAGCATATGAATTTTGTTTTTAATTCTTTTACACCCTTAGGGTACAGATCATACCAATGGGGGTACATTTTCTTGGGATTCATATATTGTTTAGTGCAAAGTCCAGTGTGCTGTGTCAGACAGTTTATATATGTGTGTGTGTGTGTGTGTGTGTGTGTGTGTGTGTGTGTGTTTCTCTCCTCTCTCCATATCTTTAACCCTTCACTCTTCACTGATCGATTGAACAAGCTTCTGTATGCGTTCTGTGATTAATAGTCCTATGACTAAATAAGGAAAAAGGTTACTTTTGACAGCTGAGCATTTCATTCACCATAATAAAGTGATTTATGGGTGCTTTGGTTGTCATAAATTTGCCTCCCTTCCCATACACACACAGACAAGCTCATTCAACCAGGCATATAAACATGTAAATTCACACACACACACACACACACACACACACACAAAATTTTTGCCCAATAAATCACATGATAGAAGACAATTTCATAGTCCAGTTATTCAAATATAATCATGTAAAAGAGAGGAAAGCCCAATCCATTTTTTCATGCTTGTAAAGCAAGCAAAACATATATTTTTACTTCAGTCTTTTCATGTTTTATTATCAAAGTAATGCTAACAGCTAAAATGATATACAAAATATATAACTGTCAAAATGCAGCACTAAAATAAGAAAGAAAAAAAAGAGACAGACATGTACATGATCAGGCATTACAAATAGAAACTGCTGGTATACAATAAGAATGTATTGCATCTCACACACCACCATAAACATAAAAACAACTACATGCCAAATGTGTGTGTTTTTTTTTTTGTTCAATAAACATGAATACAATAACAGAAATCCCTGGTATAGAATCAAATGATTAAAAGTCTTTCAATACCAAGTTCCAATAAGTATGTTGTATACAATTTCTATCTTATTATCAAATGTATGAAAGGACAAAAAAGCAAACAAAACAGTCAAACAAAACCTGAAAACAATGGTCAGTGTGCTACAAAGCAAGCTTCAATAGAATCTACGCAGTCCACTTCAGCACGATCATACAACTGTGGTGAAATTGGTTTGGACATGAAAGACCTTTTTCTCCATGTGCTCTCTCTCTCTCTCTCTCTCAATTTCTAGCCTTTGGACAGCTGCAGACAGACTCTGCCATAGACCGTGACTTCTGTACACTTGAATGTCTAGTATAGTTATTTCAATTCAATGTTACTGCCAGAGATCGTGATTTATACACTTAAAATGTCTAGTATGGTTATTTTCATTCATTAGAACTGCTTGAGTTTGTAACTTCTATACACTTGAATGTCTTTAACAGATGTAATTTCATTAATTGTGTCTGTAGGAATTTTAACTTCAACACACACTGAATATCTTCAGTAGATGTAACTTTATTCATTGTAACTGTCAAGAGTTTGTGACTTCAACACACTTGAATATCTTCAATAGATGTAACTTTATTCATTGTAAATGTCAAGGGTTTGTGACTTCAACACACTTGAAGATCTTCAATAGATGTAACTTTATTCATTGTAACTGTCAAGAGTTTGTGACTTCAACACACTTGAATATCTTCAATAGATGTAACTTTATTCATTGTAAATGTCAAGGGTTTGTGACTTCAACACACTTGAAGATCTTCAATAGATGTAACTTTATTCATTGTAACTGTCAAGAGTTTGTGACTTCAACGCACTTGAATGTCTTCAATAGATATAACTTTATGCAATGTAACAGAAAGTGTTTATGACTTCTACGCACTTGAATGTCTTCAAAAGATGTAATTTCAATCATTGCAACTGTCAGAATTTTGACTTCTACACACTTGAATTCATCAATATATGTAATTTCATTCGCAGTGACAGTCAGAATTTGTTATTTCTCCACACTTGAATGTCATCAATAGATGTAATTTTATTCATTTTGCCTGTCAGAACTTCTGACTTCTACACACTTGAATTTTTCTACATGTGCTATTTCATTTACTGTGACTGTCAGAATTTGTGACTTCTACACACTTGAATGTCTTCCAGTAATCTTATCAAGGAATTGTGGATCCAGTACAGTCTAATTTCAGCTAAAGAGTTATGCAATTGTCAATTAGTAGGTCCTGTGCACTTGAATCTCTTGTACATTTCTTTTTTTTAATTATATCACTGCTTGGCTCTTAAATCTCTTGTACAGTTTTTTTTTTTTTTTTATTTTGTCACTGCTTCGGCTTATTGATCCTATGTCATTGAATCTTTGGGGTTTGTTTTTCTTAAATTGCAGTTTATCAGGATCTGTGGATTCTTTGCTCTTGGATGTTCAGCTCAATCACCTGGCAACAGAGAGAGTTAAGGGGATTACCCAGGCTTTTTTTCACATCATTTACTTCTCTGTTGTCTGATCATCATTTTTTTTTTTTTTTAATCTTTTCAAATCAAGTTCCAGGTTCTGTGCTTTTGTGAAGTTAGTTACATTTCAAATCAGTCTTTTCAATGTCTATTATTTTTAATTGGTGGTGTTTTGAGATAGTGAAGAAAACATTTTCCACAACCATTCACCAGTTGCCCAAGTCATTCTTCTCACCTTGACTAAGTTCTGAACAAGACAGATGTTAAGGTGTTTATGATTGTTGCTAACTTTTTCTTCTTTTCGTAAAACTTTGAAGCATTGCTGTGTAACAAAGACAGGCTTTTTCAGAACCAATTCTCCAACAGTACCTACTTCTCATTTCAACGTCTGCCTGTATGCATTCAGACAAAACCAAACTGAAAAACAAACAAAAAAAATCTGTATTGCATGTCCGAGTACAACACTTTTCTTCTCCGACATGTTTCAAGTTCCCCTAGGTCTGCAAGTTTACCGCACTACCACTTGCCATCCACAACAGCCTGCAGCTTTCTGTCAACACTAAAGCTCCGTCACTTACTGCCCAAGGATCGAGGTGTACCTTTCTGTTTTGAGCTGTTCCAACCTCTCTTTGACACGGCCACTGCACTGGCCATTTACAACCCATGTTAGGTATCACCTTCTGTCTGGGTGTGTTGCCTGGCTACTGCACTTCTAGTCCAATACCTGCATTGATCAATTCTGCCTGCTACTGTTGCACTCTCTCTAACACAGCTATTGCACTGTCACTTCTAGTCCAATACCTGCATTGATCAATTCTGCCTGCTACTGTTGCACTCTCTCTAACACAGCTATTGCACTGTCACTTCTAGTCCAATACCTGCACTGATCAATTCTGCCTGCTACTGTTGCACTCTATCTGACGCAGCTATTGCACTGTCACTTCTAGTCCAATACCTGCACTGATCAATTCTTCCTGCTACTGTTGCACTCTCTCTGACACAGCTATTGCACTGTCACTTCTGGTCCAATACTTGCATTGATCAATTCTGCCTGCTACTGTTGCACTGTCTCTGACGCAGCTATTGCACTGTCACTTCTAGTCCAATACCTGCATTGATCAATTCTGCCTGCTACTGTTGCACTCTCTCTGACTGTTGCACTCTCTCTGACACAGCTATTGCACTATCACTTCTAACCCAATACTTGCATAGACTACTGTCTGCTACTGTTGCACTCTCTCTGTCACAACTACAGCACTGCCATTTCTAATCCAATACTTGCAGTGACTGCTGTCTGCTACTGTTGCATTCTCTGACTCAACTATAGCACTGCCACTCACAAATGGCACTACCTTCTATCTGGGACTGTTCCAGTAACTCCATAACACATCCACACCACTGCCACTTGTCATCCGTAAGTGGCACTGCTTTCTTTCTGCCTGAACTGTTCCACTCACTCTTTCACAATGACATCTTCCATGAATGGCACTGCCTTCCATCTGTCGAGAACTGTTTTCACTCACTCTTTGACAATGACGGCACTGCCACTCATCTTCCGTGAATGTCACTGCCTTCCATCTGTCTAGAACTGTTTCCACTCACTCTTTGACACAATGACGGCACTGCCACTCATCTTCCATGAATGTCACTGCCTCCATCTGTCTAAAACTGTTTTCACACTCACTCTTTGACAATGACGGCACTGCCACTCATCTCCCATGAATGGCACTGCCTTCCATCTGTCTAAAACTGTTTTTCACTCACTCTTTGACAATGACGGCACTGCCACTCATCTTCCATGAATGGCACTGCCTTCCATCTGTCGAGGACTGTTTTCACTAACTCTTTGACAATGACGGCACTGCCACTCATCTTCCATGAATGGCACTGCCTTCCATCTGTCGAGAACTGTTTTCACTCACTCTTTGACAATGACGGCACTGCCACTCATCTTCCATGAATGACACTGCCTTCCATCTGTCGAGAACTGTTTTTTCACTCACTCTTTGACAATGACGGCACTGCCACTCTTCCATGAATGACACTGCCTTCCATCTGTCTAGAACTGTTTTCACTCACTCTTTGACAATGACGGCACTGCCACTCATCTTCCATGAATGGCACTGCCTTCCATCTGTCTAGAAC
This sequence comes from Conus betulinus, assembly GCA_016801955.1. Lineage (NCBI taxonomy): Eukaryota > Metazoa > Mollusca > Gastropoda > Neogastropoda > Conidae > Conus > Conus betulinus. Next base: position 437,972 of record JADBJO010000257.1, on the reverse strand, counting down.
TGTTTTCACTCACTCTTTGACAATGACGGCACTGCCACTCATCTTCCATGAATGACACTGCCTTCCATCTGCTAAAACTGTTTTTACTCACTCTTTGACAATGACGGCACTGCCACTCATCTTCCATGAATGACACTGCCTTCTATCTGGAACTGTTCCACTCACACTTAGACGCAACTACTGAGCCATCCTTCTGTCTGGTACAATGCCACTCTCTTGACACAACTACAGCACTATCTCTTATCATCCATGGGTTGCATGGCCTTGTTTCTCTCTGGAACCACTCCACTCTCTCTCTGACACAAGAAGAACAGAAAGACATGGTATGTAGTGAGCTCTTCATCTGTAGCTACAGCATATATACAATATCTGTCACTGGAAGTTCATTATGTCATAGATATAAAGTGGAGCATTGAGCTATCTGCAGACACTGTGAATATAATCATACACTAGGACATGACATCATTAAACATAAAAAAGAAAAATGGCAAGAAGTTTGAACACTGATCTAGATATGTCATCATATTTTCATGGGCTACATGGTCCTTTAAATCTGCGACCATATGTTTCATACAGTTTTAGTCAAAGAAGGAAAGGGCACACGCGAGTTGAATCATGAACCTGCATATCCTCATGTAGGACACTTTGATAAACCATGCTGCTGAAAACCAGTGCTTCAAGTTCTAATCAGTATTCACATCCTGAGAGGGGGTGGGAAAGGGAGAGGGGTGATCAGTTCATTACAGTGAAAACCCAGGGGGTAAGAAATCATGAAAACAAATTCTCAAAACCAGGAGGAACAAAGCTGAGAAGAAAAAAATCTCAGTGTCGTTGTAGCTCAAATATCTTTGAATGGAAATGGTGTCTATTTCTTTTTTTCACCTTTGCACCAGATAATCTCCCATGCCTTATTTTCCCAAAGCATGAATTACGCCTTTACATTGCATCTCCCTTTACTTTTCTAACCCCCTATCACCGTTCAAAACACTTCAAACACTGCCCACTTGCATCTGCGCACACAATTTTTTTCTTTTTCATTTTTATGATCACTTCTGATTAAAAAAAAAAAAAAATCAGACAAAAATCAAGCATGTACCAGAAAACACAAATACAAATGAGTCTGATTCATTATTCGCATTCAAGCACCTTTATTAAATAACTGACACACATCCTCATTGCTACTACATGCATACAATCAGCACATCAGCGATTTCAAAGTTATCCAGCAGAACATTAGGCAATTTAACTCACTGGACGAACATTGACATTCTGACAATCTTAAGGTGATATAAATGATATGTTAACTTGTGCATTGCCATAATTTGCAGAATACAAAATGTATTTACATTTTACAGGTATTTCTATACATACTTTCTCAGTTTTCTACTTGTCAACATTAAGTTTCATCCGACAATTTAATCTTCATCTTTCTTTCATTTCTGGGACTCTTTCACATCTAGAATCATTGAAGCACCACCATCACTCCTGTACATTTCCTCCCCCAGGGCATCTCCTATATTCCTTCCATGCCAGTCTCTGTTCTTTCAATGTATTACTGTCCCCATACAATCCTCTTTCTGAAAGTATGATATGTATAATAATGAAGATTTACACATGTTTTTACCTCCTGAATAACCAAGGAGCTCAAGGCATTTACAAACGGGGGAATACACAAAGAAAAACAAAACTCAGGATCAAAATACAATTCATATTTTTGCCTTTACCAAGAATAACCATTTCAAGGCATTTCCCTATTGTGGAATAAGAAAGAAAAGCAAATATTACAAATCAAAATACGATCAAATCTAACATCTGTTTAATTCCCAACTTAAACTTTATCATCCCCTTTCTCATCCCCCAACCCTTCTACTTCCCCATCCACAACCTACCTCTTTCTCCATTCCCTACACACATGTATGTGGGCACTGACACCGATACAGATGATGTTAAGACATAGGAAGACCGCACTTGGGAACTGGATATGTATTTTGGTATCACTGAGATGGACACCCAAGAAAGAATGCTGTCTAAAAAAAACAAAGGTTTCCAGTGATTTCTAATACAAAAAGTTATTTGGCGCATGGCAGACAGAATGAGATTTGTTCCAAATGATAGGAAAAGGCTTGCTGTTCCTACTGTTTGGTTTTGCAGCTAGGATAAGCTGAAATTTGAGATGGAGTGAAGGGAACAAAATGGGAGTGTAGATTCAAAGCAGGCTCAGAGAGATCGTGTCTAGCAGAATCTGGCAAAATTACAACACATTTTGGTTAATTTGTACTCTGTTCGCTGCAAGATCCGAAGCCAGTGGAGATATAAGTTCGCTCTGATGCTTTGAAAATCAGTGTAGCTGCATTCTGGGGTCTATGTTCATCACTAAGTACAACTGCATGAGTGAAGGTGAATCACAATAAACAAAAATTCCAGAACAAACAAATTGGCAAGTTCCCTGTGACAATATTGTCTTACTTTGGAGCAGTTTCACATATATGCATCTGTCCTAAACACAACTTTCAGTGCAAATGAAGAAATACAAATTTTGTGAATCCATATGGGCTACCTGATCAGGGTTACAAATGAATTATTCACAAAGTATGATTATCGATCACTGCCATTAGTTGGGTTCTAAATAACATGACTCCATAATGATCATTACACATGTTCTTAAATCTGAAAATGTAGGCTGGACAACTGGAAAGACAATATTCTTTTGATTTTACCCTATTGGGGCATTTGTTGTTTAATACAGTCTAGACATTCGTGACACACTGGAAATGAATCCAAACATGCTTAAAATGGTTTATATAAAAATCAGACACAGATTTCAAGTGTTAATTCACCAAGGAACAAGTTTTTTCAATAGAAATTTTCCAACAGTTGACAACGGTTATTGTTTCAACAACAATTCAAAACCAGCATTCATTAAAATGTGTGTTGTTTCTATATACCAAAACACTGTTCCTACTCTTCAGTCTGCCTGTTCTCATCGTTGACTCACCGAGTCTATGTGCATGAACTAGATGGACTTCATCAAAACTGCTTCCTGCTACTTTCACGTGCAGATGGTAGGTAACTGGTGTATGTGGTCAAAGACAGCAAAGGCTGTGTGTTTAGATCAGTCCCCAATCCACCTCGCTTCATTTGGCTGCACTAGTTGTACAAACGTTATCAAAACAAAGCGACAAAGATAAAGGACTTTTTTTTACTTCTAAACAAATAAACAGGATGATATGGGAATGCATATAGAACATGTTCCAACCGTACTCTCAGCATGTTGCGTGTCTCATACAGCATTAAATATTACAAACTACATAAAAGAGAGAATCAGATTTCAAAACGTCAAGTAAATATTATTGCTTTCCATGTTTGTTCTTTAACTGCTTCTTCAGTTGTACTGATACTAGTTTTGTTCATTTTAATGTTACTGCTTCTGTGAATGTCCACACTTGATAATACAAATATCCTTCCACACTTCAAAGTGTAGTACTTAAAAAAAAATCGTCTCAAATCCTCCACTATTTCAGATAACATCAGTAGCTAAAGTTTATTTCTTTTGCATTCCCTCTCCTTATCCATCATGCAGAAAGCAAAGTAATGGATCTATGGTACCCTCTGAGGTAACAAAACAAAAAAGTGACACATGTGCAAACATCTTTGAAAAGGAGGTCAGTCTGTTTTATTGATTTTGTTTTAGCCACAGAAGGATAAAAAAAAAAATCGCAAATGCTAATTTTAACAGGAATCTGAAGTCAATTAACTCAAAGATTTAGAAAGATTTAATACACTATGGCATTTCAAGACTAGACATTTTCTTTTTTAACAAACATGCAAAAATCCATTTGAAAATCTTTAATTTACACAGCATGAAGCTTAGAATGGTGTCAAGTCTCAAGCAGAAATGTTGAGGCTTCTGTTTTCAAAATACCAGAGTGTAAAGCTACTGGTTGCATTTACAGCTGACTTATTGTTCAGAAGAGTTTCTTTAGCCTGCCAACCCTATAACACTGTAACTGGTCAAAGACCAAAAACCTTGGCAAGGGGTTGCAAAAAATGCTGTACATCTTACGCATTAGATGGTTTGTAACTGTTGTTTTATCAGTCAGATTCTTTAAAAAATATATATATAAAAAAGAAGGTTTACTTTTGAAGTAAAAGCTTTACTGAACTTGTACAAAGTTAAAAAGGATACAGCGCAACATATTTTCACCCCCATCCAAAAAGTACAAGCTATCACTTTCCCCAGCAGCAAAAGGCAAAAGTCCAAACTGGATAGTGCTAGCAAGCATTGATAATAATGGATGCTACACATCTAAACAGTGCCAGCTGAGAATACAGAAACCCCTTCTTTCACAAAATGTTATTTACAGACATTTCAATCAATAACCTGCCTGTCTCACCATCGACAGTGATTCTTTGTTTCGTTTCCAACCATTCATTCTTTGAGAAGGGTTCACCATTAAGACACATTTTAAGACCATCTGTTTCAGCTCATGCAGACATCATTTGCTCAAGTGTTTGATGTAGCCAAAGTTTTGCCATCTAGGCAATAACTGAAACTGTTAAGAACAGTCCAACATGACAGTGGACAGGCAATGATCGACAATTCACACATCAGTGCAGATTACATGGGTGTGTTTGAAATCATTCAATTTTACAAGGTGATGATTTTGATGACCAAGAAGATAGGAGTCAGCATCAATATTTCAGCAACTATTTGGACCTTCAAATTTCTGTTCAGTGACCACCATGATCATTCATAAAAAACAACAAAAAAACTAGATACATACACGGTCAGCACATGACATCCACTTCTGGATTTTTTTTAATACAAAATTTGATGCCATCTAGACATGCTGGGTTTCTGGTTCATTTTGTTTGGTTTTTCTTCAAACTGTCCAAAATATATGTGTTAGCCTAGTGTTCCAGAAATTCTATACTTGAGTTTGGCACAAATCATATGTAAACAAAATACCATGCTAATTAAAAGGTTATTGTGCACAGGCATTCTCTCTATACATATATTATAAAATACATCATAAACATCTGGATGTAGCTGTCTAATCTACACCATCAAAATCTTATTCCAAAAAATGATCCTAATCAAATCTATACCACACCTTAAAAGAATTCAAAACAGCGCAAACAGTTGGGACAAAGGCTGGGTGGTTTTACAAATAAAGCTACAGGTCAGAACAAAAATGTTTTGCATTCTGTGTCACTTGCATCTCAGATCTTACCTGCTATCTCAATCTGTTAACTATTTAGTCAAAAATTAATTTTCCATTACGTTTTGCTTAAAAAGAGTTGAAATCTCACCTGCTCACCTAATATGCTTCTTAAATTTAAAAAGAAAAAAAAAAAAAAGATAGCCACAGGTAAATACCACAGACACATAATCTGGTCTATTCCAAAGATTATGTTTTAGACTAAACATTACGGTAATCAGTCATCATTCACAAAAAAAGCAGACACACCTATTGTGTGTTCCAATTATTCTAATGCAACTTGTAGTCCAAATCATTGTAATCACGGGAAAATACAGTTTTACTTATAATAATTCTGCATTGTAATCTGCATTCCAAAAATAGTGATAATAATTGATGTATCTGCAGACGCAACTGTATGTGTGCATCAACTTTTCTGCTGTAACCCATGTTCTAGAAAGGATGGTTAATCATTAATAAATACAGCAGACACATCATTCTGTGTGTATCAACTATTCTGTCATAACCTGTGGTCCAAAAATTACGGTACTCATTGGTAAATACAGCAGATATATCATTCTCTGTATGTCAACTGTTCACTTGTAACCTGTAGTACAAAAAATATAATAATCATTGGTAAATATAGCAGAGGCATCCTTCCGTGTGCACCGTCTTGCTTTTGTTCCCAAATCATGGTTATCATTAGCATGCACGTAGTTCCGTGTGCCAACCATTCTGTTGCAGTCCGAAATTTTATGGTAATCATTCATTACGGGTAAAAACAGCAGTGGTAATCAGTCATTACTGGAAAAAACAGCAGACATACCCTTTGATGTATACCAACTATTCTACTGTAATCCAGACATGGTGATCACTTCTCACCTGCAAACACAGCAGATGTATCCTTAAGTGCATATAAACTATTTTGTCATAAACCAAACATAGTAATCTTGTATCACTTAATAAATGTAGCAGATATATCCTTTGGTGTATACCAACTACTCCATCATAATCTGGACATGGTAATCTTTTATCACATAATGGTAATCTTTTATCACTTTATAAATGTAGCAGATATATCCTTTGGTGTATACCAACCAATTTACTGCAATTCAATCATTATGGTAATCAGTTAACCAGGAAAATACAGCAGATGTGTCCTTTGGTGTATACAAATTATTACCCTTGTAAATACAGCAAATATCCCCTTTGGTGTATTCTAACTGTTCTACTGTAGTCCAAACACTACGGTAATCAGTTACCCCTGGTAAATACAGCAGATATGTCCTTGATGTGTGCCAACTTTTCCTTGGTAGTCCAAATATATTAACTACAGGTAAATATAGCAGACACATCCTTTGGTGCACAAACTATTGCAGGAATGTCTGCAAAAGGAAGCATACAGTTCCTCATGTCAGAAACCTCAATGGCACACGCTTTCATCAGGTCAAACATCACAAAAGGTTGCTGTGTCCATGGTGATGTAATCAGCACTTGCAGCCACCACCTCCTCCATCATCCTCACTCAGCTGTACCCTCCCTCTTCCCTGCGCTGACCCCTGACCTTCCTCTGCGCGCCGAGCCAGCTTGTGAGCTGAAACCAACACAACATGCCTTTCATACACCCAGCAGCACCCACCAAAAACAATCAGACCAGCTAGTTGGAGAGCTAAAAACAACCAGCACATATGCTACACATTTAACAACAGTATCTGAGTTAATCAAACAAGGGCTTCTGTGATCAACTTGCGAAAAGGAACTTTCTTAAAGCTAATAAGCATTTCAATTCTGACATGATCATTCCTTCATTGTCCGCAAATTCAAATGTTTTGTGAGTCTGTAATGAAGGTATAGGTTGCAGCTTGACACCTACAGCTATAGGAGTCACGTAGTGAGAACAATAAGAACATCAGAGGCTGGAGAAAGAGGAATAAATACAGTCAATTTAATGCTCATCACCTTAAAGACAGGAGACGTACACAGGGAAGCAATGACCTCAAGGTAGGTCAAAGAAACCTTGATCCAACCTTTGACCTGAATCTCCACAACAATTCTATGCATCCTTTCTTGGGCCACATACCATATTTTCACCAAATTTTATTTCAAATCAGTTCAGAAGTTTTTGCAAAAACAAACCCATAAACCAACAGATGTGGGTAAAAAGACAACCTCACTTAGGAGGGGGAAAAAAAAAAATTTTCTGAGACATCTCAATAAACTTACAAGGATGGAAAATAAGTACCCACAAATGCAATAGTTGGAAGCTTGCATTCCAAGTTCTTCACTCATTACTATCCTTCTTTGACAGCATGTGATGGGCCATGGCTTGTTTCATGGGAATCACAGGCCAGGGGCTCTCTCATACTTACTTTATTCCACATTCTGGAAACTGCACAAGTTAATTCCACTTTTCTATCACTCTCTATCTGACTCTGCACTTTCCTTCATGTCATCTACTGTTTTTTCTGACTTAATATAGCATTATTTTCTTATTCTTCCTGAAAGGAAGTCCTTGCATTTGTTTCTCATTTTACTGTTTATAACTTGTCAAAACTCTGTAAATAATCTGGCCATTACATAGTCAAAGCACAAATAGTGTTCCGAACGGGGAATGAATGTTAGCTGCCTGATCCTCAGTGTTTATTTGCCCACATGGCCTTATTTCATCAGCTTTGGCATTCAGATACTTTTAATCAATTTTCTCACTCATTTTTTTTTTTTTTAAAAACAGAGGGTGATAATCAAGCAGAATTGTCAGTGCCCTAAACATGGTCCAGTTTTATCTGTTTTAACCCTCCTGCTCCCTTGGCTTGCTTGTAATGTTCAAAACCTTTTCATCTGATGCACTGTGAGATCTCCCCAGGCAACTCTAAGAGGGAGAGTACTGGCAACGATTTGCCTTCACCACAGCAATTAACAACATACTCACCTATCGTCATAAACACTTCGTTTACAGCCATGCCAGTTTTCGCTGAAACTTCTGCAAAGATAAGCCCACTGTCTTCTGCAAATGCTCGAGCATCCTGAAGAGATAACAATTAAATACCATTTTAAAAACTTTGAAACCTTGAGTTACAAAAAAAAAAAGCAATCCATTCATTATTTTTAATATCCCATAGCAAATACCATCATGACTTAATGTTTTAACACATACTGTTAAAAAGAAAAGTAAGTACAAGACTTCACTGAGTTGATATCCACCTACTCATTTCAATGTGGACAAAGTGGCAAGATACTGATCTTTTCAAATGCAAGATAATCTGTTACAGTTCAAAGCTGGAGGACTCACATCATCAGCACTGCTCCTAGTTTTCTGTTATTTTTTTACTTTTTTTTTATGAACTACACTGAAATGAAAGCGAAACTTACTGAACTTTATTCTGCTACAGATTTGCTACAAATCATAATTCATTATATAAAACAACAAAGGATGCAAAAATCCTGGTGGAAAAATCTCATGCATTTACTGTAACTATTTCTTTTGTATTTGTGGGAAAGTGGGTCATCATATTTTTTTTGTCATTGTTTTGTTGTTTCCACCAATAATTTTCACTCACTACACCACAAACTCAAACATAGCACCCTATATACAAACTCAGTTTCTTGGAAACCAGATTTTCCGTCTTAAAAAGCATTTCAGGTCAGGCTGTCACAGAGCCAACCTAGATTTGTCATGTCACCTCATTATAAATAATTAAAAATCACTTGGTTGTGTTATTCTTACTGAATAAATCATTTGCATCAGTCAGAAAACATGTGTGTGTGTGAATGTGCATGGAAGGTTGAGGGGTTGGGTGGAGGGCTGGAGAGATGGAGCAAGATGAACGGTAAATCTTGTGGGAAGGTGGGGGGTGGGGGGAGGGGGGGGGGGGGGGATCGGTGTTAGTAACAGAAACAGTAAGTGTAGAGGACCTCCTTTGATACTGACATCAGTGACTGGTGCTATCACAGACAGACAGGCTTCTCTTCCTGGAGTGCTCTCACAGATTCTCTTCATAGAGAGTGTTAGGCTAATCAAAGCTGGCACAAATAAAACTGCCTTCTCACACAATTTCCCAACCTGCATGACTTTCTGATTTCTGGATGGCTGGCTTGCTCAATCTTTTTTTCAATTCTTTCAAGCATGAACCTGGCTGATCATCTTTCCACATGGCTGACTTCAATTTTCCGACCTAACAGGATGTTCAGTTTCAAAGACATCTCTTCTGTTTGCCAGTCCTTCACTTGTTTATGATGCTGGTTTCAACTGAAACCACATCAAAGTTGTCTTTCATGCACAGCATTTTTTAAAAACTACAAGTCACCCTGGATATGAGTCTGCATGACAGTCAATCATTTCTCATCCAATTGTGACCAGAAACAAGCATTTCCTGAGGGAATTTCCTTCTGCCAAAAGAGCGTCTCTGCTTCGGGCGAACAAAAAACTGACTTCTCACGTGAAGCTAAAATATATTGTACAGGTTGAGACACTTTTTAAAAAATTTTTCTCATGATATAAAAATGGGTTTCTGTCTGGGAAAAGTTTATAAAAACTGATTTATGTCTACATACAGAACAGTTTAATTCATGCACTGCAGAACTTAAAACTATATATCTACAACTGGATCTATCTGAAATTTGGTTTGATTCAGGAAGGAGGAGAAGGGTAATATTTCTTTGACAGTACCACAGTTTGAGGTGAGGGGAGAAGGTGATGGCGGGATGGAAAGGTGGGATAAGTACATACATAATGGAGCATAAGTATGATGGCAGCAGATGTACATGTGTGTGTGCATTTGGATACGAGGATGGGTGCATCTGTGTAAATGCCTGTGCACACAAGCATGTGAATGTTACTTTCTGCTGGTTTCATAAAAATGTGGTGCTTTTAAGGGCTGCAACATAGGAAACTAGCCTGTCCCCCAGGTAGAGGTTGTAACTCACATCCACACTGACAGCCCTGTGCTCCGCTGCCAAGTCGGCTTTGTTGCCAGCCAGCACGATGAGAACTGAGCCTGCATTCTGTTGATGCAACTCCTTCACCCATGCCAAGGCACGATTAAATGTGTTCTGTTAAAAAAAAAAATTTTCAGTTTAAACACACCACTATCTCAACAGTGGGTACAGTTATCTTGCTATTAAAACATTAGGCATACTAACATGTAAGCAGATGAACAAACTGAATGAGTATTTCTATTCATAATATCAGATGACTGAAAAACATACTGACCAACGCAGATCAAATAACAAGACGACTGAGCCTTTCAATACACAGAAACACGACTCATCTTCCTGTGCTTCCTCTGCACGGCATTTCATGAGAAACGAAAGTCTACACAGAAACACATGTCATCCTCACTATGCTCCCTTGACACAGAAGTTCACAAGAAACTGCTCAAACACAATGCCCTCTGCGCTTCATTCACTCAAAAAATCTTTTGTCGGGAAAAAAAGTACAAACAAGACACTTTTTGGCACTGTAAACACCAAATTGATCAACTATTTTCATCTGATTTTGACATTCCACAACTTGTGAGGTGAAGGATATCAAACTTGTCTTCAGATCTCGATGTGGACTGCATTTATGATCTAGCACTGATCTTTGGTCACACACATCACAACAAAGGATTATTTCAAAAGGGTCTGATCATCTACAGCTGTTTTTTACAATCTACATCATTACATACATGTTACAGAATATGCCAAAGATGCAACACTGTATATTTAGATGAATGCCACATAAACACAGCTGACTCGGTTTGTCTTCATAATATCTGCAAACCGTCATCACAATTAAAATAATGAACAAATTTTATCAAAAAGTGGTACAAAAATATCATAAGCTAGTAAAAAAAAAACACTGAAAAAATGATAAAATCGAAGTATTTTGATGTCCAGCCACATGTGGACTTACAGCATTGTTGACATCATACACACAATGCAGCAGCAGCTCCTCTATAGTACATGGGAGCCAGACTATGGTAGCGTTCTTGCCCAGCTGTGTCCCAGATATCCAGTTTGACTGTGGTATCCCCTGCCTTCACTGTCTGTGTTAAGAATGCCGCTGCACAAGGAGACAAACAAAATCTGAGAAAACAGCCTGTGAAACTAAACAAAAAATTATGTAACTCATAAACTGTAATGAAATTTTTCTGAATTAGCAACTGTTGTTGTGCAGTGAAAAGCACCACAACTGGAAGCTTGCGAGTTTGAAGTTTGTGAGTTTGAGTCCCATTTGAGAAGCAGGTATTATGACAGCTTTCAGTTAAGTCACAGAAATGTTCCGAAACTTTTCAGCCCTACTATAGAAATATCGTGAGCCTTTTCATGACAACCAGAATAAGTGTGATACTTTTCAATACAGTCAAGAAAACATACAGACTTTTATGCCTAATCTAAGTGAAACATTATGAAATTTTTCACCAAATCATTTCAACTTATCTAAGAGAAACTTTATGAGATTTTTCACCGAATCAAAGACAAATACTGATAGATTTTTCAGCTCTATTACAGAAACATTGTGAGATATTTCAGTCCCATCTGAGAAATACTGTGAATTCTTTTTTTTTTTTTTCTTTTTCAGGTCTGGCCAGCTCCTCCCTGAGAAAGAGTGCCCTACAGTTCAACCAGTGAAGCATCTTTGATGGTGTCATTATCAAAACTCCTGACCAACCCTGAAAATACGCCAAATCTGTCAGGCTTGGATCCAAAGACCACTCAAAAAGGTTCACTGAACGCAATCCCTAAAAAAACAGTTGCACACAAAAATGGAACTCAAACTCAAACCCTTACAATGAAATGAGAAAATAAAATGTTTCAAATTTTAAAGGTAATCTCATTCCATTTTCTGATTTTGACTTCCCTTCCTATCCATGCCTACCTGCCTGCACACACACACACACACACACACACACACAGTGTTAAATATTCAGATGGACTTCACCACATGATCAGATGACCATGATTAAGGTTGCGCACACACACAGCTCCAGCAATGTATCTTTCTTGTCCTGGACATAACAGAGAAGCAAGTCAGAAGGCACTGCTCTGTCCATGGACTCACCTCCAATGGTGGCCTCATGATGTTCCTGGAACTCTCCACGTACAAAGCGCAAGGCTATGGAGGACTTGCCCACGCCCTGGTCTCCCAGTAGCACCAGCTTCACCTGTCTGCTGCGGGAGTTCTTGTTGGCAGAGGTGGTTCCCTCCCCTCCTGCCGCTGTCCCAGGTCCTCCCCGACCTGACCCAACACGTCCCCCACTCATCCCTCACCTGCAGCTTCACCTGAAAATTGTACACAGCTTTGATGAAGATATCCTCACATTGTTGGATCCGATCATTCTAATGGGAAAGCATTTCATGTAAATGTAGAAGCAACAAAAACAAAACCTACCCTAAACATGTTTTTGAAGGAGCTGGACTATAGATATAAAATGAAGAAATATATGTCCTTGCTGGAGATGAATTATGCAAACTACGAAACAAACTGGGCCATGTACATTAAATCATTAGAGGGCTAATGCTTACTATACATAATGTATATCATTTCCTTAACATTAGCATGCTATCCATGACCTTACAGCCTGATCAAAAACAATGTGATGCTGAAATTCGTCAATGTAATTTGCATTCTCCAAACATCATGACTTTATGGACTTGAGATCAGGTGTGTAATGCGATTCATAAAATTGCATGATATTTCTGTACATTTTTAATGTTAATCACTGGAATTTATTTCTTCATGCGTGTCCATCCAAAGAAAAAAAAAAAAAAAAAAAGGGACCCCTGTTACAAAAAAAACACAAAAAAAAGATATCCTCATATCTTGTTGTTCTCACATCATTTCTTTTGTCAAGTTCCTGTCATCAATCAGTCGTTTCATATATTTATTTTCCCAGCTTGTAATACTATGGTCACATTGTTTTCTGATCAACCTTTGTTAGTTTGTTGATAAGTGTCTTATCCATCACCAGTTATGACAAAGCCCCTCACAGTGGATGCAGAAAACTTAAGACATCAACCTTGATTTCACTTGAAAAGCAAAACTACTTTCACTTCACTGCGAACTAATTTCATGCTGACTACAAAGGAGAAAAAAAACACCAAAAAAAAATAGAGATTATTCCCCAAACCAACAAACAAATGGAAACAAAACAAGACCTATTCACAAGTGAATACAAAAAATCTTAAATAAATCAGTTTACTGATCAGAGTATCAGTCACAAACTCACACGCTGTTAAAACTATTCACAAACATTTCAGCAGTGACTAATACTGTAATAGTAATACTATCTTCATCAGCCACACATATATATCAAAGGAGCTAGCTAGAAATTTTGTGTACAGTGATTATATGATTCTCAAACTATTTCAAGGGGAAAAAAAGCCCTCTCTCATATCACACACACACACACACACACACACACACACACACACACACACACACACACAGAGTATAAGCGCATTTTAAATTTTTTGGTTTCAAACTTATTATCCTATTGAAATTAAACTATTCATACCCAACTGACACTGAAAATGCACATTTTTTTTTCTCTTTAAATCACAATAGCTTACTTTTGATACCATTACAATTTCGTTTGATTTTATTTGAAGAATAGTTTTATCTTTGCAGTCTGAAAAGTCAGCTCCTGTATGTTAGAATAAAAATGCATTAAATACCAGTATAATTCACACCAGCTGTGAAAAACTGATCAGTAACACAGTCCTTCCAGCAACTTGGAGGCTGTGAATTCTGATTCTTATGTGGAATTATTCAGCCTCAACTAGGAATCTGACACTGGACACAATATATATAATACATTTTCAGTTCAAAAGAGAAAACTACCTTCAGATTTTCTAATCAACATGACAAACGACTGTTTTCTCAGGCTAATCCTTTGACAAACACTAAAGTAAAAGAAAGAATGCAAATGGTTATAGTGCCAGCAGTGTCACAGAACCCAAAATAGGTCTGCTTTCCATGTTCATGACTTGTGAAAGATGATAATGTGTCCTATCAACAACATGATCACAATGACTACAGAACTGAAAAGCTTACTGGTCTCAAGAATTCACAAACTTGTAAAATACTGACATTACTTTTTTGGGCGTGTGGGTGATCAAATCAATCAAAAGCCTATCTTGACACATGTAGAAAAAGACACTCCACTTGAACCTAATGACGGAGTCCCTTTTTTTAGCTTTGACTCATGCTGTGTGTGTGTGTGTGTGTGTGTGTGTGTGTGTGTGTGTGTGTGTGTGTGTGTGTGTTTCTGTACTTGTGAATGTGTACACCATAGTCAAGATTTTCATTAGAGGATTTTCGAACAGATCCAATCAGTCAAAAACCTCTTCTTTTAATGAAATCTAAACATAAAAAAAAACAATCCATAAACAATTAACATTCACTCACTGCATTTGAATGTTACTTCAACTGTTTTGTATTTCGCACTCCACTTCAGCACTGCAACTCAACCAACACAACGGATAAAAACAATGGATTGTGCTTATTGTTCAAGGTCTAGGTAAAGTGTTGACATCACCACGCAGTGAATGTGACACAGAACGTGATACTGATGATAGTGATACTAGGTAGGCTTACTTGCAAACCTTGATTTAAAAAAAAAAAGAAAAAAGCCCAACTTTCAGTTTTACTGATTCCTTTGGCTATGTCCTCACTAAATTAGAAAAAAATATATATATATATATATATATCGATGACCGAATCAAAAAATGAAAATTCTGATAGTAGTGCTGCCTTCTGTCTTTGATCATTGCACTAATTTCTAAATTACACTTTAGTTTTGCTTTCATTTATAGGGAGACTTTGGTGATTCTTGACATACATACACACATACTGCACATGTATACCAGTGTTTGCTTTTTTTCTGTCTTTAAACTGTTAAAGTCAGTCTTGTCAAAACTTCTTATTTTTGAATAATGGGAATACACGCACACACACACACACACACACACACACACACACACACGCATTCCAAAAGTATCAAAAAGTAGCTCTGGTAATAAAAAGCACATTTGTGCCAAGGCAAACTTGGGCGAATCTGCACTTAAACTATAAGTTTAACATTACAGTACACAGATATCTAAATAGTATAATTTAACTGGGACAGAATATCAATCAGTCACTTCACAAGAACATTTTTTTTTATAGGGAAGAATCAATAACAATGTAGTACTTAACACCACACACACACACACACACACACACACACACACACACACACACACACACACACACACACACAATGTAATTGTAATTTACACACAAACACATGCATTTAGCAAAGCAGTAAAGAGAGAGAAAAAGAAGCAAAGAGAACTACAGACAATACAGAGAACAGCCCAATCCATATCTTTCTGACAAAAAGTATAACCATGAGGTTAGACGCAAACAAAATAGTTGCAGTTAATGACTGGGCTAGAGCTCAAACCATAGACTACAGTCAGCAGCAGAGTTGGTCTTTTTTTCCACACTTGGTTTCTTTCTCTTTAGCAGAATGAAAACCTTTACCTGTCCATCTGTTTTGTTGGAGAAAAAAATGGCTATAGAGTATAGGTGTAATCCCATCACATTCATGAACTTTTGAAGACGCAAGGTTAATTATGCCCTTTGAACATCAACATGCACATGAAAGACAAAGACTGGAAAAGTTACTCAAAAGAGTCCACAAGATGTCTCTAAAATACATACTCACAAGAACATGCACACGCACATGATCACTGAGAAAGCTAAACACAAACAAAATTTTGAGTTTCATCCAAATGGAGGGTTGGGGGAGGAGGGAAGAAAAGGTAGAAGTAATCACAAAACTTGGGGATTGGAAGTGGGTGGGAGCTGAGTGTGTGAGGATGACCAGTAAAGATTGACAAACTCAGTTTGACTGCAGTATCATTTACAAAGCATGAAGAACAAACAGTTGGATTATCTTCACTTACATTCTCATTACTTAAGACAAATTAGTGTTAACATGCACCAATAGAGGTATGCACTGCTGCATACAATTGAAGCTCACACTTCCCAAAAATCTTAAGATCATGTGTATTGGTTGAACATGAATCCCCACAAAGGCAAAATATTTTGATTAGATGTATTAAAAATTTATCAATCATGCTTCATTCTTAATTGTAGGCCTACACTCAGACAACTTTATCTGTCTTTGCTGTGCCTGGCCACAATCAAACTGACTTTTCCTCATTGCACACATGCACCCCCCCCCCCCCCCCCCCCCCCCCCCATCACCTCAAGGAATATATAGGTTCAGCCACTTTAAAAGAAAACACATTATCATCCTATCACTTAGACACAGAAAAAAAGCTCTACAGCAACCAACAGAAGATGTCAACATGAAGACAAAACTGGTCATCATCTTCTTCACTTTCATAATGAAAGTTTTCTGGTACAGTAAAATATGTAATGCTACTTAAAGTTGTAATCTAGTAGGGTGTAGAACAACTGCCTATTATAGCATCCCCTCTTATCCTATCTCCACTACCCCTATCCTGTCTGTTCTTTGCCCCTGTGGTAACTTTTGGTGACATTTATCCCTATCAGAAACTGAGTGTGTGTATTTCAGTAGGAGTGGGAATTATTGTAACCGTGCTCTAAAATCAAAATTATGTGTACCCCCACGTGCCAGATTAGGGAGGCTAGCAACTTTTATCAGTATCATAATCAGGACAGTGTTCTTTTACTGTTCAATTATCATCGTTCAAATTAAAACTTAATGATGATATAAGCGATGAACGTGACAAGTTTGCTGTGGGTTTTTGTATAGATCTGCAACGACTTTCTCTTCACTCTTGGGACTTCCGTTTGCTCCAGTTCTCAAATAAACGTCCCGTCTGAAGTGATCAACTGATGCAAAGTTCGTCCGAACACACCGACACAGTTCTGTAACGCCGACAGCTTAACTTAACTAATAATTTATACAGAATTCTTACTTACTGTTTTAATTCATCGTGAAAGATGGCCATGAAATGGTCACACATGCGACAGTAACGGCCCACCCACTGTGACAGTTCAGTTGAGGTGACAAGACAGTTCTCCAGACAAGGATTTTGACTTTCGTGACAGGGAAGACGGCAATGCACGCCCCCTTCTCGCCTTCAAATCAGCTTTTAAGTCACTCAGCTTTGACAAAATCGATGCAGTCTAACTGACGTCAACATACACGCACATCTGGAACAATCAGCTGCATATGTTGTGTTGATCAGCTGTACTGGACATTTCACGAGAAAATTTCTTGGACAAAAACACAGTGACAAGACATGAATGACTTTTGACCTCGTTCCACCACGCCATCTACCGGAGGTGTCAGCTTGATGCTTTATTTTTAGCACATGTTTCTAAACAAGTAGTCCGTCCTTACAGGCAAGTGAAACGCCACTGATTTGGCATTGAATAGAACAGAACGGGCAAAATTAAACAACTGGTCACTGACGTCGTCTAAAGGGATTTTTAGAAAGGAGTTACCATGCTTCAGTTTCATCAAAGAGGTGTCACTGCGTGGGAACTAGTCCATATTCGCTACTCATCTGCTGAGGATCAAGACCACACTGCGCATGATTTTATAACTGATGGATAAATGAAGTAATGACAAAGATCAGAATTTTTTTTTTAGAGAGTCTTGTGGCTAAGGCTTAGCAGATGTCTGATCTGCGCATTAGCCAAATACGCTGACCAGACCTTGAGTACTTACCTAACACTGGCTGTGCCATTAGCAGTGCGTGTGTGTGTGTGTGTGTGTGTGTATGGGGGGGGGGGGGGGGGGG
>JADBJO010000257.1:362500-417500 GCA_016801955.1 Conus betulinus | reverse complement strand
TGTTTTGGTAGAGGGCTTAGTAAGTGGCGTCCTGTATAAGCTGGATCAGAATGGGCATCACTGAACAGACCCGAAGTGACTTGGCATGAGTGCCGTGTCTCCTCTGGTGGGTTTGCCTGGCGACGACCTGCTGACAATGACTACTCCCAGTGGACTGCTGGTGGCATGACAAGCCAGGCTGTGGATGGGGACTGGGAGCCCGAATGAGCGGCGTAGTAGCCATGCCACTGGCGTGGCGCAGAAGACGAGACAGAAAAAAAATGTGTCACGGCAAGGGTGGAGAACCCAGACCACAGAGCCAATAATCTGCTCTTTCCCAACGTCGTCCAGTCTTCCCCAACATCCTGTGGACTATTTTAGGAAGTCAACGTTTATCCATCAGTCATTAGAAAGAAACTCTGTTCACATAGAACTTCACAGAAGGTCTTCAGAGAAGCCCCCCACCCCCCAGACAAGTGTTTCGGCCCTGAACTTCTTACCTCTGAAGGGGACAGGGGGCACATAGGTCATGACTTCTACATGCCCTTGTGCTGTCAGAATTTTTTTTCCCTGGAATTGCTGCTTTAAATATAGACTTTCTGTATTGATGGGCGTCTCAAGGTGTTGCCATGTACTTCTTACCCTCTGAAGGGGACAGGCCGCATGTGCGTCATGACTTCTACATGCCCTTGTGCTGTCAAAAAACTTTTTTTCCTTGAGTTGGTACTTTAAATCTGGACCTTCTGTATTGGTGGGCGTCTCAAGGTGTTGCCATGTTAGATGGATGTCTTACCCAATTCGCTGTCAGACACCTGTTCTAAAATGGGAAATAAATGGCTTAAATGTTAGTTTTAGTTCCTCTTCAATCAGATCTGTCTGGAACACTGAGCTGAAGTGTTGACTTATGAAAATTCTGAAAGACTAGACTCACACACAGTCACAAGCCTTGTCATAAGCCTTGATTTTTTTTTTTTTTTTTTTTTTTTTTGTGCTGGTGGATATTTTCTCCAATTGAGTTGAAGAGAGCCGGTTTTCAGTTCATTCCATGTTTTGCGAGTGGTACTGAATTG
Organism: Conus betulinus; assembly: GCA_016801955.1. Lineage (NCBI taxonomy): Eukaryota > Metazoa > Mollusca > Gastropoda > Neogastropoda > Conidae > Conus > Conus betulinus. The sequence goes on along the minus strand of JADBJO010000257.1, from coordinate 416,451 downwards.
TAGCCTCTTTCTCTGCTACTCTGAGCCATATATACTTACCCGCTTCCCACATTGTTTTCTGCCTCCGTTTCTGCACTGCTTAGCTACGTGCCTCTGCCAGTGTTTTACGCCCAGTCTCTCACTTCCTGTATTGCTGACTGCCTACCGCCCAGTATTCTGAACTACCTCTGTTCATGTATGGTTGTCTGTCTTCTTGCATTTCCGCTTGCCTTCTTGTATTGCTGTCTGTTAGGTTTCCTGTACATCTGCCTGCCTCTCCCGATGTTCATGTCTGTCTCTGAATTTTTGCTTGCCTCTCATTGTGTTGCCATCCACCAACTCTCTTGGGAACACTGCTATCATGTGCGTGACCTTGGCTTTTACAATGATCAGAATCACTCAACAAATCAACACGTAATCTGAACATGTCAAGTCGCATACACTGACCTCTGATGCATCAGGTCCATTTACTGACACCTCGCACTAGAGGCAACTGGGAGATGGATTGTCCAGGCTGGATTAAAGTAATTTGATTCTTGCTGGCTGTCCACAGAAAATCTCAAGACCTCTCCAGTAAGTTCAAACGTCTGCCACCAAATTCATCTTAAGTACGCTGCATAAACATGGAACTCGCCGACTGTCTCTGTCCACCAGTCTGTCATTCTCATCATTTAGAACTAATCTAAAAACATTTCTTTTTAAGAAGTTTTTTTCTCCGATCTCCCCTTGTTTTTGTACCTTGTAATGGTGATTGTGCGTGCATTTGTGCATGCATGCGTGCATGTGTTAGTGTGTGCATGTGTATGCACGTGCGTGTGTGTGTGTGTGTGTGTGTGTGTGTGTGTGTAAGGGCGAGTGTGTGTGTGTGTGCATGTGCGTGAGCATGTATTACATGTATATGTGTGTGTCCTTTGCATTTGATCAGGGGCACTAGTATGCCTGAACAGGGAAGAAGGGAGACAGTGCATGCGTGTTTAAATGCTGAGATTTTGGAAAGTGCTATAAAAATGTCCAGTTATCACAATTTGGTATTAACCTGCGTCAATCAGCATGTGTGTGTGAGTGTGTTGGGGGTGGTGTGTGTGTATGTGTGTGTGTGTGACAGAGAGAGAGAGAGAGATAGAGAGAGAAGATAAGATAAGGTAATGTTGCTTATAGCCCAGCCAACCGCAAAGGGCCACATCAGGGCTGTCACCATGATAAAATCAACTCACAAGTCATTCATTCACACAATTCTTTAAAATACATCGAAAAACCCACTCGAAAGTTTGTTAAAAATCTTTCCACTGTAAAATCTCAGATCCGAAGAAAAATGTTAATCTCTTTCAAGAACTCAAAGATCGTGTCAGGCAGAATGTCTCTGAACAAGGTTTTCATGGAAAGTGTGTGTATGCATCCACATGACTGTGTGTGTCATCTATGAATATTCAAAAACAGTGCAAAATAACTACAAACATGCATGAACAAGTTTCAGGACCACAAGGCCAATCAATATGTTCAGACAACATAACAGACAAGAAAACCAAGTGCTTGTCCTTTCAACAACCAACATGTATTGTTCACCACAGAAACACAAAAATAGCATTATTTCAATCAAGCAGTAAATATAGACTACATATATATATTCACACTCACTCTCACCCTCTCACTATGGCATTACACACTATTTACCCATTCTAAAAATGTGCAGGCTTTCTGCACAAAAGAAAAAAAAAAATCCTGTTGTTTACAGTTCAGAAACAAAACAAAACAACAAAACCAACCCACAAAGAAACAAAGTCTGTTACTATCTGTGTAGTGCCTGAGTACGGCCATCACCATCATATACTCACTATGCATGGAATGGAATACAGCGAAACAATAAAAGCTGGCACATCTTTCTGAACACAAACTTTACGAGGACTGCCACTTCGGCAAACATTTTACTTACCCTCGTTCTACTTGCAGTGGAACAAACAAAAATAGAGTAATGAATAAATAAAAATGACTGAATACAGAAAAAAAAACAATAAAACTGATACAATGTCATTAATGGTTAAATACAAATGACTGAATATAGGAACTAGACAAAAAACAATCATTCTGATACAATGTCATTAAAGATACAGTTGGCCGGAAAAGGTATTTACTCTTCAGAAGCAATGTATATTTCTTGGAGTATGAAGGCAGGCTAGGATAGTGAGATGGAAAGAATTATAGTGGAAAGTTTGGGGGAAAACTTATGTTGGCATCACAGGGAAAAGTATGCATGCCATATTGTCATGTACAACCATCCATGGATGGGTGTATAAAGGTCTTTCAAAGTTACAAAGAACAAGAAACTTTTGACCAGATAAAAAAAAAAAAACATAGCTCTTGTAATATGTAACATCCTCCTTGCAATTGGACATATTTGTCAACGACAACATTGTGACAGCTTTAACTTTGACTTTCAACAGAGTTCACCTTCTGACCATTATCAGTATAATGAAGACAAGACTCGGGCAAAATCACTCCAAATTCACCCTGACCTCTGACCTTGACTTGAATATTTTGGTCACAACATTGCCAATCACTGTACATATTTTACTGTACGGTGGATACAAGTCCTAAGCTCTCAGGCCTAAAAGTGTGTACCCCCCCCCCCCCCCCCTCCCCTTTTTTTTCTAATTTTCTTTCTTGTTTTTTGAGAATTCATTTTAACTTTCATAGTATGCCATGTTGCAACACTGACATTTGACCTCCAAACTTAAATCTGAATAGGGTTCATATACGCTCATCATGACCAACCAAACCATTAAATGTGATAAAAACTGGCGGCAAGACTCCAGCCATACTGCATTGTGACCATAACTTTTAAAATTCACCCGAGTTCATGCCTCACAATTTTAACAGGGTTGATATAGTCTCTCCCTGGTCTACCAAAATACAGTGTGATAATAAATGCAAGCTATGGTATGCCTGCAAGCAACTTCTGTCACGCTACACATGGCAATGCAGACCCTGAATTGCAATAAGATCTATGCTGTTATCATGGCCATTCACAGCACAAACTCTGATCAATATTGCATTCAAAATGTGAGCTCATATCATATCTACAACAGTGCAATGTATGCATGACCAGAAGCATGCATGTACAAACGCACGTTCTTGGCAGTTTTCTTCAATAGACACTGCAAAGTGCATAAACGCGGTTGAACCATTTCAAGTTCCAGTTTATTTAAGATGTATCCACTAATGACCAGAAATCCTCCTCCTCATCTAACATCACTTTTGATGGATAGACATAAAAGACAAAGAAATCGTTTACTGCCTCTTGTTTGTTTTTTTTCCCTCCAGTTTCAGCAATTGAAATTTTACGATTCAGTTAAATTGTTGTTGATGGATGTAAGAAATACACTGACAGTAGCCGCAAACACTATCATGTTACTTGTGTGTGTTTGTGAGAGTAAGGTGGGCAGAAAGGGTAAATGAGGCAGATGACAGGCATTATGGAGTTTGTAAAGGCAAGGGGATGAGGGGGGGATGTGGAAACAGGAACGCCTGCAAGTTTCCCTCAGTTCTGAAAAAGGAAAGCTGAATTCAAAGGAGACTGATCAATCTGAAATCATGTACCACTGCTCTATGAGTATCACAAACAAAAATCAGACTGGTCTGAATTGGTGCTCATGTTTAAAAGTTAGCTTCCAACGTAAAGTAATCAGTTTTCTCACATCTCCACATTTGGAATGATGAATGAAAAACTAAAAGGAAAAGAAATGGAATGGCACAAGCTGTTCATAATATCATCACAATGACATAACATTAAATGCAACCAACCAAGCACACAAACAGAAGAGAATCTGCTGTGTATCACATGACACAAAAATGTGCCATAGGACTCAGCCAGACATGCGAACTGCTTTGATTCCCAGATAACCCATGTGGCCCTTCTTTCCATTTCTGTTTATGATGAGGAAAACTGTAGCTTTCACGCCATTAATATGCCCCCCATCAAGTCAAACTTTACACCAGAACCTGAACCATATCACACTATCTCCAACAGTCTAGGATTCCATGTACTTGCACCCTTCTGAAACCCCTTCAGCGTGCTCCCACATGCGAAAAACAAGCACGATATTCAACCCAGGCCCAGCAATACCATGAAAAAGCTACTTTCCCAAAACAATCAGCACTGATGTAATTCCAGCAATATGGACAGACAGCATCGGTCATTTGACGTATCATGCACAACCTTACACTATTGTCCCATTGTCCTCTTTCTCTCCTACATTGCTTTGAATTCTTTCCACATGAATGTGTTTTTTTTTTTCGCTTTGTTTTTTAGCCGTTTCATTTTCCATGCCACCTTAGTGGCATTGCACCCATGCCACTTATTCTAATTTCTTATCTATAGCCACTGTTTGCCTTGTCATGTCATATCCCCGCACCGGCAATCCATAGAAAGCAGTCGATGTAAAGTCGACCACCATAAGGGACATGGCAATATTGCTGAATCACTTCATCTCTTCAGTGGTGCCTGTTCTAATCCAAAATAGGCAGGACACCACATACTCAGTCCCATACTGATGATGAAAAGAGACCATCCATGGCCATGCTGACAAACACAGGAACTGAATGTGCAGTTTTCCTGCACCTGGTTTTAAGATTAATTGCCTGTCAAACTTGTGAACTGCAGGATTATTTGCCAAACGAAAAAAAAATTGGTAACTTGTATATAATCCAGTGTCCGATTACTTCTGAAACTTCCGTTAGATAACATCCAAATAAAAACCAACAATCGCAGCAGATCACCTGCTTCAGCCCACTAATCTGATCATATATTCAGAAAAGTGTATACATAAAGAACATAACCAGTATCACACAAAAGTCAGCGCAGTGTCACACATGTACATGCTGTGTGTGTGTGTGTGTGTGTGTGTGTGTGTGTGTGTGTGTGTGTACGTGTGTGATCATGCTAGCGTGTGTGTGAAAATTTATATGATGGAAAACAACTAAGCTATCAATTAAAAAAAAAAAAAAAAACGAAAAAAAAAAAAGAATAAATACCAATTAAGCAAATAGTCTTGGGTATATCGTTATATTGAACAGAAGTATACACTAACTGTTTAAACCACCTTAGTTACTGAAAATGATGGGTTCAGTCTGGTCAGGAGATGTAGCCAACACTTGGATATGATCATCGACAATGGCATCACCACATCCCAACATAATCTTTTCTGGCATTTCAAATATACCAGGCTGACAGCATACCTTCTGAACCATCTTCCAACCTTTGCTCTGTGAACAGGAACAACCCACCAACCAAACTGACTAAAATATACAAACACCCTCCACAGCTCATATGCTAATGAATGCACACCTAAAAATTATGAAAAGAGGGGATGAAAATTATGAAAAGAGGGGATGAAAATTATGAAAAGAGGCATGAAGAGTGGCAGAGCCAATGGGGAAGAGGAGGGTACATGTGAAATGAGTTTTGCATTGCATGTAATTATTTAACATACTGAAATATCTTTAAAAGTTGGGACACTTGTGAAAGGCAGAACTGTGCAAAGAATATTTTTGTGATGGTTCATCATGAGATAGTGCATGCTGATTTGACGGCAAGATTGAGTGTAATGGGATATACTGTTCTGTACATACTATGCATCTTTGGACTTGAACAAACCTTAGGATTTTGAGTCTGACTTCTATCTATGGAGTGACACCAACATTTGTTCAACACTGTGTTCTAAATATATAGAACTCCTGATATTTTGATAGATCTGAAACAGGTTAAAAATGTTGTGGAATGATGGGGATTGTTTGAATTAACTGATGCGCAGTTAATCATGAGTTTGAAATCCATGGAAATCAATTATCAATCATACATACCTCCAAACAGCGAGATGTAACAGAGTGGAAGTTTTTAAAATTTTGGTAATATAAATGTGTCTTATTTGCTATGTCTTTTATCACATGTGTGATGTTTTATATATTGACATCAACATTGGATCTCTTTATGGATTTTGCCCAAACTGCCAAATTACAATGTATTAATACAATTTTTGGAAACTGTTATTATGGAAACAGATAAGGCTGTTTCATTTGCTACCTTCACACAGTTTTATGACTCACCACGAATGGTAAATGTGGAAGATCTTGCTTGGGTTCATGGGGGAAAATATATTCATACATAGTTTAGGGTTTTTTTTTTTCCCATTACATATTACAATATCTGAATATCTGCATCATACATAGTTAAGGTTTTTTTTTTTTCCATTACATATTACAGTATCTGAATATCTGTATCAGCTTATCTGCTAGGTAGATGATACATCAAACCATTCAATCTGGATAGAAGATCATTCAATATTTGACACACACCTTACACAAAATAACATCTAAGACACCTTTATCAGTATATGAAACAAAACTTGTAACCGATTATACTTTTGAATAAATAATAGTTTTCTACACAAAAAGTATTGCTGAAAATGTTTATTGCAAAATCTACAGCTTTTACCATTCGATGAAATCTTCATGAACAGCATGACTGGAAAGTCTCAGTGCCAAGTTTGTAAACACTTGTAACTGCAGAGAACATGATAATGTGTAAGCTTACAAAACACACACACACACACACACACACACACACACACACACACACACACAATTCAAACAGGATAATTAAAAATCATAGCCATGAGTCAAAATATCACACCAAAATATCACTTAATTCTCCACTTCAGCATGAACTCTTTATGACACATTACCACACTGTAGTTGATCAACTACAAGGTATTTCTTAGTTGAGAGCACAGTCCTGAAAATCAAAAAAAGAGAGGAAACCTTGGTAATGCATAGGGCTCTCTTTAGGGAGCGACATGTATTGCCATTAAAGTGAATAATGAAAAAAAAACACACCTAAACCTGGTCCATCTTCTTTCAGATTCAAACTATCCATTCCCGCTTTAAATCCAAAGTTCCGCCTGTATGGATATGCAAATGCAAATCCAATTAAAAAAATCAAAAGCACATAACTGTGAACTGAACATCTATAGGATTACACTGAAGCATTACCCTCAACATAGTGCAGTCCCTCCCTCCATTCTTGCCATTTGCCTCCACCAGTTCCAGCTTTCTTTCTCACCTCATATATCACTTGTTCATCTTCACTCACCATTCTGTCCCATACCCCCTATTTCTCTTATGTGGTCTTCTTCTTATACATACATGCATGCACACGCGCGTTCACACAGTGCTCAGTCGTGCACATGTAGGCGCTCACACACACGCACGCGTGCACGCGCATTGATGCGCACTGATACACACACATTTCTCCCTTCCCCTCTCTTGCTAGGTCTTCTACTCTATTTCCACCTCAGGCCACACCCCTAGTTCCAATCCCATCCTCCTCCCTCTGACCCCTTCCCATCTCACCTTACACTTTCAATTTCCTTTCTATCCTCCCATATCTATTTATTTGCTCATGACAATGGCGGAGAGGGAGGGTGATAGTAATCATTGTTAGTATGGTTACTATGATTGTAGTTGCTCTTTTTTTTTCCCCCTCCCCCTCCCAGCTCATTTCATCACCTTCCCTCCACTCCCACCCTTTGCTTTCCACCCTCTACACCCTCACCTCCTATCCCCTCCCCCTTTTTCCCATGCCCTCCCACAAGTCCCCCATCCTCCAGTGAACTCCTTTTTTCCAATGAACTTCGTTCTAAGTGAACTCTTTTCCAGTGAACTTTTTTCAGTGACACAACAGTAATCTTAAGTGTTATGTTTGTCAGTTGGCCAGTGTGGCTTGAGAAAGGTTGAATAATTATCAGAAATATTGCCATTATCTCATGGGTGTTATGTGGCTTCTACTTTTCATCTTCCAAACATATAATACAGTCCATTATATATGTTCTCATTTCAGTCCAGACAGTGTTTTTTATTTTTCCCTTTTTTAAAACGTTTTTCTTTTTTGTGTTCTGTTCGCAGGTGATATAGTCCATAATAATATTATATCTTACAATTGGTGTAGTTTTTTTACAAGTCATCTGTGATATCCAAAGACCTCAAGATTTAGTAGAGAATAAATAGAAGAAGCTAAGTAAGTGGATGCATGCTTTGGGAGGAATTTCAGAAGTAACCAAGTGAACAAATAATTAGGATGGATTTAGGTAAGTGACCTGAGAAGAGTGAGAATTAGGGAGAGACAAGGGGGCTCATGGTCATTTGGTTAAGTTTGGCTGTTAAGCTGATAGTATGATTCAAAGCACGAGCTGGGTGGACTTTTCACAGCTTGAAAACTCTCTGTGTCTACCCAGCAGTAAAGAGGTAACTGATTCAGTTCAAGGAAGGCTAAGGCAGCCGAATGAGACAGCTGAACTCTATAGCGCCATACCCAAAACATGGTGCATCTCTTAGCAGTCCACAGCCCCTAAAGCCATCAGGCAATGGGAATTTTAACCTCTAAGTGAACCAAGTGAATAAAGAATCAAGAAGAAAACAGAAGAGCGAATCATGTGAAAAGACTCTTGGTGCGGAACTTGAAGAGTTAAGCAAGCAGGTAGACATTTAGGGAGGTGTATGAAGAGCTTACTGAGTAGACTGGATTTCTTGTCTTTATGACGAAAAATACGAAGAGTACAGTGTGATGTTGAAATTGTGGTCATTCATCTGGTCAAATAACCAAGTTTGAACCTGACGGTATTTTCTGTTTTCTTATAAAAGATTTACATTCATACATTCATACTTCAATACTATCTGGTTTGTTGCAGATGTATGTTTCAGCATAAACGTAGTTACAACTGGATTTTACTTGCATGTTGTGTTTAGTAGTATCCACATATTATACAACCCTGGTCTTCATGTTTTGTTTTGCTGAAAGCATACTGTGTGTACACTTCTGAATCAAAAGAACTTTCACAGCAAATTTTTCAAGACAGAGAGAATTGTACACATTGTGGAACGGTTATTAAGACAGATGGAGAACATACTGCCTTGTTGTCCATAAAATATGCTGAGTGTATTCCTTATAAAAAGCTGCACTGAGCAAGAGGTGTTGAACAAGCTACTCCCTCATTTGGTAAAGCGCTCACCTGACACACTGTAACCAATACATGTAGTCATGCATGCCACTGAGCAATATCAAAATACAATATTACTTGAGATTAATGAATGGCATGAGGCTGTTCAAAGCCTAGCACTGCCAATCATTTTCAAGCATCACAATTCTTCAGCTGACTGGACTTTTTTTTATTCATAATTTGCTCCCTTTCCAAATTCGTTCACTTAGGAAAAGAGTGCCAAGTTTATAGGGTGGACGGGCATTAAATAACCCCAAGCACAATTCATTCTAAGTGAAAATATTTCCACAATCTTACCATCACAATCTTTTCAACTGCAATCCACTTCTGCATGATGTATTAAAAAAAAAAACCCATACTTATGACTGTTTGCAAGTAAATATTTCTACACTCTGGATAATTCAGCGCAAACTCTACTTTTTCCATATGAAAATGTATCGGTTAAACAGTACAATGCCAATGCGCTTTTCTTCAGACTTGAAAATTTCTGAGTCAAAATAAACTTTGGATCTTTCACAACATACTTTTGAAAATCTCCAAACAGCGGTGGTCAAAGCTAAATTGAATCAGTCCGTAACTTTCTGAGAAAACAGCTGTAAGCACACACACACACACACACACACACACACATACACACAGATGCTGGTATGGCATGGCTTTCCCAGCAAATCAAGTCAAAAGAAAAGGGATGTGAATTACCATTCTTTATGAGTTTCAAGGTTCAATAAGAGCTGCAAAGGTCTCAAAACCACAAACTAACGATTCTGATATTTGAAGCATGACCATTCCCTATTCTAGCGCAGCATTCTTATCTGATGCCCACAAGTCACTCTCAATAGCACTTTCAGTCGCTGCTTTGCAGACATGTTGGTGGACTGGACTAGGAAGATTTAAATCTCACAAGGTATCATATGGTTTTAACTTGATACATAAAAAATCACACAATATCCAACAACAGAGCTTACCGATTAGGCAGCAAAATTGCAATTGTCTTTTCCGATTTTTCTTCTACTCTTTCATCTTCTTACTACACTTGGCAATTTTTTTTTGACGAGGTAAAACAGTTAAGATCTACATTGTCTCAGCTCTCTTTCATGCTGCTGTATAAAAATCCATAAAGCGTGTTTTCTTCTTTGTCAATTTTCATTTTACACTGTTTGGCGTAGCTTTTCATCATAAAGGTTAGCAGCATGACACTGTCAAGAAAACTGTAGCATGGTATGCTGGGAGCGTAGCACATGTCAGCTGTGTTTCATCATTATAGCCTAGACATCAACAGTGACCTCACACATGAAAAAAAAAAATGTCACATCACAAAAACAAGTCTAACCATCAAACACACACACACACACACACACACACACACACACACACACACACAAAAAAAACCCCACCATATCCTGAAAACTAAACAAACAACACAAACGGTCATGACATGGTAACTAGAGTACCGACTTCCAAAGGCATATAAAATGAAGTTGTGCAGAAAGCGCCTGGCATTCACCTAATTTACTCTTAGAATTTAAAACAAATAAAAAAATAAATGAACAACATTTCAATTAAAAACGAAAATAATGAAAACGCCATATGAGCAAACAGACACTACAGCAAAAATAGCTAGTATTCACCCTGGACAGTATTATAATTTTTCCCTAATCCCCATTCAACAACAAAAAAGCTGGCATGTCATACACTACTATCACAGAAAATGTAGAAGAGTTCCAGAACAGCGACAGGAGAATGCCCCACAAAGGCAGAAAAACAGTGGATGACAGTAAAGAAACCAGAGCGAGGAAAAGGCAAGGTCAAAGCGTGAGTGACAGAGAAGAGTCAGTTTCCAACACAGACGTTCCAGGAAACAGGGGAGCTAACTGCACTGAAAGAACCTGTAAAAAGTAAAGATGGAGACAGAGAGAGAGAAGGGAAGGAGAGTGAATAGGAGAGAAATAGGAACAGTAAAGATGGAAAGAGAGAGAGAGAGAGAGAGAGAGGAGAGGGAGAGAGGGAGAGAAAACATGAAAAGTAAAGATGAACCAGAGAGAGAGAGAGAGAGAGAGAGAGAGATAGAGAGAGAGAGAGAGAGGAGAGACAGAGAGAGAGAGAGAGATGTAGAGTAAAGATGGAGACAGAGAGATGAGAGAGAAGAGGGAGAGAGAATAGAGAGAGAGAGATGAGAAAGAGAGAGAGAGAGAGAGAGAGAGAGAGAGAGAGAGGAGAGAGAGAGAGAGAGAGAGAGAGAGAGAGAGAGAGAGAAGAGAGAGAGAGAGAGAGAGAGAGAGAGAGAGAGAGAGAGAGAAGGGGAAGGGGGAGTGGACAGGAGAGAAAGAACATGTAAAAGTAAAGATGGAGACAAAGAGAGATAGACAAGGAGAGGGGGAGTGGATAGGAGAGAAAAAAACATGTAAAAGTAAAGATGGAGACAAAGAGAGAGATAGACAAGGAGGAGAGGGAGTGGATAGGAGAGAAAGAACATGTTAAAGTAAAGATGAAGACAGAGAGAGATAGAAAAGGGAAGGGGGAGTGGTGGATAGGAGAGAAAGAACATGTAAAAGTAAAGATGGAGACAAAGAGAGATAGAGAAGGGAAGGCGGAGTGGATAGGAGAGAAACAACATGTAAAAGTAAAGATGTAAATGTAAAAGTAGATAGAGTGGATAGAAGAGAAAAAAACATGTACGAGATGGAGACAGACAGCGATAGAGAAAGGATGGGGGAGTGGATAGGAGAGAAAAAACATGTAAAAGTAAAGATGGAGACAGAGAGAGATATAGAGAAGGGAAGGGGGAGTGGATAGGAGAGAAAGAAACATGTAAAAGTAAAGATGGAGACAGAGAGAGAGATAGAGAAGGGAAGGGAAGGGGGAGTGGATAGGAGAGAAAGAACATGTAAAAGTAAAGATGGAGACAGAGAGAGAGATAGAACAGGAAAGGGGGGATGGATAGGAGAGAAAAGAACATGTAAAAGTAAAGATGGAGACAGAGAGAGAGAGATAGAGAAGGGAAGGGGGAGTGGATAGGAGAGAAAAAACATGTAAAAGTAAAGATGGAGACAGAGAGAGAGATAGAGAAGGGAAGGCGGAGTGGATAGGAGAGAAACAACATGTAAAAGTAAAGATGTAAATGTAAAAGTAGATAAAGTGGATAGAAGAGAAAAAACATGTACGAGATGGAGACAGACAGTGATAGAGAAGGGAAGGGGGAGTGGATAGGAGAGAAAAAAACATGTAAAAGTAAAGATGGAGACAGAGAGAGAGATAGAACAGGAAAAAGGGGGTGTGGATAGGAGAGAAAGAACATGTGTAAAAGTAAAGATGGAGACAGAGAGAGAGAGATAGAGAAGGGAAGGGGGAGTGGATAGGAGAGAAAAGAACATGTAAAAGTAAAGATGGAGACAGAGAAAGAGATAGAACAGGAAAGGGGGTGTGGATAGGAGAGAAAAACATGTAAAAGTAAAGATGGAGACAGAGAGAGAGATAGAACAGGAAAGGGGGGTGTGTGGATAGGAGAGAGAAAGAACATGTAAAAAGTAAAGATGGAGACAGAGAGAGAGATAGAGAAGGGAAGGGGGTGTGGATAGGAGAGAAAGAACATGTAAAAGTAAAGATGGAGACAGAGAGAGAGATAGAACAGGAAAGGGGGTGTGGGATAGGAGAGAAAGAACATGTAAAAGTAAAGATGGAGACAGAGAGAGAGATAGAACAGGAAAGGGGGTGTGGATAGGAGAGAAAGAACATGTAAAAGTAAAGATGGAGACAGAGAGAGAGATAGAAAGGAAAGGGGGAGTGGATAGGAGAGAAAGAACATGTAAAAGTAAAGATGGAGACAGAGAGAGATAGAGAAGGGAAGGGGGAGTGGATAGGAGAGAAAGAACATGTAAAAGTAAAGATTAAGACAGAGAGAGAAATGAAGGGAAGGGAGAGTGGATAGGAGAGGAAGATAGGAGAGGAAGAACATGTTCAAGTACAGATGGAGACAGAGATGGAGATGAAGAAGGAAGGGGGTGTGAATAGGACAGAAAGAACATGAAATGTAAAGAGGGAGACAGAGAGAGACTGAGAACGGAAGGGGAGTGGATAGGATAGAGAGAGAGAGAAGGGGGAGGGTAGAGAGAGGAAGACGAAAAGCCCAAACTTATTTAAGAACACAAATAATTTTCCATGTCTGCAGTTCCATTCCTAATGAAGAAGACAAACACAGAAAGCACAAAACAGGAAGTACAAACTCTTTGCAAAAACTTTTCCACATTGAATACAAGCAAAAGCTTTTGAAGTCAGTAAATCTGTTCTCAATGCACTATACATGATGCGTCACAAATGAAACTTCAGCAATGTAACAGTAAGTCTGTACACACCCACACCCAACATGTATTATATTATGTGACCATTACGGAAAACCCCCACAAAGTACAATGCCTTCCACTAAGTACATCAACCCCCAACATGTATCACACAAGCTATGTACTATCACGGAAATGACCAACATTCACCATTCAAAGAGATGAATCCCATCTTTTACACACAGTTTCCTACAAATCTCATCTTTGATACAAAGATGTGCATGCTTACAAAAACCCATTGACCAAAAGCTGTAACGCCATTAAAATAACAAGACCAACAGTACGACATACTTTACGTCTTCATCCTTTCACACTACAGAATATTGTGTGGAACCAACAAGGTCATGCATGTTTCCGTTAAACTATCATCCCTCCAACCGTATTTTCATGCTAAAACAAACATAAAACCATAACAGTTCTCCAAGTCTTGGTCAAGAATTTGTAACTCCCCCCCCCCCCCCCCCCCTACCCCCCACTTCATCCCCTCTCCTCATTCTCTGCTGAATAAGAAATCTCATTTTCAACTCACCGTTTTGCCTTTTGTGTTAAAGACAACAAATTGCAAATGCTGAGTACAACACGCATGGTTCATTGTGATACAAACTGGAAACCAAGCTGGTAACATTTGCTGGATGATGTAAACAACCTGGATGATTCTTTATTGTAATGTGTAACTTCATGTTACAACAGATTTCTCTGTGAAAACGTTCAGGCTGTTCTTCCCAAGAAAGCGCCTGTTCATAGTATAGCACCACCTTTCTTCAGCCTTTTTTTTTTTTCTTGCTGCCTGTGAATCTTTCTACCTGTCAGAGTGAAGCGCCACAGCAAACTTTCTCGTGCACTGAACGCATGCTGCAGATAGGACCTTTGCTCATCATCTCATCCAATATCTTGACAGCAGTGTCAGGATGGTAAAACTGTACTGCATGAGGATTAGATGGTTTGTGAATCACTTTTGGTGATATCTCAACAGAACCTGAGAGAACTTTTTGTTTGTTTGACATCCAGTTTTCTAAATCCATATTCAATCTGCTTACGTATTTAGGTACACAGAAATCCTTGTCGAACATTAAAATGACTGCACATCATTTCTGGCTGAAAAAAAATGAAAACGGTCAAAAGCGGCAGCTAAGAAAGAGAATAAAGTCATCATCCAATCAAAACCTCAAGACCTATAGGCAGACTGTGACTCCTTGATCTGTTGCACATAAACAGATGTGACTCTCAAAACTCTAGTTAAGTTTGAACACATGAAGACTGAACGGTAGTTATGCTGTGAAGATTTCAATTATACTATGTGCACAGGGAACATATTAGGTCAAGGTTCCCAGTTCGTTTTGTCAGCTGTATAAGAGAGCACCTAACTGTATGCTGTGGGACAGTTTACCTTCAGCTGTTTGGGGTGGACCTGTCTACATGACCTGTAACTGTCATTGCTACCTACGCTTTGTGACCTCTGTGTGAACTTTGACATAGAAGTCCCTTTGTCTCACAGTTTGTGACTAACAGGAGACAGCTGTACCATAAGCCCCAAACTGATGACCTTTTCACACATGCAGTCTTTGTATGACACCTCTTCATCTGAATCACAGGGGCATGGAAGAAAGTAAACTGCTGTATGACTACCCTGGGACAGGTGATCAACTGCGTCGGGCAAGTGGTGTAGGTAGGTTGCAACCTGGCCCCCCGGGCAAGAGCAATATTGTTCAAACATGTGCTGCGTGAAATAAGCGATGAATTTTATTTTGCCTTTACAGGATAATCATCCTGACAGTGTTTATGAAACGATTATCATTATGTATCCTATCAAATAACTGCCCGAGTTAGAAGGCATTGGCTAATCAGAATGGAGCACACAAGTTGTCTAGCTTTAGTTACCTGTTGACAGGCAGATAACAATAAATTGGAGGGTTTTTTTATGTCTTAACTGTTTAATACTATTTCTACAATTTACTTAAAAAACAACAAACAAACAAATAAAAAAAAAGCCAATTAATTAGCATGTGGTTTGCTTGGGTATGTAAAAACTTTGTCTACCTACCCCTGGGCAGGCCACAGGAAAAAAAAAAAAAAACTGTCCTGAAGGGGCTGGTGGACACAGCATTATTCTATTGATTAAATGGTCCCAGTTTCACTTTTCCTTTCACTGCCATGATACAGATCTTTTGGGGGTGAATATCTGCAAAATCTCAATCTCCCTCCACAGCATTCAGATAAGACTCTAAGCTTAGGTTCATCTGTGAAAGCACGCACTACAAAACACAAAACCAAGAAAACAACAGAAATCATCCCACCAAATTTCCACATTTGTTTAGACCCTATTGCATCTTTTGCAGACAAGAAGACAGCTGTTTGTCAGTGAAACGAATACACATTCACATTCACAACCCCACACACTCCCATTTCCCTCCAAATCATGTATACAGTCACACTTTGAAAACGTTCCAAACGACAAAATGTCCTAGCTACCTTTATGACGGGATTAAAAACAGCTGGATATGCAAAATTCTCTCCCACTGTGCACCTTGGAGTTCCAACTAAGAAATGCAGGGATAAAAAGAACAGGTTCTTCACTGCTGAAGGTGTATAAAGGGGCTTGCCATCTTGGAGCAGACAGGTACGAAGAGGTTTTTTCAACATTGGGCCCGATGTCAACCTTATCACTGAACCTTTGAGACAGACACTGAAGAGGCTGTGTCCAATGTCTGAAGATAAAAAAAGGCAAGAAAAGTTCTTGAAACTACCTAGAGTACAACCAACCACCTCTGGTTGTCAGGCAAAGTGACAGAGCAACTGCACCCATTTAATAAACATACATCTCTTTCGCTTATGAGCGAAAAACTTTTTAAGTCATGTTTTATGACCACAAAAAATCCATAATAAAAACTCTGAATATGACCTAAATTTGAGAAAGATCCATGAGTAGCTTATAAATCTTAACAGATAATTTAATTTGTTGACAACATACATCACATACACATGTATGGATGCATGCATACAGATATATGCACCAGCACACAACATCTGCACAAGTGTTTGCACACTACCCTCCAGCACACAAACACACCATATCCACAAACACAAACATATACTACATATATACAATGAGCCAGTGAGAGAATACCAAGCGAGGACAGCCAATCTCCTTAAAAAGAATACAGAGGAAAAGAGAGCATGAATTCTTCAACAAACCAAGAGTCATTTACTTTTGATCTGAAGTAAAAGAGCTGTTAGCACCTTTTTTTTTTTTTTCCTTTTTCTTTCAGATGTTCCCAAAAGACTCCAACTGTTTTATCCTGTATCTTTCAGATGAAAAGAAAATAGCTATATTGCACAGTCAAACATCTTGAACACTTGAATAAATTTAGTAAATAAACCTGAAAAACTGAGAAAATAAACACAGACAGAATAAGTTTGGGTCATACTCAAACAAAGAAGCAAAAAAAACAGTCTAACCTATGAAACAAATAAAGATCAATAGCTTCAGTTCTGAAGATTAGGTGTTATATCCTTCGCCTTGCCTTACTTAAACAAATCAAACAAACCAGGAGTGGTTCGGTTATCTTCTTGAAAATGGCCCATGTTTAACAGGAAAAAAATGCAATGTTAAACAAAACCCCAACTAAACGACCAGAAAACAATAATCTGGCAGCTAATAATCATTTTACATTGCAACTCATTCTGCTCTGCCTATTATCTCCCTTAGCTTATCCTATTACAGGTCACTTACAAGTTTATCAAAAAAGAAAAAAAAGAAGAAAAACAACAAAAAAAAAAACCCTATTCAAGAAGTGAACACTGTAAAACTTTTATCTTCTTTTTCCTTGTGTTCATAAAAACATTTACATATAATGCTGCACTTTCACCTCTACCACCTTAACAGGCGGCGGCCATTTTTAAACACTGAAATAACAGCATTTTACATAAACTCTGATGCCATGTGCCAAGTATTCCAAATCATCCCCCCTGAAAATTATAGTAACTTTACTGTCAAAATCATCATGGTCACTATTTCAATCCACTGCAGTATCAAAATCCATGGCCTGAACTAATTTTTATAAGTCCTTCGTCTACAGTAGTACTCCGTCTGTGTTATTTCTGCAGAATGGAGTTTTCCTCGTTGACTTGGTTGCTCCGCCATTTCGTTACATGAGGCAGGCATGGTCACAGCACCTCCATTCATTGGCTAATAACTGAAATTTTACCCAAGCTAATGTACACTAATACCCATACAGTCCACAAAGAGTTTACACTATTCACAATCATATCCACCTAAAATAATCTTGGTATGCTGTCCGCTGGATATTTTGGAAAGACTAAATCATCTGCTATAAATGCAGATGGCAGCACAGAGGCATTGTGGATGTTAGCATATCATAAGTAAATGTATGTTGATGCTAGACAATGTTGTAAATAAACTCACAGGTCCTATCCTTTGTGGAGACAACAAATTCCAGATGCATCTGTGAACTCAGCCAAACTTGATATGACAGCTCCTCTCCTGTACCTACTAATGTCAACCCAAATTGTTCTGTCTCATGAGCAGACAGCATGCTCACTTATGTCGGTCACACTCCAACAATTACTCCATCTGAAAAGAAAACAGCTGATTTACCTTGCTCTCTGATTCTGACATGAGACTGGGCATTTGACTTGAATTTGGACAGGATTAATGGTCTTGCCTGTGCCAGTAACTGTGCCATCTTGTCTGTGAAAAAGGCAAGAAGTCAGCCCTTGTGCTATGTCCAGAAGCTTTTCCTTTTTATTGCACACCATACAGAATTTGTCACTGTTATCTGATTTTGTATATGGCCTATAATCTTATCTTAGAAAATCGATGTGCTGTGTATGAATGCAGGATGCTAGCTGTCTCTGGTCTAGAAAAGAGAAATGAGCATACTGATGCACAGACACACACATGCATGATGGAAGACTGGTGTTTTTTACATTTTGTTCTGAAAATTGCCACATGGCATTATGTGTGCATCACTTGTCAGGAGTTGTACAAACCATTGCCTTCTAAATGCTACAAAGTTAAATACTGATGTCAACATTTTGGTGGCTACCTTCTCTACTGGGAACAATATATGCTTGTTTATGCCCCCTCCCCAGATTTCTTTCTTTTTTTTCATAAAATCAAGGGCTATAACTTCACAACTACGGAATCGCTTTTTTTGCTACAATCATCCAAACCAGAACCAGTCGGTTGAGCAAATGATGTACCAACTGTCTCCTTTTTTTTTCATGTCACAATCAACCACCACCACACGGACACCTCACAACATCACTACTTGAGCAGGTAAAAAACCAATGTGAAATAGACCGCCTGTTTCCATTTCCCATAATACAACAAACTGCAACAAAGCCCCTGGCGAGTACAGCGATGACCAAAACCACCCCCCTCAGGTGTATCTCCCTCCCCCTTGCCCTGAGTCTGGCACTGTGCTGTCCCAGCATGGAGCAGGGCAGTGGCAGGGGTCAGACCTGCTCCTGCACATCCAGCTGCTGGCTGGTGTAGAAGGTATCGATGATGAGGATGACGGCGTTCAGATGCTGCAGGAAGACCTCCATGTCCTCCATCAGGCAGTGCAGGAACTGCTGACTGCTACCGTCGCTCTCCCCAACTGCCAGGTGACTCAGGAACTCAGAGCGGTAGGGCAAGGCTTTCACCGCCACCTGTTCCAAACATCATCCTGTCTCAGAGTAAGCACATCGCAGGAACTAGTACCATTGCATATTCTGCTGCAACTGCTACCACTGGAAAACCCCTTGGTGAATGTCCAACATTTAAAACTGTATTCTTACATGTTTCTTCATGTTGGAGTAGTCTGCATATCTGAGCATAAGTAACAAATCTATCACAACTCATAAACCTTTCAATATACAGGACAGGAAGTGGGTGCAGTTAAGAATACAAGCAATCAACACTGCCTATCAATATTCAGACCAAGCACTATCAAAAAAACAGTAATCATGTGACCTGCAACTTAAACATTACAGAAAAGAGGACAAAGAATCAGCAGCTACAGGCACTGTGTATGATGACTGAAAAAAAAAAAAAAAAACACTCCCTCTACCATCTGTCGGCAGAGTCTTCATATGTTAAATACAGTTTGTAGCATGGACATTCCGATGGACAGCTTCCATTTCATTTTTTGCTCTTAAAAAAGAATCTGCTGAATGTTACCACTCTTAAAGCACACAATACAAAAGAAAAACTGTCCACATGAACAGTTCAAATATTGGCACAAATCTGGTGTGAGTCTGTACAATTCAAACACACACACACACACACACACACACACTCAAAAAGCATACCACACACACACACACACACACACACACACACACACACACACACACACTCTAACACACACACTCACAAAGCCAAAACATACACACCACACACACATATATACATTCACAAGGGCACACACACACACCAACACACACACACTAACACACACACTCATAAAGCCAAAACATACATACACACACACACATACATATATACACTCACAAGGGTGCACACACACACACACACACACACACACACACACACACACACACACACACACACACACACCCACAAACTGGTACCCCCACTCACAGCAAACACCCCCCTGACCACCCATCCATGGTACTGCTTCAAAGTGCGGCTGTAGGCATTGCTGGCACACTCAGCCAGGTCAGGGTCTCCAGAGCACACCTCCCGCAAAAACTCCCGAATAAACTCCAGCCCTCTGCCACCACAGATCAGCATACTGTTAGTCCCTTTTACATCCAACTGGGTAATCTTCTACATACTCCAGTAACAACACTATCATGCCATATGATTTGGGGTGGGGGTGGGGTGAACTACAGCCAAAAACTACTACTATAAAAAAAAAAGTGTATTCTGGTCCCTCTGTTAAAAAAAAAAAAAAGTATGAAGAGAACAAGTCACAGTGTCTGAGCTATAAATCATGAAGTGTGGAAAGCCATCCTCAACAAAGCAGGCTGAAAATGAAGCCTGAAATTTGCTAACTGTGAACGGAATTATTAATTAAAAAAGCTTCCACAGAACATTCCATAAAATGAATTAAG
This sequence comes from Conus betulinus, assembly GCA_016801955.1. Classification (NCBI taxonomy): domain Eukaryota; kingdom Metazoa; phylum Mollusca; class Gastropoda; order Neogastropoda; family Conidae; genus Conus; species Conus betulinus. The sequence goes on along the minus strand of JADBJO010000257.1, from coordinate 396,005 downwards.
AATAACTTTGAACAGAATAATAAATCAAAAAAAGCTTCCAGAGAACATTTGACAAAATGAATTCAAAATCTTAGTTCCTAAAAAAAGATAACATGATTAACTCTAACCATTAATCTCTGATTGTGGACATCTCTGCATAAGCGTTTGGTTCAGGAAGCTTCATGGGGACTGCTAAGAGGAGAGAGGGGAGGGGTAATTTGAATCAAAGAGTTTCATGTGGAATGACTCACTGGCTTTATCACTGTGGGCAACTTGTGTCAAAGTGTTTGATGTGGGACGATTCACAGGGACTGTCACTGGGGGCAGTTTGTGTCAATGTGTTTTGATGTAGATGGTTCACTGGGACTGTCACTGGGGGCAGTTTGTGTCAGTGTTTAATGTGAGACGATTCACTGGGACTGTCACTGGGGGCAGTTTGTGTCAAAGTGTTTTTTAATGTGAGATGATTCACTGGGACTGTCACTGGGGGCAGTTTGTGTCAAAGTGTTTGAATGTGAGATGGTTCACTGGACTGTCACTGGGGGCAGTTTGTGTCAAAGTGTTTGATGTGGACGATTCACAGGGACTGTCACTGGGGGCAGTTTGTGTCAATGTGTTTTATGTGGGATGATTCACTGGGACTGTCATGGGGGCAGTTTGTGTCAAAGTGTTTGGTTTGGGATGATTCACAGGGACTGTCACTGGGGGCAGTTTGTGTCAAGTGTTTTTAATGTTGGATGATTCACTGGGACTGTCACTGGGGGCAGTTTGTGTCAAGTGTGTTGGTTTGGGATGATTCACAGGACACTATCACTGGTGGCAGTTTGTGTCAAAGTGTTTGATTTGGGATAATTTACAGGGACTATTAATGGTGGCTGTTTGTGTCAAAGCATTGATGTGGGATGATTCACAACAACCGTCACTGGGACCAGTTTGAGTCAAAAAAACGTTACTGCAGGATAATTCATAAGGACTGTCACTGGGAAGCAGTTTGTGTCAAAAAAACTTTACTGGAGGTGTCCACAGCTTCAGAGAGAGGTAGTGTGTGTGTGTGTGTGTGTGTGTGTGTGTGTGTGTGTGTGTGTGTGTGTGTGTGTGTGTGTGTGTGTGTGTGCGCGCACACACACACACGCATGCGTACATACATACATGCGCGGGCATGTGTGCGTGTGTGTATGTGTGTGAAGGTGGGTGGATAGGTGGATGATGTGAAGGCAGTTTGTGTCAAAGTGTTTGGCACAGAAGATTCACTGGGACTGAAGGCAGTTTGAATCAAGTTTTTGGCATGCCAACATTTTTTTGTTGGTAAATTCTTAACAACTATCACAGAGTGAAGTCTGTGTCAAAGCGTTAGTGTTGGAAAACTTACACGACTGTCATTGGGGGCAAACTTCCAGCGGAAAAACTTCATGTGGGAAAACAATGCAGTACCAATTTCACACAATTTTCATGCTCTCACTCTGGCTATCCAGGTAACAAAACAATTTCTGCTGACAGGATGTGGCTCAAAGTTATGGTCTCCTCTGGAGAGTGACCTCATCAGATCTGCTTCCAACAGCTCCCTGTCATTTGCTGGTTCCATGATAATGACATAAATATTCAACTGTTTTTCAGCTGGAAAATACCCAGACTCTAAAAGCACATCAAAGAAAACATACAAAACAGAAGTTTTCACGCTGTCATGTTCTCTGACCTTTTGAGCCATCGCAGAGCGACTGTAGCAGAGTTGGAGTTGGTGTGTTGCCTGGCAGAAACTTCAGCAGCAGCACCATGGCCTGCAGAGAGGGTAGCCGGAGGACCCTGCTGCTATTGCACTGGTTTGCTTTTGTTGTATCTTCTGTTACAGCACATCAGGGCTACTTTAGAGGCAGATCAATGTAGACAGTGTCCATTCACATACACATGTTTTGAGTGTGAGCGAGTGTGTGTGTGTGTGTGTGTGTGTGTGTGTGTGTGTGTGTGTGTGTGTGTGTGTGTGTGTGTGTGTGTGCGTGCGTGCGTGCGTGCGTGCGTGCGTGCATGTGTGAGTGAGCGTGTGAGTGTGTATGCATGTGTGTGCCTGTGTGTGTGTGTGTCTGTGACTAAAGTGGCAAAATGAGTGCAGGCAGTGTTCTGTTCATTCATATAAATATGTGTGTAATGTGTGTATGTGTGTGTGTGTGTGTGTGTGTGTGTGTGTGTGTGTGTGTGTGTGTGTGTGTGTGTGTGTGTGAGAGAGAGAGAGAGAGAGAGAGAGAGAGAGAGAGAGAGAGAGAGAGAGAGACTTTTCATGACTGAAATGACCGAGTGGAAGAACACTCATTACAGGCACTGCTCAACAACATGTACCTCTGGTCATAATCACATGACTTTCATACAAATGCTGAACAAAACTGAAACAAAACCCAAGTGCCTTCATCTGATGACAGGAACGACTAATGCTCTGATGATAACAGGATTCTGGAAATGCTTTCTGTTGTTTTGGTTGCAACATTTTCCAAGACTTATGATGCAAAACACTTCACCAAACCACAGCAACTGCTCTTCCAAATGGAGCCAGTGCATGTGAGATCACCCTCAAAAGGATGCTACCATGTCCTTCGAAAAAAATCAGTCCCATGAACTTGCAGATACCCATGACTTAAATGCAAATTCAAAACAGTCATTTACATGGATTTTGATAAATTACTGTGGTCACAATGAGAGCAGAGTATGAGCAGCCACAGAATTTTATACTTTTTTATGACAGTCATTGAAGATAAAGAATATGAAGATGATGCTGTGGTGTTCCATTCTGGGCTGAGGTTTCACGACAGGGTTGTGCATAAAACTTCCCTCGCACTGTATCCAGGCATCAACCAGGCCCGAGAAATACAGGCACCTGCAGTGCTGGGCAGGAAATTTGAGTGACACTTTTCGAGATGAATGGAATAAAACTTGTGTGGTTCTTGTCTTCTAATGTGATCCCACAGCACACTTATACTTTGTGATCTTTGGCAGGATCGTTCCTACTTCTCCACACACATACACAAGGGTGGGAATATATGCAGTCATGCTTGCCCTGAAGAATACTGCTCAGCTAACAACCACAGTTGTTTTTTGTTTGTTTGTTTTTTTGTTGTTTGTTTTTTTTTCAGAACAGCTGGTGCCTTTTCCGCATTGATGTGAACTGCGATGTGAACTGTGGCCACAGACTTGATAGAGAAGATCTGTTTACTTAGCTTCTACAGGTCCAGAGCCATCAAAAACAGAGTATACAGAATAATTCACAGCCTTGACAATTTTTTTTTTTCTCTCCTGCATGCTTTAGAATAGAACATCAGAGTTGTTTCCCTTGAACAGGAGGTAAATTCATGACACTGCCAAAATGATCATTGAGATTAGCTGTAGGCTTCTTACATGTTGGCTTGGAATCACTTCAGTGGGACAAGTCCACAAAGCAGATAACTGATCAACACACATTAACTACCATGTCTAAACTACCATGTCTGACTTGGTGAAAAATCTTTAAGTGTAGATGCTAATTTGACTGAAATCATTTCTGTCATTTTTATGAGCAAACTGTCCTGGGTATATGATGTCTAACTCTCAGATGTATCCCTGTAAATCTTGTCCTGTCCATACGTTGGCATTTCACATAAATTACCACAAAGCTCACCATCTGACACGATGTCACTGTTCAGCATGAAAGAAAACTACTTGTGGCGGCAAGCACTGAATAGACTTGTATTTGTAACTCCCATAACAAAAAGCCATAAGGCTAACGCACAACTTCAAAGATAACTATACTTTTTTTTTCCTTTTCTTGAGCATGCCAGCGTGTGTGAATCTCGGCAGCTTGAAACTGACACACAGGAAGAAGATTTGATTTCAGTCTGGGTGAGAGGCAAAAAAGAAGACGGACCTATAAAGTGGGAGGGGGGGGGGGGGGGGGGGGGGGGGAACGGGGTCAAGGGGGAGGGAGAGGGAGAGGGGGGTGTGTCAAGGGGGCATGGCAGACAATCAGCAGCTGCAACTCAAACTAGGACAGCTAGGTTTCAAGTGAATTTTTCACTATCAAATTTTTATTGCCCAGCAACGCTGCATTTAGTGGAAAACCCGGGGATAAAAGTTCCAATCGGCGAAAACTTCCAGCTGCATGTTTATATTTTACAAATGTTTTTCTAACAAATTTCGTCCTTTCTTCCACATTTGTTTATATAACAGTATGGTGCTCATACCTGGATAAAGATTTCTGTTTCATTTTGATGTCAACATATAGAGGAATAACGCATATTCCTAAAATGTACAGTTTAATGGGTTTTTTTTTTTAGCTGGGTGAGGAGCTATGAAGTTTTGTTTTTATTTTATGCAAAAACGCCCTAAAAAACCCTTGCAAGGGGACAGCACTCTTTTTACACAGACGCGGGCACTCAAGGGGTTGAGCATCAGGCCAACAACTAGTCTTCCTTTGTGCATTCATACTTGATTCACCATGATGGCCTGAATTCAGTTTTCTCCTTTTCTTCAAAGAAAGATGCTCTTAGCTGGGATTTCTTGAGTTGGGTTTCCAATATGGATTCTCTGAAGGAGTTGAGTCACCCTTCCCCTTTCAGATGGAAAACACTTTGTCTTGGCCAATGGAAAAAATACCAGAAAAACTACACTTGTCTTCACCATTACAGTTGCCGTCTTCACTGAGCTCTTTGGTGTCCACTAAATCAACCATTGTTTCTTCTCCTCCATGTACTTCCAAAGCCTGCTTGTCGGGTGAGAAAGCTGTCTCCGACACTGACAATCATGAAGTTTGCATCAGCTGCTCCAGCTTTTCTCCATTCCTTCCATGCAACTCGTGGGACAGTTGGACCAGTTCAATATGGCACACGATTTTTTGAACTCTCATCTTGAACATCCCTATGCTCAGCCAGTTTGGCAAGGGCAGAGACTGACACTTTCTGCTTCATTGTTCAGCCTACAGTCCCAGGTGCAGAGAGGCCAGTGTCTCCCAACAGTGTTTTTCCACCTTATACCCCGGGCACATGGTGGTGATGAGAAGCAGCTGGTATCTGCATGTTTGCAAGGTAGGCCTCATTAAGTCTGTCACCTTGGCAAGGCACTGGCTTAGAGAGCCACCAGGAAGGGGCAGCCCTACATGGGGTCAGTGGACTGGTGAAGAAGGGTGAACCCTTAGGTTTTACAAGCAGGGAGAACTGGTTGCACCCTGACTATCCGTATTAAGGTATGTATGTGTGAGCGTACAGGATTCTGTTGAGCAAATCAAGAATGTTTTTTGTGCTGACGAATGCTATGATGATGATGATTTGCTCAGAATTTTTTCTGGCTAGACAGGCAGTCAGCAATGCAAAGGTCTGTTGTGACAAGTACTCTTGCAATTTCTTATCTGATTCGTCGCCTCTTCATCCTGTTGGGTTTGAGTTTAACCCCCTTCCTTTGAACGGTCTGGTACTATAATTCCATTTTTCTTCCGCAAGCATCTCAGAGGGTATCACAGTATTGTGACACTTTTTTGAAGCCTTTCTTGACTTCCACTTTACTTGTTCTGGCTATCCACAAGTGAGCGCTGTGTATCCGGAAAACATACCAATCATTCAAGATTATACTTCTGCATCTACAGGTTGAACATGGACATGAACACCGACTATTTCTGACATGCACTATTTTCCCTCACACCTCCAACTAAAATTTTCCTTGTTTTCGACACTCGTCATATGAAAATTTGGTTTACAGCAATCCCATATATTGTTTCATTCCATTTCCATTTTGCTCCTGACTTGAGGGGATAAGTGACTGCGCATCTTGCATTTTATATACTGCAGACATCTGGTTTTTGAGGCTTCTGTCCTGCGCCTTTTCGCCATTCAGGAATTCCTCCTTCCAGCAGTCTCTCTAAGAGTTTTGTGAGACTCTATCATCCCTCACATCTTCTGCTCTTTCTTTCTCTCAGTAGGAGGCCACCTCATCTGACACTTGCATTATCGCCTGTGTTTTGGGGACCTCAACAATTTCCTCCTGGCCCCCCTGTTGATGACAGTCCTAGTTTGAACCAGTTTCAGCAATCACTGGCGTTGGCATGTAAGGTCTGATTGCTTGGGTCTTTTCTTTTTCCTGATCCTGGCTCCTTCTATTTTCTCATATTTGACTCATGCTAGTGGAGCCATGAGGGATAGCGGGGACAATCTTTAAACCCCCAGGGGACAGCCAAGACTTAAGGCCAACTGGCTGTTTAGTGCCGAGCTCTGGACTGACTTATGGTCAGCCTTGTGCATACCTGAATCTGAGGATTGGACTGGTTTCTCAGGTAAGAATTCCCACAATCCTTTTCAGCATTTTGGCATTTATACAGAAAGGTACGTGCAAAGAAAATGAAGTCGACAAATCTGAAGTAGCTTTATGATATACTTATGTATCCAAACACTAGCACATCCTCCCCCTTCAAAGCAGTACGTAAATGAGGCGAAAACTGAATTCAGGCAGTCAGGGGTGAACTGAGTATGAACTTGCCAAGGAGGACTACGCCCACTGGCCCGATGGTTGAAGTGAAGACCAGGCTCCCCGCCCTCCATTTTCAGCCTTTTTATGGAAATCTCAACATATGGCTTTGTTTCATGTGTAGTGGAATTAAGGTATTTGTTTGAGCAGGTAAAACTACTTCCACTAGCAAATTCCTTTCCTACTTTCAGACTTAAGTGTGGGGCAAAAAGTGCAAGGAAAAAGCGTATGTGTGTGTGTGTGTGTGTGTGTGTGTGTGTGTGTGTGTGTGTGTGTGAATGATTGCGTGTGCTTGTCAGAATCTGCATAGGTGAGAGAGAGAGAGAAAGAGTGTGTGTGTGTGTGTGTTTGTGTGCGTGAGAGAGTGACAAGAGAGAGTATGCGTATGTGCACATGCATACATATGTGTGCCAGAGAGAGAGGGTGAGATAAAGAGAGAGAGAGAACAAGTGTGTGTGTGTGTGTGTGTGTGTGTGTGTGTGTGTGTGTGTGTGTGTGTGTGTGTGTGTGTGCGCGCGTGTGTGTGCGTGCGTGCGTGCGTGTGTGTGTGTGCGTTCGTGCGTGCGCATGTGTGTACTTGGTATAAAAAGGAGCTGCTGAATATTGAAGGGGGAAATAAACATTAACTATTAAAAATCACATGTGACAAAGTCGGAGCAAAAGTCTGAACTACTGCAATTCCAGTGCAGTCAGGGAAAAACAGACTGGAATCAGGGAAAAACATAAATACATAAATCATTTGTGGAAATGGTTTATCAGTTCACTATCTCATCTACAGTCTTATGCAATAAAAGGCTTAATACTTTGAGGCTGTGTGTGTGTGTGTGTGTGTGTGTGTGTGTGTGTGTGTGTGTGTGTGCGCGCGTGTGTGTTCTTGTTCCAAATGTGTGTACTTTACACAAACTTAAAAGATGAAATGCCATGAGATCAAGCGACTCATTTCTTTGACAAATTTAAGAATATGCCAAAAAAGGAAAGAACTTTTCTTTCTAGCTTCTCTGACTTTTAAAAACATGGTTGACATGCCTTCCTCTAGAGATACAGCTACATGGCGATCAGGTCAAAAGATCTAGTTGGCATACATTTGTGGCCCTTTTCACACTGGTACACTGTGTTCACAAATGTCTGAAAAAAAAGTAAAAAAAAAAAAAAGAAGATGCGATCACTTCCCTGGAGGAGTTATGAACAAATGATGACAGAAGATGTTTTATGAACCTTCTATCAGGCTTATGCTGCCCCCTGGACACAAGTTTTCAGTTTATTCGTAACTCAAAAGAGAAAAAAAAAAAAATCCCAAGACCCTATTTCACTAACTTACTGTACATTACCTAAACAAAAGGATACCCCCCCACCCCCACCCCCCCCTTTTTTTCCCCAAGGTCTTCTTTGTATGGACAAAGGGTACGATCTATGTAGCTTTTAACACTGTGATTTTTCTTTTTTGTCCCATTTACCTGAAGTCCATAGAGCTTCAAATACCTTGTTTCATTTCACTGCATCAGTTTTCTTCATTGCATGAAAACAAGTCAATTTTTCTTCAACATTTTTTAATTTGTTTTTTTTTCTAAGTCACTTCCAAGACCAGTATATTGACGATGATGTTCCACGATGGAAGAAATTTACTATCTTCTTAATAGTGTCTGTTTTTGTTGTTGTTGTTGTTGTTAAATGTCATGTTGCATATATCAAAAGAAAAGTTCTCTCTTGCCAGATCCCATGCAGCTGTAAAACAAACAAGGCTGAAATGATGCTCAGTTGTAAGTCATGGGAAGGTCTAGTAAGTAAAGAACTGAGACTGAAGAGAATGATGCTTGTAAATATTCATCCTTTAAAGAAATATTATCATCAACTAAAGGTTTATAACAAACTAACAAACTGAACAAAGACAACCAGTATTAACTGAATTTTCAAAATCCAGTATATTCAGAAGAGCCCCTTTTGATAAGATAAAAGAACAAAAGCAAATGGCCTTACAATCACATGTTCTCTTTGTACAACTTACCCTAATATTGCCAGAAAAATCCATTTTCACTGGAGCAAATGCTGTGCTGTTGTTGAGTTTGTCTGTCAACAGAAACACAAAAATTAAATCAATATAAAGGTAAGACAAACTTGCCTGAACAAAAAACTTCCAAACAACTGATTTTTCTGTCATTTTCATGGAAATGAAAATCAAAAGATCAATCAAGAATCCCACTCTAGTTGTTAACTGTTTTATCAATGTTGGCTAAAAATGAATACAATTAAATACCATCTAAAACACTCACACACAACTTGTTTGTGTGGGTGGCTGATCCTTTCAACATGTTAAAGCCCTACAAGTATGCCCTACAAGTATGCCCTACAAGAACATGACAGGTCTGTAAGTAGTTTGTTTCCGTGAGTTATGTCATTGTTAACACCGTTGACACAGGGGGACAAAATGAAACATAGTATTTAACATTTTCACTGAACTGCTGCTGCTGCGCCAGCTTGTGGTTAACTGTTATACTGTACAGCACACTAAAAATTTTGGATGAGTACTGTTCTTCAGCGCTTGTCGTATTGTCTTTGATTGGTTTACATACTTTCCTTTGTATTATACACAAACGTTTTTGCATATGTGTATATTTCTTGTTTCTTCCACTTGTTTTCTGCACTGCTTCCCATTTTGGTCATGCCAGTGCAGAGTTGTCTCTTTACTTATATTGTAAAACTATCTGGTTTCTTTTATTTTTTTTCCCTTGTATCTATACTTCTAAATTATCACCGCAAGTGAGAAAGAATTTACATTCAAACTGCTCACACTATGACTTACCTTGCTTCCTTCATCTGTTTCTAATGAGAGAGAACACACACCAATCCACAATCCTGGCTTGCTTTTTTTGTTTGACATTTTCCAGTACTGTCACATAGATGACTGTTGGAATCAGTGCACACAGAGCCAGGATAGGGTTTATTTCACTCGACTGCTCTGACTCTAGTCCGGAAACTTTCCTTTCTTAATAAATCCAATTGCAGAATATTTTTCATACTGCTGACAGCACGCTGTCTACATGACATTTCATCTTGCTCTGCTGGTTCAGTTTTCTGAATACATCTTAAGGCAGGAACAGTTTGTCGGGAATCGAAATGTACCAACGTCTCGCCATGTTCGCGAAGATACACACTTAGTTTGTAATGACATCTTCATGTACACTGCCTTCGTTATCCTTCTTTATATCATACTTTCTGGTGATATTGAACTAAATCCAGGGCCACAAATCAGAAAGGAACTGTGCGTTATACATGCTAATATCAACAGCTTGAAAAATAAACTTGATTTACTGTCCGCTGACTGCAATGATTTTGATGTCATAACACTGTCAGAAACCTGGCTTCAAGAAACGGATTTAAGCAGTAACATAGAACTACCTAATTTCCATCCTCCCCCGTCAGACGTGATAGACCTAACGATCCGCATGGTGGAGTAGCCATCTACATCAAAAATTGCCTGTACTGTAAACCACGCCCAGATCTTCAAGTCAATGGTCTAGAATCGGTCTGGGTGGAAACCAAAGTAAATCAAACGAGTCTATTAATTGGATCATTTTATCGTCCGCCGAACTCCCCCTGTTAGTTACTGGCAGCTGATAAGTGAAAACATAAGAAAAGTTAATAACACAATGTTACAATTTATCATTTTGGGCGACTTTAACACAGACTTCTTGAGGAATCCATCACATCACCTTCTAGACATCATTAATCAGTACAGCTTGTACCAAATAGTAAGTGAGCCAACGCGTATAACGGACACTACAAGCACATGTTTAGATTTAATTATTACACAGACTCCTCAACTTATCAAGTCGATGGAAGTCTTACCTGCAGCGTATAGCGACCATAGTATTCCCTGTGCTATCCTGGAAAACACCGTAAAAATAAACTGCTCCTTCAAAAGAACAATATTCAATTATCGTAAACTAGATAGAGAAAAATTCTGTACATTGTTGAATGAAGTAGACTGGGATACCGTACTAACTAAACAAACAGTAGATGAGAGTGCTAGTCTTTTTTTTTCTGAAACCCTTTGGGGCATAGCCAAACAATGTATGCCTGTTAAAACTGTAACCGTCCGCCCGCAGGACGTGCCCTGGATGACTGATGAGATTCGACTTTTGATCGACACGCGTAAAAAACAATTCACCGAATTGCCAAACAAAGTAATCTTCCCGAAGACTGGGAAAAATTTCGTCGTTTTTTCGTCGTTTCCGAAATTATGTTACATCAAAAAAGAAAGAGATAGGCAAACAGAATATTACAACCAGCTAGACAAAAAAAAGCTTCAGACTCATCAAGTTTTGGAAGTAAAGACTGGTGGAAACTGGTTAAGTCCTTCTTCAATAAAAAAGGAATCGAAGCTCAGCTCAGGAAGTTCCCCTATCGAGTCACAGGGCATAGTGTATTACTCAAACAAAGACAAAGCAAATATTTTCAATTCTTATTTTGTTCAACAGTCAACATTAGAAAACGATAACGACAGGCTGCCAAATGTTACATTTCTTGATTGCCAACTAGATGAGATTATACTTTCACAAATTGAAGTCGCTGACACATTAAAAAAATCTGGACAAAACTAAGGCATCTGGTCCAGATTTCATTCAACAACATTTTGTTAACAACTTCAGCTCATGTTACATGTCTTCCGCTTACTACACTGTTTAACAGATGTCTTCGTGAAAGTAGATTTCATCATTATGGAAGACTGCGCATGTGACCCCTATATACAAAAAAAGGACCAAAAGAACTTTGTAGTAATTATAGGCCAATCTCTTTACTAAGCTGTGTTGGAAAGGTTCTAGAGAAATGTATACATCGACACATCTATTTCTTTCTAACATCAAATGCCATTCTTACTCCTCTACAATCTGGATTCATCCCAGGTGATTCTACAGTTAATCAGTTACTGTCCACCTATAACGAACTCTGCACTTCTTTTGATTCTGGAGTTACCACACAAATTGTATACCTGGACATTTCAAAAGCATTCGATCGTGTATGGCACAGAGGTCTCTTATTGAAGCTAAACGCGGTCGGAATAAGAGGGAAACTGCTAGAGTTTCTGAGAGACTACCTATCCAACCGTTCCCAGGCAGTGGTTATAAAAGGTGAAAACTCCGACTTCCAGAGGCTTCACGCAGGAGTGCCACAGGGATCCGTCCTAGGTCCCTTATTGTTTTTAGTCTATATTAATGATATAGTACATGATATCGCTTCTGTAATTAAGCTATTCGCCGATGATACTAGCTTAGCACTTTCTCTGTCTAACCCTGTAATCCGCGCTGATATCTTAAACTCCGATCTGGAAAAGATTTCTGAATGGGCAAAGCGCTGGAAGGTTAAATTCAATGAGAACAAGACAGAACTGGTAAATATTATCCGAGATCGCGAACAAATTTATATCCACTGACGTTCGGTAACACGCCTCTGCAACCAGTTACTGCACACAATCATCTTGGTCTGATTATTCAAAATAACTGTAAATGGGACGAGCATATCAGATGTACAGTAAAGAAAGTTAACATGTTGATAAGTTGCCTACGAAATTACAAATATAAGATATCGAGAAAAGCATTAGAAACCATGTTTACATCCTTTATCTTGCCGCACTTTGACTACGCTGATATTGTCTGGGACAACTGCAGTGAAACACAAGCAAACATGCTAGAAAATATTCATTTAGAAGCAATTCGCATCATTATAGGAGGTGTCAAAGGCACAAGTCACAAAAAGTTGTATGAAGAATCGGATTCTGCTCTTTAAAAGAAAGGAGAAGGAGACACAAACTAATAAAGTTTTATAAAATGGTCAACGGTTTGTGTCCTGAACACTTATGTAGCCTAGTACCAGATCTAGTATCAACAAGAAATCCCTATTCACGGCGGCGAAGACCTCTTGACAGACATGTGCCACTATGTAAAACTGAAGTATACAAAAAATTCATTTATTCCAACCGCAGCTAAAATGTGGAACGACCTCCCTGACAACATAAAATCCACAAAATCACTTGGAGAATTTAAACGTTTTATTTCACGGGACGACTCAGTTGTTCCCTATTATTACTATTATGGAGAGAGAAATGAACAGATTCAACATTGCAGACTCCGCCTAGGAATGAGTGATCTAAATCAAGACCTTGTTAACCGTCATCTTAAAGCAGATCCGGTTTGTCAATGTGGCACTGGTTCAGAAACGGCCGAACACTTTCTATTATATTGTCCTAAATACACTAACATCAAAAAGACACGATTTCCACCCTTGCACCCCCAGTCTACTCGAAGTCGGTTTTTCTTCTTCGTGGCAAGCAGTCCCTCCGACGTGAGGATAACGAAGCTATATTCAAAGCTGTTCATCGTTTTATTAAGCAATCAAAAACGTTTTTGAAAAACATGTAAAACTTCACGTGCGGTAATGATACATGATACAGATGGTTATGAAAATGAAATCTTAGAGCCAAAAATAATCTCTCTCTCTCTCTCTCTCTAAAACGCTTCATAAAAAACGTAATGATGTGTGAGTGGTTGACTATCATGCATTTTATAGTCTTTAGTGTTTACTTTGCTTACTACTATCTTTTTCTTATTTTTTTCTCAATTTTGTACGTGTTTGCATTTATGTGTATGTGTAAAGTATGTTTATGTACATGTACATATTTACATTTTTGTATACGTGTGGGTATGTATTTATGTTTGTTTGTTTCTTGCGTATTTTGTTTAGCATAGTAACTTTAAAAGTATCCTGTCATTTCCTTGTCTACATGTGTAATTATAAACATTTAAACCAGGTTAAAGCTTTGACTCAGATATTCAAACATACAACTGTTTCATAGCTGCCAGCCTTCTAGAGTTAAAAAATTCAGGAACAAGGGATGAAGAGGATGGGTGGAGTGAAGAGGGGGCAGTTCAGGTTTTGACTGAAAGCTTCTTTTACCTCCTTGTGTTTCAGCTGACAAATGTTGAGTATAGAAAGAGGATGCACATTCCTCAGAAACCCTCAAAATCCCACATTTTTAAACAAAGACTGGAAGTTATTTGACAACAGATGTTCCCATCAAAATGGGAAGGTAACGGTTTTTGTGTTTATAAACACTACAACATTCCCAGTTTTTGGAATAGACCTCTGTGTGTGTGTGTGTCTGTCTGTGTGTGTGTGTGTGCATGCATGCATGCATGCATGCATGCATGCGTGTCTGGCGCGCACCAGGCTTTGTAAGTCATCTTCCTGTTTTTTTTTTCTAAAGCATCAACTCTAAACTTGGCCATTTCTTTAACTTATATGATTTCTTCAAGAGACGACCCTCCAAGATATTTTTGCTTTGAATAACTTACTTTTTGAATTACAAAGTTTTTAAGAGAAAATCTGCTGCCATATGGTTTTGTTCCTAATTTCTGCTAAAAAAAAAAAAACTTTTATTTCATGTGAAGGAATAGCCTCAAGATGGATCCTGAACTGATCAAATTGTAGAATTCTTAGCGTCAACATTTTTCTTCGAACACGTTTTTTGTAACATACCACAGTGGGCCTGTGTCTTCTTTTCATTGTTAGCAGGCCAGGTTTAGCTGGATACACTAACGCAACTGGAGTAATCACTTTGAATCAACAAATGTGTAAAATGTTATCTAAATTACATACTATTACTTGTAAATGGAGTTGTGCATATTTGTTTCATCTGTATTTAAGTCCAATATATGATTCGTATTGGTCAGTAAATGTTTCTGCACTTTCACTCATCACTGTCACATAGTATCATGTTCTTCACTGACACTAGCGGTGTAAAAACTTGATACCAACAAAAGGTGTTGGTATCAATTTCTTGTGTCTCTTCCTTCTTCATTCCTCATCTGTCTTTTACTTCCTCTCTCTCAGTTTCTCATATTTTCTCTGTGTGAGGGAGCAAATGTATGTGTGTGTGTGTGTGTGTGTGTGTGTGTGTGTGTGTGTGTGTGTGTGTGTGTGTGTGTGTGTGTGTGCGTGCGTGCATGCGTGCGTGCGTGCGTGCGTGCGTGTGTGTGAGTGAGAGAGAGAGAGAGAGAGAAGAGGGAAAGAGAGAGAGGGCTTATACATGTATGTGTAGATTTGGAGGATTGACAGAGGATAGGATAGTGAACTGTAATCGCCAGTGAGGAGAGGATGACTGGTGTTTTGACCATCTAAGTACATTTGAATTACTGCTTTAACATTTACTGAGCTTTGTTGCTCTGAAGTCCAGTTGAATTGAGTGTTCACAGATGCAGACTAGACTTAGTGGGCTGGTACGCTCATCTTGCTCAATACAAGCACTTACATTCATCAATACAACGACAAAATACTGACTTCTATTTGGATCTTCACTTTATAAAGGCTTGAACACTTTGACTTGCAGTTGTACCCCTTTTGAGGTTATTTAAAAAAAAAAAAACAGCTTGTGATCAAACTTTACAATCTTCCACCTTAAGATCAAATGAAACTTAATTTCTATTCTTTTATATTCTGATACATTTCCAAATGCATCTCGTGAACAGATGTTTTGTCATGAGTTTAATAAAGCTTAACAAAGGGACTATTTTGTCCTTGTGTATTGCTCATCTAAGCTTTGTAATCAAACTGAAGATGTATGTGTAAGAACAGGCTTCTGATTCTGTTTGCTTTTCAGACCTGTTGAATACTGTGGAAATAATAGTGAAATCTTACCAAATATTGGCACAAGCTGTTTGCAGGCATCTAGGAATGGCTGGACAGGAACACCATCTTCCTCAGAGGTTCTGACATGTATAAAACTGCAAAGCAGAAATACCTTATATGCACCAGAAGAGTAAGAGTAACAAGGACATTGTTTTCTATTATATTACACAACCACAATTTTCAACTGTACACACTTATATTCATGAATCCGGATCATCTAGTTACCCTGTCTTGAGAATCTTACCACAGCCTTCATCTTAAATTGCAAGATCATTTCGCTCATGATCCAGGACCGCCACTTACAGCCCCTCTCAAGGTGCTCTGAATACTTGTCCAGGCTTGTGTTAAGAAGAGTGACCCGAAAACAAATTGATGAAAACGAATTTGTGAGTATAAAAAACACATATCAATTTATGGTGTTGATTTGAAAGTAAACATTTTTGGCTTGGCACTGCAGTATTATTCAATGTTCTTGATACCCTGAAATAAGCGAAGGAAATTTTTGACAAAGAACATAAAACTCAGTAGACCTAGTGATTTACCTCAGACAAAAACCAACAGGCAGTATTTTCCTCAGTATGTGGATATGTTTTTTTTCTCAAATAAATAAATAAATAAATAAAGGGCCAAATTAAAAATCTGTTGATCCTCATGACTAAATAATCTGTTTTAACAGGATCATTGCTTGTCAAGTTCAAATCAGAAATCAAAGGACTGACCACTCTGATTCATGTGTAGGTCATGGACCTAACCTAATCCATGGGATCTTCTTCCCCAACTTTTCATTTATTAATTCACTTATTAATGGATCCCATGCAAGTTGTGGAATTGTGGCTTTGCAGACAGAGTGTGGAGTATTTGGACTGGTTTGTACACAGTCTCACCTTCTCTTTGTAACTGAATTAAGAAATAACAAGAAAATGCCATAACCTGTGACTTAGTAATGCTCTTACATTCACTAATTATGCACAATCCCACTAACTCCATCATTTTCACTACCTGAGGTGATTAGAGCTCTCAAGACATGTATACAAAGTCAAAAAGAAGTTAGTGTGAAAGAGAGAATCAGTCGGAAAACTCTACTCTTTTCTAACCTGCTAGACATCGCGGAAAAAAAGGTAAGGGTTCTGGAATCAATGGCATCTTTGAATTCATCCCCTCCATCTCCCTCGTCCGTCTTGGCTTGTACACCGTTATGTGTGGGTCCTCCACCTTGGGTAACAGAGGTTTGACTGATGCTGCTTTCTGTCACTGACGCTGTATCTTTACCCACTGCTGACTGACTGTTTGGAGGAGGGATGCTTGTTGGTTCTGACAGTGACACATCAGAATGGGAACCTTCAGAACTGGCACGGGAGCGTCGCCGGGATTTTACAAAGTTGGAGCCGTCTATAGAACCTGATGTCTGTCGGTTTCTTGCAGACCTGAAAGTTGTTCAAACCAGACTCTTAGCAATTAACAGGCTTCAAGGCATTTCTGAGAGTGCCAACAATTTGAACACAACTCTATTCTTGGCTACTTTGTTTTTATCAAGCAAAAATGCATACAATGGATCAGGAATACACATCAACAAAAGCAAGTAATAATGGAAATAGGCAACAATAACACACACACACACACACACACACACACACACACACACACACACACACACACACTAAAAAAATGAGTATTAAGAATATATAATTGACACATTTACAACTAGAAATATGAAGTGTGTGTTCTCCAGACTGTAGTTCAGTACTTTTTTTTCTTTTTGATTTGCATCAAACATGTCTTTCCAAAAAACATATTTGACTAAACAGACAATCTGGCTGAGTTTATCTAAATGTTCAAGTGTTGGTTGCAATAATGTTACAACTGTGAATTATAGTTCTGTACTTTCTTATTCAGCCTAGTTTCAAAGCTTATATTAATAATTCTAAATCAATGAATTATATCCCTCCTTTACTTACCCTTTTCTAGCAAACTTTTTTTTTTTTTTTTTCTGTCCCAATCTCTGTGCCACCTCAGAGCCACTGCACCCACGCCGCTCATTCATTCCGACACCTCGTCCACGGCCACAGCCCGGCCGGTCCCCGCCGCAGCCCCGGCACCGGCAATCCACAGGGAGCAGTCACCGTCAAGTCGTCAAGAGGCAACCCACCGGAGGAGACACTGCACTGCTGCCGAGTCACTTCGGTGGTGTTCAGTGGCACCTGTTCTGATCTAACATAGGCAGGACACCACCTACTAAGCCCCCTACTGACGACAATAATTGCTTAGTCGCGGAGCCGGCGTGAGTGAGCTCTCCCTCCGGAGGGCGCCACCACGTCCGTCCCAACGACAGCCCCCATGGACTCACCAATACCGTGACCCCAACAGAACCAAACCAAGGCCACAGACGTGGAGAGGACATCGAAACTGTGGTCACCATGAGAGCAGGGCATGAAGGGCCACAGAACCTGAGACATTTTTTTTTTTATGCTGATCGATGACAATGAGGATGATGATGATTAAGATGATGCTACGGATTTTCCATTTCGGTCTGAGACTACATGACAGGGCTGTACTCTACGCTTCCTTTCATAATATATCCCAGCGTCAACCAGGCCCGAGAGATACAGACATCTGCAGTGTTGGTCAGGAAATTTGAGCAACACTCTCAGAAACGCATCCATTAAGTGGATGAAACTCGACTGTATGGTCCCAGTCTTCCCAACTGAGTCCGCAGCAAACTCAACTCTGGGTAGGAGCCGGTCGGGGCAGAAAAACCCACATGACTCTGATGGGATTCGAACCCACGACCTCCCAGCCGGGAGTCCGCGACACTAACCACTTCGCCATGGCGGCTGTTTTTTTTTCTAGCCAACTTTCTAGCAATCCTGCCTTGTTTAAATCTTAAACAAAAAACATTCAATGCCTGATCAAAAAAAAAAAAAAAAAAAAGTCCGGTCGAGTTGGTAAAAGTGTCCACAATTACATGATTTTAGAAAATATAAGGTCTTCAAAATTGCTATTCTTCCTAATGCAGTTTGAACAATTTGCTTCATGGATTTCATAGATCAGTGACAGATTAAGTGAACTGACTTCTAAATGATTGTAATGACTGTCCTGGACCAAAGTCACAGTCTGAATTACTGATCACTTTGTTCAAAACTGTCCTGGATCAAAGTCACAGTCTGAATTACTGATCACTTTGTTCAACACGATGAACACAACCTCCAAACCTACTGTGTGCACTGCTAACACTATGATCACAGCACAGAAAATCCATCATGACGACTGATTTTGGCTATTTTTTGCGAATTATGAGCTGATGGTAATTCTGTTTTTGCACAGCACAGTGATGGAGATATTTTTTTTGCACAGTGATGGAGATACTTTTTAATGTGACAACATTTATACAATAATGCTTGTTTGTTTTTTTTAAGTTAAAAATGGTCTACTATGTAGAAAGAAATATTCTTGGGAGTATAAAATGCCAACTGGATACATACTCTGCTTGAGTATTTTCTACATCATCTGAAGTGTAGCATTCAATATAACAATTCATTCACACCAGCTGCCATGGCGAAGTGGTTAGTGTGCAGACTCCCGGGCTGGGAGGTCGTGGGTTTGAATCCCATCAGAGTCATGTGGGTTTATCTGCCCCGACCGGCTCATACCCAGAGTTGAGTTTGCTGCGGACTCGGTTGGGAAGACTGGGACCACACAGTCGAGTTTCATCCACTTAATGGATGTGTTTCTGAGAGTGCTGCTCAAATTTCCTGACCAACACTGCAGGTGCCTGTATCTCTCGGGCCTGGTTGACGCCAGGATATATTATGAACGGAAGCATAGAGTACAGCCCTGTCATGTAATCTCAGACTGAAATGGAAATCTGTAGCATCATCTTAATCATCCTCATTCTCACAGATCAGCATAAAAAAATTGTCTCAAATTCTGTGGCCCTTCATGCCCTGCTCTCACGGTGACCTCAGTTTTGATGTCCTCTCCACGTCTGTGGCCTTGGTTTGGTTCCGTCGGGGTCACTGGTATCAGCGAGACCATGGGGGCTGTCGTTGGACGGACGTAGTGGCGCCCTCCAGAGGGAGAGCTCACTCACGCCGGTTCCGCGACTAAGCAATTATTGTCATCAGTAGGGGGTTTAGTAGGTGGTGTCCTGCATATGTTAGGTCAGAACTGGTGCCACTGAACACCACCGAAGTGACTCGGCAGCAGTGCAGTGTCTCCTCCGGTGGGTTGTCTCTTGACAACTTGACACTGACTGCTCCCTGTGGATTGCCGGTGCTGGGGCTGCGGCGGGCCCGACCGGCTTTGGCTGTGGACAGGGGGTGTCGGAATGAGCGGCGTGGGTGCACTGCCTCTGAGGTGGCACAGAGGTTCAGACAGCCAAATTAAAAACAAACAAACAAACAAACTATTCATTCACATGACCATGTGAGCAAAAAGCAAAATGAAACAAAGCAGAATAAAGCCCCACAGGCTCACTGTTGCACTTAGATCTGGTCTCGACTATCAGTCACTTCCTTTGTCATGTTAGGGAATATAAGTAACAAAATCATCATCTTCAGCAGTTTTCTCAGTGCTGGTGCAATGACTGATCAACTTCTTTTTTTGTCTGAGCACTGTTGCAAAGAGCCACAGCACTAGCACAACAGATGATTTGATGCAATACCATTGTCTTTTGAACACAGCACAATGATTCGGGTCTAGAAGGTATGCATGTGTTGGCCGTTTTCTGTTCAAATTAACAAAAAAAATTACATATGGGCTGGTTTGCTGTGAGGTGTCATGTGATACAGGAGAAACTAAAACATTGGTTGAGGATTCTCTCGAAAATTTGGTCACAGTTACTTTTCTAAAGACCATTGTTTTCCCTCTCGCAAGTGTCCTGCTGGGCTAACTGCCTGCAACCAGCATTACTTCAACACCCAGCCACATGCTGAGTCAGCTGCCGCGAGAATCCTTGCAGCATGTTGTGAAAAGTTAATTCCTGTTCACTTGTGAAATATTGCACCTCATTATATTGAGAAGGAAAACATATGGAACACATTTAACACAACTGTTCAAATTTTACGTTCAGGGACAGATCATTCATCAGTCATGCAAAGCAGAGAGTTAAATATCACGAATGAATGACTGTGGTATATCTTATTTTAGTTTCAATTTATAATATTAAAACACACTCACTGCATAAAAATCAAAAGGAAACAAACTTACTTATCAGTGGAATTAGACCTTGACACAGATAATCTTGAGTTCTGTTGACAAAATAATGATAAATTCAAATGAGCCACAAATCAGATGAAGAAGATTTAGAAGTTGTGTACACAGTTCATCATTAAGCAGCTGTGCTGCAACGTTACACTTTTTTGTATCAAATAAATAATAGAAAAATCATGAGCAAGGCACTGTGACAGCAGTAACTGCCAGAAATATTGCTGTGTCAGATTCATCAGTTGAAATTATAATTCTGTGTTTTTTTTTTTTTTTGTTTTTGTTTCCTTAACTTACCATATTTTGAATATCACTTAACATTAGAAACATTATTAAATCAATCAAATATGACTGGATGAGAGTGATGAAAGTGATACAGTTATGTCCCCACATTTTTTTTTTTTTTTCGCAAAGAACTACAAATGTCTAGCTCTTATACCTTTGAGCAAAATGGTCTTGATCAGTTTCAGGTTTGACACAACTGCTCTTTATTTTCTTAAAACGTACAGGAAATAACTGGTGGAGTCAAACAAACTTCGTGCTCTCAACAAGAACGACAGTTGTGCTGGATACACAAAAAAAAGGTGTCAATTTAAGCATATTGTACAGCTACTCAATAACTTAATCACCTGCCAGTACATTCTTTTCAGTTCATTTTTTACCCTGTAAATATCATAAACTGATCCACAAAGCACTGCATGAAGAGATTTTACCACAAATACTTCCCAGTTTCACAAAGCTCCTACTACACTATAAAGTCAGTACTAAAACTGACCCCTTCTGACCCAGAGAAGGGCTGTGCTGGGGAAGAGGTTAGAAGAAAGGAAGTAGGCAATTGCACTTTTCAGGTCAGCGGTGCAGGACTGAGGTCACAAAATCTGACTTGCCTGTTTACTCTGCATTCTGCTTGGTAGTAGGATAGTCAGTGCATTGTGTACATAAAGCGCTACAAGCACCATTTTCATGACTGCCTTATGTAACTGCTACATCTAAATCAAAATCCAGGAATGCTACTGAGCATCTTACTTGTCAAAATGTATTATATTCCTCTCTTCCAAACTTTAACAAAATTTCCCACCACATTTGTTGATATTTTTCAACATATTATCATGATTTTCTGACAAGGCTACACTTTTTTTTTCCTTCAAATTCTGACCAAAGACATCTTATATTCAGAAGTTTCCTATACACTGTCATATTACTTGCGACAATCAGATGTGTTGCTCAGCTTGTACCCATTGTCTGATATCTTGGCCAGGATCTGTGTCTTCACAGCTCAAAGCATACACCGTCCAGTATTAACACCAATCCAGCACACAGTCCATAGCACATTTCAGCTCATGCACTCAGATATGCTATATTTGAATGGTTTAACAAGTTTGGCAACTGCAAATTGTAGTGTTGTATCCAGTGAAATTTTTGCATCTTGTGTTTCAACTACATAGATGAAATAATTTCTTTCTTCTAAAAAATAAAAGGCACACCCTTATTCCAATAATCTTGCACCTTAAAGATCATGTTTCACCAACTTGGTTCACATCTTGCCATTCCTATCTTACACCATTAGGCATCTATTTCCATGGGAAGTACAGAAACACCTTCAAATATAGATTCTATCACTAAAAGACTTGTTTTACTGAAATACTTTTCTATTTGTATCATATGTACCTCCCAATACAGACTCCCGTTACAGACTCCATTTACAAAGATTTTTTTTTTGTGTGGTTACTACTAGTGAAAAGTTTCACTGTAGCTGCAATTCACAAACAATCCAAACCTGAATCAACAAAATACTGTAAAGTGTTTGAAGGCAAGAAATCAGATTACAGATTGTGACTCACTGTGGAGGAGGTGGACAGACGTTTGGGAGATGAGGGGATGCCTTCTCCAGCTGCTGGCATTTCCTGCATCACCTTCATAACATCATCCAGTGTGTGGATGAACGTGTCACACGTGGCGCTCAACAGAGACGTGGCTTCATTAAGTTTCTGAAACCAACAAGAAAATGGTTCACAATTTGTCCAAAATACAAAATTTTAAAAAACAACGCACCTTCTCCCTTTTCATCCTGAATCAATAAATAAAAAAGTGCAGTACAAAGCAGGAAACTGCCCAGAAGCAAACAGATCCAACTTGGGTCTTTGAAGTGTGCTCCCTGCCTGACACCTAGTAAAGATAGTCTTTCCCTGGAAGACATAAACAATATTTGGTGGGTATTGCTATCTACTTTCAGGCACAGTCATGACAAAAAAAATAAGCAAAGATAAACACACAGTGACATGATGAACGGGGTGACTTGACCACCAACTTCAATGAAACTTGACACATTGTTTCACAACATTACAAGTTCTCAAATAAAGGAGCCACACAGATTTTGATTCTGATGAATTGTGACTCAGAGAGGCAGTGTTATGTCTCAAAGAGGCAGTGTGATGTCTCAAAGAGGCAGTGTGATCACATGAACAGGATCACATAGTGATTCCACTAAAATAATACAGACAGGAATAATAAAAAAATAATGCCAGAAAGCTATGATATCTACCATATGTATAATTCATTCAAGTCGTCTAGATTTCCAGGACTTCTCTCATCATCCATTAGTTCAGGGTATGTCTGTGCCAACAGTTCCCATGACTTTTGTTTTAAGGGCTTGTTTTATGGACCAGTATTTCCAGCACAATCTCCACAATCCAAGAGTTCCAGGGCATTTCCTATGACCTTAAATTTGCTGAATTTCATATTCCACGATCAAACATTCCAAGAACATTTTCACTGACCCAACATTTCTGTTACTTTGTAAATGACACAATAATCCTGAAAACTTTTGCCTGATCCAAGAACTCAAATACCATTTCTTTACTTAACAGTTCCTATTTTTTTTTTTCGACAGCATTTCCATGACTTTCCCATGATCCAATTGTTGCTGGACCTTTCTGATAGTCTGATAACAAACAGAATCCTACTCCGATCAGTTCCAGGAACACAAGTTAAGACATGCTGGTTATAGCCGATCTAACCCCAGGTCACATCAGGGCTGCAAGCACATTTATAACAGAACTATGTACAAACTAAAATGCCAAGACTAACTCAAAAAACAGACCAAGTCTTCAATTACACTTTCACTGCTAAAAGTACTAATCCTTTTTAAGTAATACATAACAATCAACTACATTTTCAGAATCACCAGGCAAATTTAAGAAACCAGGTTGGAAAACAGAAAGAAGAAAATGGCTCATGCAAATCGCACCAAAGTTTGTAACAAAATCTAGTAAAAGATGTAGTTTATTGTATGCATATCTGAGAGTTGTCGATGTCTAAAACTGTCCATTTTGGTCATTCCTCTTCATTCTGAAAGACCAGAAAAATGATCAACACAGACTGTCCACTTCTTAACTCTCTTGACAAGCGAGCGCCCGCTAGCGCCCGACTGGAAATCACACAGCCAAAAAGGCTGAGCGCGCCCGCCAGCGCCTGGTAAAACACGTGCAACAATTGGTGCCGCCATGTTTCTCGTAGAAAAAGAAGTCTCGCCAGAACGTGACTTCCTTCTTCCTGTAGCCATTTACGTCCGTTTGCAAAAAAACGCGAGTCGATACGTGCCGTGGTTCTCGAGTACGAATTTTTTAAGTTTTGAGGTCGAAATGCTGTTTTTCACCATGGCTAACCTTGATTTCTGCTGTTCTATAATGAAATTTAGTGATGGAGATACTGTGTTTTGTAGGATTTACGGCATAAGACTTGGTGAAAGTGCTAGGTAATGAAGCTTAGTTAACCACCTCACACAATCTGACCCCCAAGTCTGAGGGGATTTCAGACACACCACGTACAGTTCTATACTGCTTTCTATACTGTCATAATACATCCAGCAGTGCTTGAGCCACTAAACTGTCCATAACTGTGTTAGATGATGTTCCTCTAATACTGTCATTCACTTCCACTGGAGCAGACGCCCCCCCGCACACCAGTCTTCATACTAAAATCTTCCCCAAAAACCTGTACTATGGAAACAAAATGTAGGATCACTTTGAATGACATGTACATAATTAATGGTAATGGTAGATGGGTGAAATCAGAGCATTAGTAGTTACTGGGTTTTCAAAGCCTGCTCTTAGCCAGTCTGTAGCATGTGTTGCCACAGTGAATGCAGGTGAATCAGTAATTACATGATTTTCAAAGTCTGATCTCAGCCTAGGTCTATTATGGCATGTGTTGCCATGGTAAATACGGATGAATCAGTAATTACATGGGTTTCAAAGTCTGATCTTAGCCAAAGTCCATCATGGTATGTCTGCCACAATCTAAGAGAGTTGAACACAAAAAGATCACAGTCAACTTCTCTGGCACTGACCTCCACATCTGGCACAGTCGTCTCTTCGCCTTCCCCCTTATGGGTGATGCTCTGCTTGACAGAGTGGACCTGCTGCATTAGCAGATCACAGTACAGTCGCAACTCTGACTTCTTCGTACGCATGATGTCTGTCGACCCGCTCACCAGCCACTGTGAAGCAACAGGCGTTCACTGCTACGTTTTGCAATCATTCTTGTTTTGATTATTTTGAAACCATCCCGTGTCAAATAAGTGTAACAGTCGTGAGATCAATGACAAAATAAAGAAGCACTATTTTGCACGCTATGTATAAATTTTCAAATCTCACATGCTTGACAAAGCATCTGAAAGATAAGCAAATATTTACTCTTACTTTAATTTGATCTAACGGAGAATATAGTTTTTTGGGAACCTACGTGTTCATGAAACTTGATCATGTTTCTCTTTACACTGTTTTATTTTGTGTTTAAGTTGGGTTTTTTTTTTGTTTTTTTTAAATCTTCCCATAAAGAAATGATTGGTCTTTTAGCTGAAATTCTTTTTTTTAAAAATGGAGATAACAAATCCCCAAAACAAAGAATGACATGCCCGATAACATACAAAAAAACATTAAAATCCTATGTAACATTCCATGAAAACACACACAGGCTCATACACATGGGCACATTATGCATGCATTTTTTGTTTTAGTAATATCAAATGTTTTTCTTCTCTTTTATATGTCCAACACCTGTTGAAACAAGATCAAGACACAGTGACTAATTTACTCTGAGCACATATGTGAATGAGACAGAGAGAGAGAAAAAAATGAGACAGAGACAGAGACAGAGAGAGAGAGAGAGAGAGAAGAAAGATCACAGACTGCACACAGATATATACACTGTTAATTTTCAAACACACTGAATCACATAAGTATGCACATACTAATACCGCCCCCCCCCCTCTCCTCCCCAATGCACACACACATACAAATACAGATGCATGTACATACTCACGTATAGACAAACACTTATACACACACATACAATCACAAAAGAAGACATGATCATTAAAAACATGAAATATTTGGCACACGGGGGGTTGACAAAAACAAACAAGCAGAGTAACATGACAAGAACTTACAAGGCGTTTCCTGCGCCGAGTGCTGACTGTACTTGGCTTTGGCAGAACCCAGTGCTGATGAGCCATGACTGTCGCTCCTGTGGCTGTGCTGCTTTCACATAGTAATGCTGTTCTCCAGGAATGATCAAATCTAAACGCGTATTGTCCGATGGGTGCACACTGTACAGACGTGATCAGAAATGTCAGTCACACACACATTAAAAAAAAAAAAAAAAAAAAAAAAAAAAACACCACACAAAAAAAAAATAAAGTGACAAGATATATAGCTTTTCTAATAAATCTACACTCCAGGCAGAACTGTATGGAGAGGTGATTATTATCTTGTAAATTGCACTGTATAACTTTATCATCACAACAGACTGATTGGTTCTTTTAATCTTTTTTTTAATGGGATGGGTAAGTTTTGCTTTTAATCCTTTTCTAACATATATACGTGGTAGTTTGAAACGTGGTGACAGTCCTGAGATAACCTCTGCTATTGACAGGACTATAATTTTAATCTTAATCTTAATCACAACAGACTTCCTGTGAAATTCGGGCTGCTCACCCAGCACCAACCTTTTTTTTTTCCCCTATCTGTGCAGGGTTGTTTTCATCAAAGTGCATTTTCCTACACAGTCTTGGCTGAGACAACTCCACTGTGAAAGTCAGTTTTGTCATGTGAGCTAAATACAGGCAGCATACCTTGGTTCATCATCTCATATGAAAGACAAGCACTCTGACCACTATCTAGGGCCTAGCTGAAAAAAAAGAACAAGAGAATATGTTCTGTGAATAACAAGCAACATAAACCCAAGATTTTCTGGGTTCTTGGGCTGGTGCATTATCTGCTATTACAAGGCCACTTTTCCATGTGTGGTGTAGAACTGCCTCTTCCATTCCCACTTTCGCATAGCAAGTTGATTTTCTGCACTCACATTACTTTTCATTTTCCTCTTTCTCAAAAGAAAAAAAAAAATCATGGCACCTGAATGATGAAAAAGAAAAGAGACAATCTCTGAATCTGTAAAAATATGAAATTGCCATAGCTAAGACAGACAGAGAGAGAGAGAGAGAGAGAGAGAGAGAGAGAGAGAGAGAGAGAGAGAGAGAGAGAGAGAGAATATGTGTGCTGATATCAGTACTGCTAATATGTATACATATACATTTTTTAAACACATGATGCATTTTTGCATACTGGTTTTGTTGTTGCGTTTGTACAATTTCATCTCTTTTCCTGTTTTTATTTTTTCTAAATTTACTCATTAAAACTGCATTTTGCATTTTGTACATGCCAAAAACTCTGAGAATATGTGTTGGAACAAATAATCCATTATCATCCTAAATACAAGAATCAGGAAGCATCTTCATTTCATTTTTCTTTCAGATACGCTTACTTCGCCTCTTTTACTCTGTCCTTTCATTTAATATTACTCGTTTACAATTCAACAATGTCTGATGTCACCTACCTTTGATATCACAAGCATTTATCTTGATGGAGCCTTTGCATCCGTTGTTGACATCCTCCTGTGATTTGTAGTAAGACAATACTCCAGATTCCAGAACAAACCAGCGTGGCTGCCATCCTAAAAACAAAAAACGAAAGAAAAAAAAATAATAAATAACTTGTACGTGACAAGTCAAATAATCAGTAAATTAATCAATTATATAAAAAGTGTTCAAACTGTTATAACTCAAATCAACTGTGTAATGTATGCAATTTCTAGGAATCTTTGATAAGTTGTGGAATGCTGCTCAAGACAACGTAATGAGAATGTACGTCACTACAGTATGAACAAATGTATAATCTGGCATTCCTGATCTCAACTTATGCAGTTGAAGGAGGGTTTAAAACTTTGCTTTTTTTTTTTTTTTTTTTTTTGCTGTCCAAACCTCTGCGCCACCTCAGAGGCAGTGCACCCATGCCGCTCATTCAACACACCCGTCCACAGCCAAAGCCCGGTTGGTCCCGCCGCAGCCCCGGCACTGGCAATCCACAGGGAGCAGTCAATGTCAAGTCGTCTAGAGGCAACCAACGGAGGAGACACTGCACTGCTGCCGAGTCACTTTGGTGGTGTTCAGTGGCACCTGTTCTGATCTAACATAGGCAGGACACCACCTACTAAGCCCCCTACTGACG
The DNA here is from genome assembly GCA_016801955.1 of Conus betulinus. Taxonomy (NCBI): domain Eukaryota; kingdom Metazoa; phylum Mollusca; class Gastropoda; order Neogastropoda; family Conidae; genus Conus; species Conus betulinus. The sequence goes on along the minus strand of JADBJO010000257.1, from coordinate 368,109 downwards.
ACAATAACTGCTTAGTCGTGGAGCCAGTGCGAGGAGCTCTCCCCTGGAGGCGCCACCACATCCGTCCAACGACAGCCCCCATGGACTTGCCCATACTCGGTGAGCCCGACAGAACCAACCATGGCCACAGACGTGGAGAGGACATCAAAATTAAGGACACCATGAAAGCAGGGCATGAAGGGCCCCAGCATTTGAGACTTTTTTTTTATGCTGAACGATGAGAATGAGGATGATTAAGATGATGCTACGGATTTCCATTTCGGTCTGAGACTACATGACAGGGCTGTACTCTATGCTTCCTTTCCTATGTACCCTGGTGTCAACCAGGCCTGAGATACAGGCACCTGCAGTGTTGGTCAGGAAATTTGAGCAACCACACAGAAAAACGCATCCATTAAGTGGATGAAACTCGCCTGTGTGGTCCCAGTCTTCCCAACCGAGTCCGCAGCAAACTCAACTCTGGGTATGAGCCGGTTGGGGCAGAAAAACCCACATGACTCTGATGGAATGGAATTCGAACCCACGACCTCCCAGCCAGGAGTCCGCAATGCTAACCACTTTGACGCAGTGGCTGGTAAGCTTTGCTTCTGCCCTATATTTGTAATACCCCTGTCTATAAAAATCAAACTACTCACAGTCACAGGTGAAAAGTTTTTCCACCTTCAGTGTCCACTAAACTTCTTTTAAAAAGAAACATATAAAATGTCTGTAGAATGAACTTAAGTTGTACTGTGTGATACTGTCTAGTTCAAGTAGTTATGATGATTACAACACCTTTTGCCTGTTTAGTTTGTTTCAATTTTTTCGTGGTGTTTTTGTTAAACTGTGATACACAGAAACCTACAGTATTACCTGACTGATCTGGGCAAAGAAAACATGCTTGGCATATCACTTATCAGACACGTCAAATTTTTGCTGAATCTGTGAGTTTTCAATTTATGACAAGTCTATAACCCCATCTATGAGTAATACCAACTATCATAACTTTTTCAATTATGAATTCCTTTGAAACATAGGCCGGATCTTTAAAATTCTTTATTTAATCTAGAAATATAATACTTTGGACGAAATATAAGAAGCATTAATTCATTTCACCTTCTCTCCCCCAAACAGTAAACAAACAACAACAACAAAACTTCTGCAGTAAGCAAAATCTTCTATGCCTTATAAACTGATAATGTAAACGTGACCATACCTAACCATACCAATTATGAATTTAGTATGTGTTTCACTGATATGCACAGCAAATGATAACGCATTGGGGTCTGTTGACACCTAACCTGACCATGATTTATTCAGGTCATGTGTACAAGTTTGCCAACACAGCTAGGTTCCAAAACAGATTTAATCACATACTGGTCCTGAGGGCCTCTAAAAATTAGTAGCTTTGGACAGAACTTCAATATCATCTTTTAGTTTGGAAATTCTGGTATATCAGATAGCAAAACTGGGCCAGGCAGCTGATGCTGTGCTGTGAGTGTGATGATGCTATCCTGTGAGTTATTTTCTGTTAAAAAAAACAAAACAAAAAAAAAAAAAAAAAAACAACAAAAAAAAAAGAGGACAGAAGATTTTACTTATATTTTAAGTTGCAGCTCAAAATAATTTACAGAACTAATTGCTGTTAAACACAAAAGACAATTTGATTACTTTTACAGTTTGTTTTCACTTCCAACTTCTCTTCTTTTTTTTTTAAAACCATGTTTCCTGCCTTTCCATCAGACTTTGCAACTGCAACCAGGACACTGCCCAGTGATTTGACTTCTTCGAATAAGAACAAGATACCAACTGCTGATACTTGACAGCATCTGCAGATAGCTGATTTTGACGATGACACAAAACAATATCCTTAACAGCAAAACTGGAAAAAAAAAAACATTCTATGGATAACTGTTGACACAACAAAGACATGTACAAAATGATATATTATCATAAACATAGCCAGGATAATCTCTCTGACGGCAAACAAAAATTTGATTGTTGATGATTGGACTTACACTTGTTACAGTCAAAATAACACAAACTGAATGCTGTCAAAGTGCACATTTAAATAAGTGATAGCAGGCACTAGTTAGCATAAATATTGCAGTATCTTTCTTAGGAGCATGTATATACTGGTTGTTGTGAGCTCATTTAACTTAAATTTTAAGGAACCTTTTGAAACCAACTTGTCCTCATCAACAACCAGCTTGAAAAACCAAACTCTGAGTTTTTGGAAGACCTGGCCAATGAAAATGCAATTATCCTTCCACCAGAAGAACACTGTTACTTCATGAACGAAAAGTTCTTGAACTCTTCACAATAAAGTACTAATAGCTTTGGCCAACTCCTGGCAACAATCTGTCATAGCATAAGATTTTCAATGCCATCCGTCTTGTCATCATAAATGCGAAAAACAAAACAAAACAAAAAAAAAAAACCAAAAAAAAAAAAAAAAAAAAAGTAACCAGAACACCTGCCTGTGTTTGATATCTGTCAAAACTGCTCTTGTAATGCATTTATTTGTGGTAAATTAAAAAAAAAAGTAATTCTTGCCATTCCAAAAAAAAAAAAAAAAAAAAAAAAAAACAAACAAAACTACACCCACAGCATAGATGTGATACGCTAATACATCAACTTTTTATGCTCTGCGAACACCTGTATTCATTTGTTTGATATGATCAGACAAATCAAATCACACAAAAAGATATATATATATTGAATTATAAACAAAGCTTGCTCTTATGTCTCAGATTATAGAAATAAAGAGGTGATAAGCCTTCATATCTGCAGTGGTAGATGATGATTCTGCCTGACTGACAGTATGTGCTTGAGTGGGTGAATGGGGAGTAAATAAATGCTTCTCAAAATGAACCTTCAGCAAGCTTATAGTCTCCAAAGCGGAGACCATCTCCAATGGGGAGAAAGCTCACTTACATATAACTCCTGGTCAGATACCGGTATTTCGAAACCTGATTGTTTCTCCTCAGTGACCGCGGAAAGTGGTAATTTGACTCCTCTCTGCCTTTTTCGGTTTTAAGAAGAATGCTATACCAGAAAAAAGGCTGGTGTGCAATACCATAGTATGTTTGTTGAGTTTTCAAAAAACTAACTAAAGGTGCCACCCTATGAAGCAAAAGAAAATGATGAAAGAGCAAAACAAGCTACATTTTCTTGTGAAAAGTAGAAAATATAAAAAGATAACCTCTTATGACACACAGTGCTGAGGGCCAGTTCTTGGAATGAATCCGCAAGGGACTAAATTACAATGAAACAATAAATTCCAAGGATAAGTACCGAGAGCACCAATCCAGCAACTTACAGAGCAGCTAGGTGTTGCAATGACTGCAAGAAATATTGAATTATAAACTCGTACTCGGTACTTATCCTTGAATTTATTGTTTCATTGTCATTATATATATATATATATATATATATATATATGAGGCCACAGACAAGGAGTACAAAGCTGAAATCTATTGAAAATTAAATGGCATCTGATCTGCATCACCTTCTCATTCATCAGTCAGACAGAGTAGTCAACTGAAACCAGCATCAACAGAATAAACACTGATGAACTACAGGCTAACATGCACTGTTTGAGTGCCATGGCCCGGTAACATCATCGTGATAATAGTATATATGGCAATTGTGGGGTTTAGCATGTCTAAAGCTGTGAATAGTCACTGATCTGGGGCACAAAGTGACCAGAAAAATCTGGAGGTGGAGGAGTGCACATGCTTGGGAATGAATTATGGTGTGACAGCAGAAATGTCAAAGCATGTCATTGAAAGTACACACCCAGCTATGACCTAACATATCAGTCAGTATCAACAGTGTCACATGACCCAAATATCTGTCACAGATCTAGCACATTCCTTATCAACTGCTCATGCCATGGAATTGGAAATGCTATTCTTCAATCCAGTTTATCTAATGTATCACTTTTTATTCTATCTGTCTGATGTACCTTTTTATTTTTTTTTAATGAGTATGGTTCAAAATCAAATCTATTTTCCGCTACATATTGAATGTTGCTCAAGAAATAACAAACCCTTCTTCTTCTTTCTTAGATGTCCGTCTTCAACCAGTTGAAAACTCTGACATTAAAAATGGGGAAAAATAACTTCTTGCCCTGTTGTGAAAAATCTGTGGTGTGTCAGTTGATAGCACTTCTACCCTTAGGTTTAATGATCACAACATTGTGCAACTTTTGTGCTGATTAATAGCACTTTGCCCACTGGTTTAATGATTACATTGTTAATCACTTCCCGGAACATTCAAAACCTGAGAAGACAGCCCATGTTTGGTAGCAAGTCTGCAAGTTCATTGATTATTTTTAGCTGCATCTTACAGCATACCATAAAATGCTGGAAAAGGCTTCAGAAATAAGTTTTTATTAAAACAATAAACTAACTAGCCCCCAAAAAATTGCAGTCGTGCAGACGATTTAATCATTTTCGCCAAGTGGAGTCGTCGATTACCATAGACCTTTTTTTTTTTTAAAATTGTGCAGAGCACTTATCCGATTGACAGAAAAAGAAGCAAATTTATGCTGAAACTGAAACAGTCAAAGCAAAAAAAGTCTAAGGGATAACGCATTCAAACATTACTTGCCTGATAAATAATTTGTCCACTTCCACAACACGCCTTCCATGTTTGTTGTTATACGTCGACATGTAAAGCTATAAACTTTTGAATTTCGTAAATTTTATTCTTTCATCATACAGGGCAGATCTGATTAAGATTTTTTTCCCCGCCGGGGTAGCTCCGTAGTATTTTAAGAGAACGACAATAGTTTTGGTCACTAGAGTTTTTCTAATATGATTTTTTTTAAATTTAATGTTTCACTAGAGAAAGAGACTAGCTCTGTCGGAGTTTAAAAGAAAAAAAAAAAGGGTCACACGCCTGAAAAGTTGTTATTACACTCAAACACTAACTGGCCTATGTCAGAATTGTGCCGTTTCTGTGTAACTGATCCGACGAAGAAGTTACAACAGGTGTACTCAATACGATTTAAATTTTACGTCTTGAAACAGGTGTCCCATAGCGATGTTGGTACGACATCCGCCTAAAAAGTAATGCATGAAGACGCCCATCCATCCACAAGTTGCGGTTTGAATCCTGGCAGCGCCGGTTAAAAAAAAAAAAAAAAAAAAAAAGAAAAAAAGGATCTGACACCAATGGGGCATGTCCTGCATGCAGCTGGGCTCCTTAGAGTGTAAAGAGTGCAGAATCAAACACTTACCTGTGGGAAGTTTCTTCTCAGAAGACCTTCTGCTGTCATGCTCTCCCACAGAGTTTATTTCTGTTGCATAGTCCAACAAAACTAGCGGTAGAACTTGATTGAAAGAGATGTCGTCTTTAACCTTTCCGCTTTTTAGCAACATTCGTCTCCTTGGTGTCGATGATTAAGTAGATTTTAAACGAACAGAAGTTGGATTAGAAACTCGATTGTTTAAATTGTCGCTGCTGTGCTATATATTGTTTAACCTGTCGCTGCTGTGCTTTAACCTCTTTCTTTTTTTCTCCGCACGCTCATCTGCTTATACAGCGGAATTCCTGTCTCACTATGTCCCATCTCAAAATCCTCTGTCTTTTTCTGACAGCTGAATCTTCATACACATCAC
>JADBJO010000257.1:350000-352500 GCA_016801955.1 Conus betulinus | reverse complement strand
AGATTGGGCCTCAACACCAGACCGATTTGTCGCCCATCGACACCTCCTCAACACCAGACAGATCTGTCGCCCATTCTAAGTTTTTTGAGGGCGACAGATTGGGTCACTTCACTGTCCAATCTGACGCCCCTGTCCCAATTTGTCGCCAACTTACCTTGCTCTCAATAAGTTGATGTTGGGCACAGTTTCTTTCATTCCCACACTTTCTCTCACTTTAGGAGAAACAGTTTCTGGGGGCCCACTTTCTCTCACTTAAGAAGAAAGTGCGAGATTGAGAGAAAGTGTGGCCCTTCCCCTTTCGCACTTTCTCCCATGTGAGAGAGAAAGTATGAGAGCGCCCCCACACTTTCTCCGATTGTGAAGGAAAGTATGGGAAGTGCCCCATATTTTTATTTATTTATTTATTTTGAATTTCGTTATTAGTTTCTTGTCTTTCCTTAACATCAAACTAAGAGCCAAAAGATAAAAAAAAATCTAATAAAAAGTGATGGAATGATACAGGAGTTTACTATTGTTTTTCTATTGAATGGTGACATTGAGAAATCTTCAGAGTGCATAATCAATCAGAAAAATCAAACATGCAAGTGTCAAGTAGTTAAATCAACTAAGCTTAGTTATCAAATCCAAATAATATAATTCACGCTGGAAAGTAAGCAAACACACAAAAAAATGTTGCTTATGTTATTTTGGTAAGTTTATATGGACATGGTATTAAACATTGGCCATAAACGTTACATGTCCAGTACTCTTCCTATGGAATGGGGTGACCATGAAATAGTTCAGTTTATAGTAAAATGCAAATGTTCACTACTTAGGTTGCGTACGCTCTAATGGTAATTTTATGATATTCACAACCTAGATAACTACTGGTCAGTGCCAAAACCAGTGGTCAGCTTCATGAAAATTTCACGTTTTCACTATTTCTCTGCATATTGGTGTGTTATAAACGCTTCTGTACAGTTTACAATATAGATGTCTGGTGGTCAACAAGATTGACCAGTGGTCGGTTTCATGTAAATTTATATTTTCCGGAGTTCACTCCATATTGATATGTTTTAATGCTTTCTTTTTTAATTAGAAGACCAGTGGTCTGCAAGAAAGACTAGTGGTCAGTTTTTATGTCAATTTCTCATTTTCACTATTTCATTCTGTATTGATGTGTTATAGGGTGTATATGCTTCTTAAAACGTAGTATGACTAGTGGTTAGCAACAATGACTAGTGACCAGTTTGGAAAATGTAACTGCTTACTGTATATTATATGAATATTTCTGTGCTTCTTGCAGTTTAGATGACCAGTGGTCAGTGACAATGACCAGTGATCAGTCTGATGCCAATTCCATATTAAAAAAAAAATAATGTTTGACAGACAGAGTGTTGTTGCAGTGGTCAGTGACAATGACCAGTGATCATTTTGATGCCAATTCCATATTTTAAAAAAATGTTTGATCGACAGAATATTGTTGTTGTATGGACATTTCTCTGCTCCTTACAACGCAGATGACCGTAATCAGCAAGAATGACCAGTTTTCATTGTGATGTAAATTCCACGTTTTCTCTATTTGATTGCATATTATTGTGTAATGAGCATTTATTTTTCTACCTTTCATGACCTAGATGACCTGTGGTCACTTTGATGCAGTATCTATCTATATATTTTTTATATGTACGTCTCCTCTTAATATGATGTAGGTCAAAATCGGTTGTATAGATCCTGTATCAAAGAGATCATGAACACCACTAAACTGACCATGTACAGTAAAACCCGGTTAATTGAAAGAGCCTTTGAACCACCTATGGACTTTTAATTATCCGAATGTAGAAATTATCTGCGTGTTGAGTTAATCTAAATTTTTGCCAAATCCAAAACAAACTAAAAATAAACCTAACAAATTGATATTAACTGAGCAAGTCAAGGAGTAGTCCCAAGGAATTTCAGTTAAGAAGGCTTTGTTGCAGCATTGGCATTACTAGGAACCGAAAAGGACGAGAGAGAGAGAGAGAGAGAGAGAGAGAGAGAGAGAGAGAGAGAGAAGAGACAGACAGAGACAGAGAGAGGAGAGAGACAGACAGAGAGAGAACTTAGATGTGGGGTTGGTAGGGGGGAAGGGAGCAGAGGCATGGTGCCAATTCTCATGCTATCTCAATGTGAATATAGACTCTGAGTGTTTTTATATTGTTTTTATTTCTAGTTTTTTTTTCTAGACTAAGAAAAACGTGTGCGAGAGGTGCCCGCCAGAAGTGACTCTCACAAAAGGAATTGGTACAATAAACCCTCACACCAAATTAGAAGAGAATTGGCCCCAAATACCCTGGAGTTACAGGGGCCGCCATTCTTTATTACCCCGCCACAGGAGTAGAAACACTCCAACTTCAAAAGCAGTTCGCTGTGACGCTGTGTTTTTCTATCCGCTCAAATATTCCCTCCTCAATCATGATGTCTTCCCTATAAGGTCTATCCCATCAAAAAATGCAACACCCGGGCCCACTCTGTCGCCGGG
>JADBJO010000257.1:327500-345000 GCA_016801955.1 Conus betulinus | reverse complement strand
ATACGCACATTCACAACCACGTCCAAATGCACACACAGCATACACATATATATAGGTTCCCTGAACGCACTACGAGCATTTAGGCAAATTAAGGGTAGTTTTGCTGTTGTTGAGAGCAGTTTCCTTGGTTCTTCAAGTGCGCGAATTCAGGCATCAGGCATCACCAGTGGAAGGCTTCGGCCTATTGAGTGGTTTTGCACCTTGTTGTCTGTAGAGGTAGTAAATACTTGAAGCATCAGTCCTGGCTGGTAGAGAAGTCCAGGCTGTTAGTATAATGGGTAGCTTTGGGGAATGGAACATGAGTTTGAATAGGAGGTTATGCATTAACCACTTGGTACCCAAGTCCTTGTTGGTGGTGCTAACAGCTGTGGTGTGTGTGTGTGTGTGTAGGTGACTAGTGATTCCATTGGTGGAATAAAAAATAACTCGGGGGATTTATTGGTACAAATCGTGTGATGTGTGTGTGCCAGTGATTCCATTGGTTGAACCAGTTAAACTCGAGTTCTCTCTTTTTTTGAGAATGGATATAAGGTGCCTGGAAAACCAGGAAGTGTGTGACTCACTTAAGGGAAAGTGAACTCGCCCGTCTTGCTGAGGGCTCAAGAAAATACAGCGAGAAGCAGAGGTTTGCTGTCGCCTCGTTGTCTCCTAGGTGGGGACGTAAGACAGTGGAGGTTGCTGTAGCCTCGGAGCCGACGACGAGCCGACGACGAGAAGAATTGTCTCCCGTGTGGGGACGGTCGACAGCAAGACGTGTTTAGCCTGTTGGAGCCTAGACAGGGAGCTGCCAGACAACGGTGGGGTGTTTTGCAGCCAGAGAAGACCTGTGGGAGAGGCTGACAGGAGCCCTTTCCGTGGAGAGGGGAGTGTGCGGTGGAGTCCGGAAGACTCGGTGTGAGGGTGCGACTAAAGCTACGTTGCCAGTGTCCCCAACTGGGATTTGGCCAATCGGGAGGACACACAACAGTGTGGCAGCTTCAGCTCGTGGTCGCACAGTGTGATGAGAGAAACTGACGGTCAACCAAGGAATGCTGGCAAGTTATGGACGTTTCATTTGTTCTTAAGTTTATAAATGTGCAAATGTAATAGTGAAATATTGTCTTTCCTGGTTAAGTAAGAATCACTGAAGAACAGGGGATGCGATTTATGAGATTGTCTGTATGGTGTTTACATTGTTGTATGATACAGATAATGTGTTGTGTAGTGACGGGTGGGGCTCGGAGTCAGTTAAATAAAAGTTGATTATTTTCTGTGAAATGTTATTGGTTTCCCGTCACCTTTGTGCGGGCCCGATGTGAGTGACAGAGTGCATGTGCCTATGCGAGAGCGCATTTTGGTTGTGAAAGCGTAAATACTTCTGTCTATAACCCCCTGCATCGGAGACCCGTCACCTCTTCCCTGTTCTAAATCTCCCTTCGCCAGCCCCCACCCCCATGCCCACACCCCCCGACACATTCAGCCCCCCCCCCCCCCCCCTCCTCTCTCTCTCTCTCTCTCTCTCTCTCTCTCTCTCTCTCTCTCTCGCCGTGATTTGTTTGTTTCAGTCGACAAGCATCATTTGTTGTAGAAGAAAAAAAAAAAGACGTACACATTGAAGATGAGCACACACGCACGGACGCACACATGTATGCACGCACGCACGTGCGCGTACACACACACGCACGTACACACGCACGTACACACACACACACACACACACACACACACACACACACACACACACACACACACACACGTACGCAGAGACTAAGACATATACACGAATAGATCACACGCACGCACGCACACACACACACACACACACACACACACACACACACACACACACACACACACACACACGTACGCAGAGACTAAGACAAATACACGATAGATCTCTCTCTCTTACTCTCTCTCTCTCTCTCTCTCTCTCTCTCTCTCTCTCTCTCTCTCTCTCTCTCTCTCTCTCTCTCTCTCTCTCTCTCTCTCTCTCTCTCTCTCTGCTTGCTTCGCAAACACCAGAGTTTCTCTCTCTGTTTGATCAGTTATGCAGGATAAGTTCGACAGGTACTTGTACATTCGAATTTTGTGTTGTTGTTGTTGTTCTTCTTTTTTTGTTTTTGTTTCGTCTATGATTCTTGTCAGTTGGGGGTTTTAACATACGTGTGAATTTGTTGTTGTTGTTGTTGTTATGCATGGAAAGTGCAAATGATGACATGCATTTTTGTTTGTTTGTTTCTACTTAATGCCCTGGTGTCTAATTCTCTGTCAGTTGTGACTATTTACGAATATATTCTATTTTTTTTCGTTGTTTTAATACAGCTCAAGTGAGTGATTATGTAAACCAAACACAATCACAACATTCGATGTTTAAGAAAACAAAGACAAAATAATTCACGAACTGCTGGATGAGTAGTCAACGCAACGACGTGTATTTCTTTCTTTCCCAAGTATCTATTTAGTTTCCTCCAAAGGACATTTTCTTGGAAGGTTGATTGTTGTGAGTAACATCTTTTCTATGGATATCGATTAACATACATTCTAACAGAAAAAAAAAAAAATGTGTGTCACAGACAATGTGTGTAATGCGTGGTATTTGTGCATGTAAATGAGTGTATAAGTATTGTTTTCTGCATGTTGCAAATGAGCATGCATATATGTTTACGTTTACAGTAGAAACGCAACATTTTTAACATTCCAGAGACTGGCATAGAAATCCAAATCCAAAAGTACCTTACGGTGCGACATGCATCAAAGTGTTACATCATCACCAGAGTAAACAACATGATGCAGATCAGTGAACACCAAATTAGTTACAACAACAACAACAACAACAACAACAACAACCGAAACATAAGGAACACGGTATCCCATCTGATGTCCGAATATAAAGTATATAAGGGACATGGAATTTGTTTTCAAGAGTTATCCTAAGGTACATTCCCGCAATCGACATGATCTGGCGTACAGTTTTGAATGAACCATTCCATATGAACTTATCTGTGATTAGAATGCGACATGTAGGTGACATGATAATTCCAGTTGAATTCTGGTAAGTCACTAAATGTACGTTTTTTTTCTCTCTTGCCCCCCCCCCCCCCCCCCCCCCCCCCCCACCCCCCACCCCTTCCAAATTATTCATTTGCACACATTCATGTGAAAAATAATCAATACAAAATTGTTTCGTTCCTACAAATGAAAGTCTTGTCTTTATCAACCATTCTGTACCCCCACCCTCTTTTTTTTCCGATAGAATATTATATGGGTAGACTCTGTCTTTTTATTTTCGGTTGAAGTTTTTCAGTTAAGCTTCTTTCGTGGTCATATTAGGAACTGACCCAACTTCACTATTGACCGCAAATCGTTGTTGAAAAACGACACGATGATTTTTTTTTTATTTCATCCATCATTTCTATCTTATTGCGCAAGATTTGCAATATATACATCCTAATGGTACACAGGGGCTTCATGCAGTATTTTTTGTAGCTAGGTCAACATCATGTCGGTAACCAATCATTTTCTTCAGTTGACAGCATCGGTAACTGTGCCATATTCAAACATTACATCTGCAAAATGTCTGTTCACTTTATTGTGCGTCTCTTGAGAATTTCAACCGTATAGATACTTTACTATTTGAGTAGTCTATAAACCCTTCGATTCTATTCATTTCCAATTTGAAAAAGAAAATCCAAACCCAACGGAAGTTTGCTTTTCTGTTGAATTAGTCTAATGCTCTGTAAAATTTTAGTCTGGAAGATATTCGTTGTTTATTTTTTCAATGTTTATTTGTATGTCGTCTTTAGATATGTTCAACAGGATTTTTTTTTCAGGAAAACTTTTGGTAGCAGTAAAGGGCTTTTGGTTCAGTTGGTCTGTGGTTTATTTCATACGTGTTGTTACTATTTGATGTTTTGGAATTTCGCCCAGTTTCTATCTCCAGATTTGCATTGCTGATTCATCCACCATCAATACTTTAGTACTTCAGTACCTTCATTATGTTTAGCTCATGCTCTTCAACTCCATTTGTTGAAAGTCTGTTCTTTTATCTTTTCAAAGGCATCTGTTGGAATAGTTTTTTTTTATACTCCGTCAAGGAAATGGTCCACCTTTCACCCCCCCCCCCCCCCCTCCCCTAATAAATTTGTCACATGTATTTTTTTGTGCTTTAGAGTGTATAAATCACGAAAAATCATATTAACATAAAAAAAAATCTTGGGACGCACTGTCCCTTCTGGCTTAATTTTGAAGGGTACCCATCTCAGGTGCCGCGGCTGCTTTTCGTCGGTCCAAAACGTTTCATAAGTTTGGTGGTCACCTGAGTCTTTGTTATTTAAGCTACGAGAATTTCCTTCATGTTTTTGTTGACAGTAATGCCTTCTGCACGATAGGCGATAAGAACGATAACAGAACGATAATATATGCAATAAGATGACCGCAGTAAAGCCACATGTGTACCCACCATATGTCACTCGTTGCGAACTGTAAACCATCTCTCTCGAAAACTGTGCAATTATTTAGAAACAAAGTACACCACAGTATCAAAGAACAGTCTCTTCTAATTCTTTTCAGCTATGCCACATCACCATGGCCTATGCTGATGTCCTCTGTTGCCTGGTTATCTCCCGTACCTCCTATTTGGCTTCGACGCAAATTTAATTCTTTACAAATTCATATTGGACTTTTTATTGAAAATAAAGTTAATGTGCACTTTCTAAGTGTGAGCGCATATGTGTGCGTGCGTGCGTGCGTGCGTGGGTGCGTGCGTGCGTGCGTGCGTGCGCGCGTGCGCGTATGTGTGTGTGTGTGTGTGTGTGTGTGTGTGTGTGTGTGTGATGATTGTTCTCAGATGCTCGCATTGGAAGGCATTCTGTTCATGGCGACATCTGCCAGACTGTATTTAAATCAACCACAATCTCATCATTTTGAGTCGCTTCCCTCGGCACAAGTAGAAAGCGACTTTTCTGATACGTAGGCTATGACAGCTTCTTCTTCGTCGTCGTCAGAGTCTGGAAAATCCACAAGGAAGTCAACCGTATCTGCGGGCTGGATGACGCCCTCCTCTTCTGCGGACCACACTGGTTCCAGGGTGTCATCAACGTCAATCTATCCATGTCCATTGCTTGCTGCTGGAACATCAGACATGGGTTCGAGAGCCCTCTTCCAAATGACAACTTGATAGTTGCTCCGTTTGATGTGCTCTTGAAGAGTTTGTTTGCACGGAGAGGCATGCTTGCCAGGTCAACGTTGTGGTTTGTGTTCAGTGGCTCATCTCACATCTCTTCCTTGAGTAGCTGGTGTCGGAGGTCATTAACACCGGTGAAACAATGTCTGCCGTACAGGACACAAGTGAAGGTCTCAAGATCGGCTTTGACTTCTTCAGCGATGGCCCATGTACCTCCAAGGAGGGCAACTGTTTCCACAAATCTTGGATTCTGCTGAAGAACTTTGATGGGTTTAATTTTCCCAATGCCCTTGAATGCACTTGTTGTGTCACAGCCGGTATAAGCATGAAGAGCCAGGTAGGCGGTGCAGTGCTGTTGCCAGTATGCTGTAGCGATGTCAGTGATGTTGATGAAGCCGTTGTTTGTTCCCCATTCCTGTGTCGATCAGAGACACCACGTCCTTCAGCTGCAGAGCGAAGTGCAGGAAAATGAAGAAAATGTCCGAGTCGGGACTCTTGACGCGGACGAAGCTGTAGCCATTCCGTTCAGCGTACGCACAATAGAGGGCAACTCTGGAATCCGTCTCTTTCTGTGTGGATTTTAACGTTGCGGTTGGCGTCCTTGTTGTCGTCAGCTCATCTGCCGATTGCAGCAGGAAGACTTCTCTCTCACATATCAGCATGACTTTTCTGTCCTTGAATTCTGACGCATTCTCATCTTTGCTCCAAACGTCGAGTAATACTTGGCTGAGCCGCTTCTAGTTTTCGTCGTTTGACAGAAACGTTTTCCGGTCTGCAGGACGCTTGGTGCTTTCTCCTTTCACGATGATCTTATCGCAGTGCCTCTCCTTTTCCTTTTCATCGCTTTGATTGAGTCCGTTCCGTTTTGTACATGTCTGTACTGAACACCACGCCCGTTCCCTTTGGCAGCATGTCAGATATCTTCTGGCTGATCTCCCTGAAATTGGAGGGAAGCTGTTGCAAACAGTGAAACACTGCGTTGCCATTGATCACAACCAGCGTTGCGTCATGGGGAGGTAGGGCGGCATCTTCCATATCTTTGGTGAGGTAGTTGAAGCCTTTTGCTTTGCGGTCTTAGCAAGGAAATCGTCAGCAGTGGCAATACTGTAAGGTACGGGAGTAAGTTGGTATGTCATTAACTGTTTCAGATTGAGTTGAACACCTGTTTTCTGTGCCCTCACAAGGAGTTGAAAGGCAAGGTTCCCTTGTTGTTTGTATATCCACAACCTTCTTCTTGGTAGTCTTCATGTAGACAGTTTTGTTCACCGATGCCATCGTTTTCAGGTTTAGCCGCCTGACTGGTTCAAAGAAATTGTCATTTGCCATCAGTCTCTGTGTGATGAACGCCTCCTTCACGGCTTTACCAGCTTTTTTTCTGCCCTCAGCACATCATACTGAATGCCGGCTTGGCCAGATGCTCCAGATGACAGGGCGATGAGTTTGACCGAGGCTTCCTCACAGAAAGGGTCGATGAAACTTTTGATTGCATCCTGAGTCTTCAAGACGTTGCTTTCGCTCTTCAGTATCTCAGAAGGACGCAAGTCACGATATCTACTGCCAACCTCATCACCTTGTGCCAAGCCAGCCATGTCGAGAGTTGCATCAAGATACTTTCAACTATGTTTTTGTTGTCCTTACCCATTTTTGGTAGGCCTCCTGGTTCGACAGCAGTCTCGTGAGACCAGCGCCACCTCCGCCAGCTCCTCCTCGGCTTTTGGCGTGCTTCATGAACGTTTTTCATGGTCTTGTCCACTGCATAGCGATTGCCAGGAATGAAAGACCTTGCCACGCTGAAAGCACCTCTCAGCAACATCTCCTTGGCTCCAGGATGTGACAAGTCAATGTTTGCCAATAAGACTGTGAAGAAGGTCAGGTAGCGTGCGTAGTTTTGTCCACCGAAACTGAAGAAGAGGTCTGGCATTTGGGACATTGTTTGTGCGTACAGCAGGAAGTCGGTGATTTTGACAGCCTCAAGGAGCGCTAGGACAAGCCACACATGATCGATGTACGACAACCAAAATTGTGCAGTTGGTCCAAAGGCTCCTTTCCTGACTCTGTCTCTGAACTATTCGTACTCTGCCATGAAACTGAAGAGAGTTTCATCTTGCTGAAGCTCAGTCAACGTCTCTTTTGAGAAGAAACATGAGGCTGTCTGGAGTTTTATCATGCTGTCTTCTGACAGTGTCAGAAATGAGGTGTCTTCATCTCTGATTTCAAGATATCTTTCCAGCAGCAAGCGTTCTAGACTCTCAAGCATTGTCTTATGGCCGAACAATGCTTGTTCATATGTTTGCCAGACAGCACCCGTTGCCAAGAACCAGAAATCAGACCTGCCTTCAGAAGGATATCTCCGAACCCAGATTCATCCAGCTTTCCCCCAAGCATCTTGAGGTACGCACAGGCAAGGTGGAAAGCACCGATCAGAATAATATGCTTCTTGTACCGGTCAGGTTGGTTCCCGACGATCGGGTAGGCTCTCATACAAACCCCAAGATCAAATGTAGTGATAACGCACTCTTGTCCAACCTCTCTCGTGGCCTCCTCTGCAAGTCGCAAGCACTCCTGGACTGTCTTGTACTCGGTGATTGGGTGATGGATCACAGGGTAGTAGTCCAATGTCGTCTTCTTTGCCGGGCTCTGCCCACACTGTGAAATGAAGCCACCCCACGCTGGTATTTCCTGATCTGACATGCTGCTGTGTTTCCAGAGAAGAATCCAGTGGAGGTTTGAACTTTAAACTTTCTTGAGAGTATCCTACGCCTCCGTCAACGGTCCAGTGCCTAGTTGCAAAATGTGGGCTTTTCCGCTGGTTTACGAAGCATTCTGGTAAATCCTCTGGTGCCAAATGCAGAGATTGCAGAAGAAGCTGTCATATCCTACGTATGAGAAGAGTCGCTTTTTACTTGTGCCGAGGGGAGCGACTCAAAATGATGAGATTGTGGCTGATTTAAGTACAGTCTGGCAGATGTCGCCATGAAACAGAGTACCTTCCAATGCCAGCATCTGAGAACAATCATCATCAACACACAAACACGCGCGCGCGCGCGCACGCACGCACACACGGACTGACGCACGCACGCACGCACGCACGCACGCACGCACACACACACACACACAAATATAAATCACCCTTGGAAAGTGCACGTTAACTTTATTTTCAATAAAAAAAAAAAAAGTCCAATATGAATTTGTAAAGAATTAAATTTGCGCCGAAGCCAAATAGGGGGTAGGGGAGATAACCCGGCAACAGAGTGCATCAGCAAAGGCCTATGGTGATGTGGCATAGCTGAAAAGAATTACAAGAAATTGTTCTTTGATACTGTGGTGTACTTTGTTTCTAATAAATTGCACAGTTTTCGAGAGAGATGGTTTTATTGCAAACACTTTGGCAAATTTTACAGTTCGCAACGAGTGACATACGGTGGGTACACACGTAGCTTTACTGCGGTCACCTTATTGCATATATCATCGTTCTGATTATTGCCTATCGTGCAGAAGGCATTACTGTCAACAAAAAATGAAGGAAATTCTCGTACCTTAAATAACAAAGACACAGGTGATCACCAAACTTATGAAACGTTTTGGACCGACGAAAAGCAGCCGCGGCACCCGAGATGGGTACCCTTCAAAATTGAAACCAGAAGGGACAGTGCGTCCCAAGATGTTTTATGTTAATATGATTTTTCGTGATCTACACACTCTAAAGCACAAAAAATACCTGTGACAAATCTATTGGGGGGGGGGGGGGGGGGGGGGGGGGGGGGGTGGGGGGGGTTTCTCGTGACGGACTATATATATATATATATATATATATATATATATATATATATATAAAGATTCGATTTATGGTTTTATTAAATTCGATTTATATATATATGAGAGTATTTTTGTTTGGTATTCAACTGACTACATTAAAAACATCAAATATGAACATAAAAATAAAAATATACAAGAGACTTATTTACCGTGTGTACCCATATCTCTGCTGTCCAATGTTGTATAAATACAATATTTTGCTTAATCTTATCATGCCGGACTCTGAAATTGTTTTGGAAGAACTTTCCAAGCATCTACATATTATCTGAAAAAATCGAACGGAATAAAACGATGTTTCAGAAATCTGCAAGGGAGGTAATCTGTCTTAGAGCTGGCGAGAGTGACCCCGCCGTTTTATTGGTCGGATGCCTCTGGTAACCACGTACGCCCAAAACAATTTTGCTCCATCAATCAACTTAACAGATCAACCAATGGGAGAAAAGGTCAAAACACGGGTATGAAACAATGAGTCGGTAATGCAGACAGTCAATAATCCCATCGTTATCGTAACTTGCGCTTCAGATCAAACATTTGACTCTCTAGATTTATTCGCATGCCCCATAAACTGAAAAAATAACTATCTGCAATGGAAAGACAAGCATTATCTATCCCCCTTTTTTCCTTTTCTTTTTTTTTCCTTTTTTTTCTTTTCTTTTCTTTCTTTCTTTTTCTTTTCATTCATTTATTTATTTTTACCGGAACACATCTATTTTACCTTATCAGTAAGTTTATATGTTTCAATCGGAAAAAGAAATGCCGAAACATGGATGTGAAACGGCTCGCCTGTGTTGTAGACACTGTTACAAACAGTTGAACTTCATTTATTGTCGTTGCTATTTTCATATTTTTTTTAAAAAAAAAAACTATGATTATGATCATGATTGTTATCATCATCATCATCATTATCATCATCATTATCATCATCATTATTGTGATTGATTCAGGTCTGCATGTCTTAGGATTGATATGACGTTTACCAAATAACCCACGCACAAATCGCGTAATTACCGAGACCTTAAAAATGAGAAAAGGTAACTCTACTTGCAATGAAAAGACAGGCTTCATCTTCCCCTGACTTTCTTTTTCTTATCCTTTTTTTTTTTTTCGTCTAGAACGGGTCAGTTTCCTTCGTGATCACGCGTTGCTGTTTTACATTGTTTTATTTTTTTTTTTTCTCTGTAACATAAGGCAAAAATAAACCCACCTCATTTTTCCTTTTACTGCAGAAGGCGTCTGTATCCAAAGCTTTTTTTAAAAAATTATTAATGAAAGAAATAAATGAATAAATAAGTAAATAAGTAAATAAATAGATGAAGTTAATATAAAGTAAAATAAAATGAGATGGAGGTACAGATGAGGATATCAAGAGCCGCATCAATAAAGCCAGGGCACACCTTTAATACGCTACGGCCTATCTGGAATTCCTCTGCCCTCTCACTCCACAACAAGATCAGAATCTTCAACTCAAATATGAAATCTGTTCTTCTGTATGGTTCTGAAACGTGGCAAACAACAAAGACAAACACCCACAAACTCCAAACAGTTATCAACAGATGTCTGCGAAACATTGTGAACATCAGATGGCCAGATGTTATTGCCAACACAGAACTGTGGAACAGACCAAGCAAGTTCCAATAGAATTAGAAATCAGAAAACGGAAGTGGGGATGGATTGGCCACACGCTCAGAAAGTCTCCATCCAACATCACAAGACAAGCCTTGAATGGAACCCTCAGGGCAAGAGAAAAGTGGGACATGGTGAAGGACTACCGACGCAGAAGTGAAGGCCGCCGGAATGACGCGGGCCGAGCTGAAGAGGATTTCCCGAAAAATCGTGTCCACTGGAAGAGTGTGGTTGCGGCCCTATGTTCCCCAGGGAATTCAGAGGACTAATCAATCAAAAAATCAAAATAAAATAAAAAAAAAAAAATAAAAGGAGAGACAGGGAAACCCCCCTCACCCGAGACTTCTGACCAGAGGCTGTAATTAAACAGCTCATTATGTGTCATTATTCACTACAGCTACACCGACACACGATGACAGCTCTTCAGATGTCTTTGTTTTCTTTTCGTTTTTTTTTTTTTTTTTTTTTTTTTTCGTTTGGCCTACAGAACCAACATTGTAAAGGGCAAACAGATGGCGCAGGAGGGGGCGCGCGCCAAACATGTCGTCCACCGAACGCCCCTTAACACTTTTCTTGCCCGTCGTGCTGTGTCGTCTACAGTTCTCTCTTCTCACCAAATGTTCAGCCGTTGCTCGCATGACATACACACAGACTCACACACACAATCACACACGCGCACGCACGCATGCGCGCGCGCGCACACACACACACACACACACACACACACACACACACACACACACACACACACACACGTACGCGCGCGCGCGCGCGGCGCGCGCGCACACACATACACACACTCACACACACATACGCACACACACACACACGTACGCACGCACGCACACCCGCCCGCCCGCACGCACACACACACACACACACACACACACACACACACACACACACACACACTCACACACACACACACATAGAGGCGCGCGCGCGAACACTTAAGTGCAAGCACGCTCTCTCTCTCTCTCTCTCTCTCTCTCTCTCTCTCTCTCTCTCTCTCCCTCTCCCCCCCCCCCCCCCCCCAGTGTGTGTGTGTGTGTGTGTGTGTGTGTGTGTGTGTGTGTGTGTGTGTGTGTGTGCGCGCGCGCGTGTGTGTGTTCTAACCATTGTTCAGGTTTCGGCGAGACTAGAGCTACTGGAGTTTGATCGGCGCTGTGGGGCGCCCTCTCAACACAGCCCTGAAGATCATTACTGAAGACGGGCAGGGCACTCGAGAGTCGCCACCTGCCGTCAAGACCGTGCTTTGACGTCATCAGCCGGGAGGTCAGCGCGTGCGCCTCCATTCTGTGAATGGCGCAGGGACAATCAGTGGTACCGCCTACCTGTCTTCCCCACCTGCCCCTCTCTACCTGCCTACGTATCTGCCGACCCTCTCCATACCTATCTTAGCTATCTGCCCACATGTCGTCCTACCTGCATACCTACTCAGCTGTCTACCTACCTACCTGCCGACCTATTTATGTCTACCTACAACATAATCCCTGCTGGTTGCGAGACATGGACACTGATGGCCGAAACAGAAAGAAGAGTCCAGGTGTTTCAGACCAGGTGCCTGAGGAAATTACTCCGCATCTCCTACACAAAGAACACAAGACCAATGATTATGTGCGGAACCTGGTCACTAACCTAGTTGGGCCCCATGAACCACTTCTGGCAACCGTCAAACGACGGAAGATGGCATGGTTTGGCCACGTCATTCGTCACACAACACCCTCCTCCAAAACCATCCTTTAGGTACCTTTGAAGGAGGGCGCAGACGAGGACCGCAGAGAAAGAGCTGGTCTGACAATATTAAGGACTGGACTAAAATGACCATGCCAGATCTCCTCAAGACAGCCATCAACAGAACAGCCTGGAGAGAAACGGCGGCTGCCTGCCTCATCACGTCCCCCAAACGACCCCAGCAGTCAGGGGAATGACTGACTGACTGACAACATAATTGCTAATTAACTGCTTTCCTACTTAACTTCCTGTCTGCCTGCCTACTGCTTTCCTACTTAACTTCCTGTCTGCCTGCCTACCTGGGTACCTACCTACCTACCTACCTACCTACCTTCCCATCGATTTATCAGGCCACCTACCTGCCTATTAACGGCCTTCTGAGGTGCTTACATGTCTATCCAGATAAACAAACTCTTACTAAATGCTTACTTATCCTTAAACCATTGTACTTACTTTCTTATCCGCAAAATCATGACTAACTGCTTGCCTGCCTGCCTATATTTTCTACTTACCAGCTGGCGTGCCTTCATTCCATCTATTTTCCCTGTTTACCTGCCTAAATGCCTTCTTATCTACTATGTACCTACCTTCATATTACCTATGTGCCTGTTTACCTATTTTCCTACCATCTGTCTGCCTGTCTACCTACCTACTTCCTATCTGCCTACCTACCTATTACCTGCTTGTCTGCTCACATACTATATACCTGTGTGCTACTTACTGACCTGATACCTTACTGCGTTATCTACGTACTACCCACCTGCCTATCTGCACGCTATCAGCACACCTGACTACTGCCTACCCGCTACATGACCTACAACCTTCCCCCGTCTGCCTAGCTACTAAATACCTGTCTGGCTATATATTTCCTGTCACCTTGTTTGCCTGCTACCTGTATGTTCCTGCATCAACTACCTAACTGCCTGCCTACACACTTACAATATACCCACCTGACTGTCTACCCACTATCTACTTTTACCTTTTTTTGCCTACCTACGAACCGAACTACTACCTACCCGTCTGACTAACAACTGACTGGCCGCCTACATTTGTACTATCTGCCTGCTACACTTCTTGGTACCTACCTTCCTACTTAGCAGCCTGCCTACCTTCTACTTCTTGCTGCCTAACCGCCTGTCAACCTACTCACTGTCCACCCATTTGCCTTACTACCTACCGTATACCGACTTGTCTGCGTACAATATATCAACTTGCCTACGTCCGGCTTACCTATCTATACATGTACTGCCTGGCTACCTGCTTCCTACCTGTCTGCTTACCTGCCACCTGCCTGCGTACCCACACCAGCTTGCCAATGTGCCAACTTACTACGTACCTACCATCTACCTGTCTGAAGAACTAATTCTACTTCCATTCACTATAAGGATAATTTCGTAGGGGAATAGGCCGGTTCGCATGACGAGCAGAACTCCATCTTTACACACACACACACACACACACACACACACACACTCTCTCTCTCTCTCTCTCTCTCTCTTTTTCCTTGCCCCCCCCCCCCCCCCCCCCCCCTTTCTTTCTGTCCTTGTTCGCACACTTCTGGTATCAATCTTTCATACTTATTTTTGTCTTGTTGTAAGGATGGTTTCCAAGGAGATGATGTACGGACCTGTCTCTCTTTCTCCCTTTTTTTTAAAAAAAATTTCTCTCTTTTGTCACATACAGAGAGAAAGTGTCACTACACCCCACACTAGTACATAGGTAAACCCTGATGCTCTGTATCAAACGCCAAAACATTAAAGTCAGCAAGAAAATATCCATTAGTAGCTATACAACATAGAGACATGTATGGTGCGTGAAAGTTGTAATACAAAAAAAAAGTGAGAAAGAAGAGCAGGATGGAGGCCTCATCGAAAAAAAAATGATGATACTGGAGTTGCAGGAAGGAAAAAACTACACACCCAACTTGTATGCCTACCTAGTCTTGTCTACCTGTCTTTATGTTCCTTGTCTTCCTCTCTACCTACATTCTCCACACCTGTCTGGATGCCTACCACTACTATCTACCTGCCTGTCTTCCCCACCTGTGTAATATTCACCTAGTCGCTTACCAACCACAGACCTGCCAACCTTGCTGCCACAACACTGCCTACCTCCAAGCTGCAAGTCTACTTACTAAGTCTCTGCTTGCCTGGCCAACTGATATCTTCCTACCTGTCTTCTTACGTGCTACCTACCACTTTGCCTGTCTTGCCTATCTACTTGCCTAATATCCACATGTTTGCCTATCTGCTAAGGGCTTACATACCTGCCTACCTGCATACAACCAACCTGCCTATCGCCTGCCTGTCTTCCTTCTCACTATCTTTTTAGTACTATCTACCTATCCGCCAGCCTACTAACTTCTGCCTGCCTACATACTTACCTACCTGCAACCCACCTCCTTGCCTACCTGGCTACCTCTTACTATCAACCAGCCTCCTCACCTGCCTCTTACCTACTTGCTTGACTACCTATTCAGTATTACCTGCCTTCCCACCCACCCTACCCTACCACCTGCTACCTCCCTGCCTGCCTTCTTTAATACCGACCGACTTACCTATTTCCCAAATACTCACTTGCCTACCTAGCTACCTACAAAATTTCCTATCTGCTGCCTCATACTACCTGTAAACCTACCATGTAGCACCTGCCGCCTACCTACCTGTTAGTTTCTGCTTACTATCTACTTGCCCACATGATATTTCCTGCCTGACTACCTGTCTACCATCTGTTTGCCTACCAACCTACTGCCTGCTGCTGCCTACTGCCTAATTGACTACTTACCTACTTTCCGCCTTTCTATCTTCCTAGGTAGTACTTGCGTGTCTATCTACTATACGCCTGGATACCCCCCCCCCCTTCTCCATCTCTCTCTCTCTCCCTCTCTCTCTCTCTCTCTCTCTCTCTCTCTCTCTCTCTCTCCTCTCTCTCTCTCTCTCTCTCGACGAGACTGGGCATATATACCTCTGTTGTGCTTGTTTGCGTGTCCGTCTGCCACTCCCGGAAAAGATTCTAAAGAAAAAAAAAAAAAAAAAAAAAAAAAAAAAAAAAAAAAGAAAAAAAAGAAAACAAAAAAAGAAGAAAAAGAAAAAGGGTAATGAAAATCTTGCCTCTTCTCTTCTCCGGCTGAATAAGTCGTGATCAATCTGAAGAGCTATGAAGCACATCTTCAAATTGTAAGATTAAATGAAAGCCCTAGGAGAGTCCCTACACTTTTGTATTAGTTTCTGTTACTAACTAAGAGAGAGAGAGAGAGAGAGAGAGAGAGAGAGAGAGAGAGAGAGAGAGAGAGAGAGAGAGAGAGAGGTAGTCTAAGTCTCTTAGGAACTGCGTGTATGTGAATATCGTGCTGTATACACCAGCAATAAAAAAGAAGCATGAAAACATAAATGACTACATAGGAGATACGCATACATACATATCCCCTATCCCGCCCATCCCCCCCCCCCCCCCCCCCCCCCCCCCCCCCCCCCCCCACACACACACACACACAAGCCCCACACATTATTGTATGCCATTGCTATTTCGTTTGTTTTCCCCTTCGGCTACCGTAGCTTTTTTCTATTTCTTTTTTTTTTTTTTTTTTTTTTTTTTTTTTTTTTTTTTTTTGGGGGGGGGGGGGGGGGAAAATGCTGAAGTTCTCCATGTATTCGGTGCACTAAAGAGGTTCAATATACATGTACAGAGAGAACAAAACCCGAAGCAACAACATGTTGGCTTTTTTTTTTTTTTTTTTTTTTTTTTTTTTTTTTTTGCTGTCCCACCTCTGCGCCACCTCACAGGCAGTGCACCCACGCCGCTCATTCCGACACTCCGTCCACAGCCACAGCCCGGTCGGCCCCGCCGCAGCCCCGGCACCGGCAATCCACAGGCAGCAGCCAATGTCAAGTCGTCAAGAGGCAACCCACCGGAGGAGACACTGCACTGCTGCCGAGTCACTTCGGTGGTGTTCAGTGGCGCCTGTTCTGATTTAACATACGCAGGACACCACCTACTAAGCCCCCTACTGACGACAATAATTGCTTAGTCACGGAGCCGGCGTGAGTGAGCTCTCCCTCCGGAGGGCGCCACCACGTCCGTCCAACGACAGCCCCCATGGACTCGCCGATACCGGTGACCCCGACGGAACCAAACCAAGGCCACAGACGTGGAGAGGACATCGAAACTGAGGTCACCATGAGAGCAGGGCATGAAGGGCCACAGAATTTGAGACAATTTTTTTATGCTGATCGATGAGAATGAGGATGATTAAGATGATGATGCTACGGATTTCCATTTCGGTCTGAGACTGCGTGACAGGGCTGTTCTCTACACTCCCTTTCATAATATATCCCGGCGTCAACCAGGCCCGAGAGAGATACAGGCACCTGCAGTGTTGGTCAGGAAATTTGAGCAACACTCTCAGAAACGCATCCATTAAGTGAATGAAACTCAACTGTGTGGTCCCAGTCTTCCCAAATGAGTCCGCAGCAAACTCAACTCTGGGTATGAGTCGGTCGGGGCAGAAAAACCCACATGACTCTGATGGGATTCGAACCCACCTCCCCCAGCCGGGAGTCCGCGACCCTAACAACTTCGCCACGGTGGCTGGTGCATGTTGGCTTTTTCGCTATCCCGAATTTTCGGGGAACATGTACATCTCGCCTTCCTCAAGGGACTTTACTGATGTCAAGCCCACACAGGTGTTACAAATTATTTTGACAATCACTCAACCAAACAAGCTGGGAATCACAAAAGTCTTTTCTTCTCTTTCTTCTTCTTCTTCTCTTTTTCTTTTTTTTTTTTTTTACTTTTTTTTTTTTAAACTACGCCATGATTGAAGACACCTTATAGATACCATTTCCTTACATGACAAAGTGTTGTACAATCGTAGAGATCAGTTGCATACAACTTCAGTCCTGTTTGAAGGATATTTAATCAAGCAACACTGAAACAGCATTGTTTGTGACATTTCATCAGGTACGCTTATACAGGATGGTTGTTTATACTGTTGGAGGTGGACATCAAATTGTATATAATATGGCGCATCTTCTACGGTCTTTAGCCTGTAAACGAACCGTCATCACGTTTGACCTTAAACCCCCCTCTCCCACCCCCTCACCCCCAACCTTCTCCATTTCCCCGTCTCTTCGCCCAAAAGCCCTAAAGTAGACTAAACGCGGAATC
>JADBJO010000257.1:300000-320000 GCA_016801955.1 Conus betulinus | reverse complement strand
TTTTACCTCCCCCCCCCCCCTCCCCCCAATTGCATCCACCCTCTCCTGTCCACCCGAAAACCCCGCCCCTTCCCTCGTACTCTGGGCATCTTTTTCCTTGCCACTCGAATTCACGACGCGCTTTAAAATACTGTTTCACTCCCCGATACCCTTAGATTCATTTTTCGATGTTTCAAGAAGACGAAGACAGCACGTGAAGCGAGGAGGAAGAGGGACTAATCATCAAAGCAGAAAGAAAACAACCGAGAAGTGTGTGTGGAAAAAAAAAAAAACCGGGTACGAAACAATCATCAGTGAAAGCAAGAGTGTAAACAACAACAGCAAAAAGAGAAAACAAAGTAGAAACCACAATAGAACCTGATAGAAAAGAATCAACAGAGAAAACAGAGTAGTAAAAAGAAACGGGTAGGGACGAATTCTTTGGTGAAAGTAAGCGTGAACACGACAACAGAAGAGGAAAAAGAGGTAGTAAAATATCTTCAGTGAAAACAGAGTGAAAAAAAGAAAGAAGACAGAAACAGGTAGGGCAGAATCTTTGGCGAAAACATAATTATTGGGGGAAAAAAAAGAAACTGATAGGGGAGAATAATCAGAGAGAGGGGTAACAATATAGAAAAAAAAAAAAAAAAAACAGTCTGGGAAGATCCGTCAACGAAAGCAAGAACTGAAACCAAAAACTGAAAGAGAAGATTATCAGCAGCGAAAGCAAAGGGAAACCAGAGAGAGAGAGAGAGAGAGAGAGAGAGAGAGAGAGAGAGAAATCCAACCAACAAAACCCCCTTTACCCCATTCGTTTCTGCTACAAAGTCTCCAGACTTGCTGAAGACTGAACAGTTTCCTTCAATCTTATCCGTAGTGTTCGAGGTTTTTTGTGTTGTTGTTGTTTTTTTTTTTTTTTTTTTTTTTTTTTTTGTGGACGCTTGTACTCCACTGAGGTCGCCAGGGCTCGCTTGGAGCAGACCCAACATCAGCAGGTGAGTGGACCGTCTGCCTGTGATAGAACAGAATCACCTCACAATCCACACGGCAGGGCATCAGTTGTGTGTAATTGTGTCTGTGATAATTTGTATCCAGATCGACAGCGATGGGGAACCACAGCAGGCCTAGTTTACATTTTCAGTAATGTTCATGCTGAGCTGACCACGGTTTACTTTTTAAGAGTTTATTTTTTGCACGCAGGCCTGATGCCAGGTACGGGTGCGGGGTGTGAGTTAATGGTCTCGAAGTTTCGTCTTATCTTATTTCCGCCTGTCTCTCTTGATCAGTTTTTTTTTTCTTTCTTCCTTTCGTTCTCTCGTTGTTTCTTTCTTTCTTACCTTCTTTCTTTCTTCCTTAAATTCTTTCTCATTTTCTGTTTCTTTTTGTCTGTTGCTTTTTTTTTTTCCTTTCTGTCAATCTCTCAAATTCTATTATCTTAACCTTACTTTGGTAGTTGTCAGAGAAGCTATATCAATTAGACGAGCATCTTGATGTTTCAGAATTTTGCTAATGAAATATGTTAGCCTTTGTCTTTCTAATGTTTATCTTTGTCACTCTGATGTTACCGTTTTCTTTTTAATGTTCATCTTGGAAACCATAACGTTTACCTTTATCTCTTTATCCACTACTTCATGGCCTCTTTATTTCAAACATTTGATCTTCATCTCTAATTTTATTTTTATCGCTCCTTCAGATGTTTACCTTTGTCCTGCTAATGTTTATCTTCGTCTTTCTATCAACTTTTTGTCTTTGTCCTTTTATCAATTGTTTCCTTTTGTCCTAATATTTACCTTTGTCCATCTATCATTTTTTTTTTTACCTTTGTCACTCTGTCTATTGTTGCCCGCTTTCCGTTACTCAAATATTTACTTTCGCGTTTCCACTGTTCAACTTTGTCCGTCTATGGCTGCTTTGCTACTGTTATGCTAACTTTGCTACATCTCCTAATATTTTCTTTTTTTTTAAATTTCATCGCATATCACCTTAAAATTCTATTGATTTTTCAAACATCAAACTTTTTTTTTGTTTACCTGATTATGACTTTCATTTGAGTATGGTTAAAATTCTGTTTTAAAAATATGTCAGAAGAAGAACACCATGATATATCTGAACCAGTCGCTTTCGAAAGCCGACCGTGAAAGAAATAAACTCACTGGAAAAGAAAGACTGTGGAAAAGGCAAGCATAGTTTTTAGAGAGAGAGAGAGAGAGAGAGAGAGAGAAGAGAGAGAGAGAGAGAGAGAGAGAGAAACGGAAACGGAAAGTTCATTCATGTATAGGTCATTGCCCCTCTGAAGAAGGGTACATAACTTCTATACACAAATGCATAATTAACAACATATTTAGTATCTAATCAAGAGACCAGAACAGAACGCAACTTGAATGCTTTGTAAAGATAAATGGACAGTTGTTTTATAGTTTTTTTTTTATGCTCTGTTGCCATAAGCAATGCAAGTCTAAATTTATTTCGATGTGCATAAAATTTACTAGGTATATACTGTGTTCTTAAGTCACTCAAAACAGGACAACATAAGACAAAATGAACATCATCTTCCTTTTCATTTTTGCAAAGCGGACATTTAAGTCAGCATTACTATGTGTTTTGTAACGTAAACGATGTTGCGCTATTTCAGAAATGCCAAATCGAAACCTCGTCAATACATACCTTAAATGTCTATCTAAATTCATCAGTAAATAAATTTTTACGTAAGGCACCTTGCAAAACGTTCTGTAAACATGAAACCTTCACTATCATTAATATGAGAGTCCCACTCTTGCCATCTACATAAAATTAGCCGTTCTCTGAAAACTTGCAGAAATCTGTCTGTCCCCTCAACACGTTGGTTAAGCCATACTTATCCAAAACCAAACACGTATATAGTTTACAACGAACATTTGTAACCCAATTTTTCTTTCCACGTATGTCTAAATCATACAACATTTTGTAAGCTTTATGGGGTAGCCTAGATTCCTCCATTCTTGTCAATTTTAACCAAAACTTTACACATTTTACAGCGGAATTAATATATTATATATACAGCTATATATATATATATATATATAGGGTATCTATTTTGTCTCTCCGTAAACAAAGTCATTAGGAGTTCGCATCTCTACGCTAAAAAATCTTTTGAGAGCAAATAAGTGAACCGTTTCACATTCAGATGCCGCATTATCAAGTCCCCATAGCTCTGCGCTATGTACTGAACAATTGGCTGAATTTGTGAATCGAAAAATCTTCAAAAGGACAGTCAACGAGTTATTTTCAAACTTATGTAACTTTTGTGAAATGCACAGTAAAGCGTTTTTAGCTCTACTACTTAAATTACGACATGCTATAAGAAAAGTCAATCTTGTTGAAAAACAAACTCCTAGGTATTTGTATATATAAACAACAGGCATCACAGCTCCTGCATACATCCATCTTTCTTTAGCTCCTAAATACCCCCCTTTTCTGAACACAATAATATTACTTTTGTCCATATTTACTTTTAGCTGGAGAGCTGAAGCTGCTTTATACAGATTATTCAACTGTGTTTGAAGACCGATAACAGTTTCAGACAGCAACACAACATCATCAGCCAAAAGCAATATGAACAGTTCAAAATAGTCTGACGAAAAAATAGCCCCGTGTTTCCCTTCCCTAATAACTTCTAATGCTAATTCGTTTATAAACAAGGAAAACAAAACGGGACTGCACACATCCCCTTGTTCATTCTACGTGTGCAGTTAATGTAATCTGTGAGCATGGAACCGCATCTAATTCTGGTTTTAACATTAGTATACATGCTATGAATACAACGAAACATTTTGCCTTTTATGCCATTTCTCAGGAGTATAGGCCATAATAGGTGTCTGTGTTAATGGAATCAAAAGCTTTCTCAAAATCGATGAAGGCTACATACAATTTGTGGTTTAAACAAAATTGCTTCTGAACCAATGACAACAACGTAAACATATGATCAACAGTACAATAGCCCCTTTAAATCCTGCCTGATATTCACCTGTCAAATATATTTCTGTAACCCATTCTTGAAGTCTGCTATTTATAATTGTACTACAGATTTTTACTACTC
This sequence comes from Conus betulinus, assembly GCA_016801955.1. Taxonomy (NCBI): domain Eukaryota; kingdom Metazoa; phylum Mollusca; class Gastropoda; order Neogastropoda; family Conidae; genus Conus; species Conus betulinus. The sequence continues at coordinate 315,946 of JADBJO010000257.1, read as the reverse complement.
GTATCACATAGATATATACCCCATAATTACCTGGATTATCTGCGTCTCCCTTTTTAAAAACAAAGGAATTACAATAGAGTTTGTCCAATTATCTGGGAAAAACACCTTTATCAAACAAGACATTGAAAAATTTTACGAAAAAGTCAATAACACGATCCCCACCATATTTCAACATTCTCCTATAATTTCATCTGGGCCTCCAGATTTACCGTTCTTTAGCTTTCTAACAGCAAGTAACACTTCTTCTTTTGATATCGGACGATTCATCGTGCTAAAGTCTTCTTCAACATTATGATTTGTTTCAAAGTCATCATTAGCTTCATTATTACATTCTCTAGTTACTTCCACTTCAAGTAAACCTTTAAAATGGTAAAACCAATCATCAACTGTTAAATTATCATTTACTTGTTTTCTTTTACTGGACATTTTATGTACATGTTCCCAAAATTTCTGTTTGATTATTTACTGGAGAAACAAGCCTTTCCAATATTAAATCATTATACTGTTTTTTTTCTTTTCTATCTATTAGATGTTTATGCTCTTGTCTTGCTATGCAATATGCATCACTGTCACTTTTCTCTTTTGATTTTCTAAAAATGTTAAGCAGCTGTTTTGCTTTCTTCTTGCTTGACTTACATTCACCATCAAACCAATCACCACTTTTATGATGTTTTGTTAAGTTGATTTTTTTTCATACATTGGCCTTGTTTTTTTTTTTGCACTCATTAAAGACACTCAGAGCACCATTGTAATCAGAATCAATCAGGCTAATGGCCCCATCAGTTCAGATAATGTTTCATCAGAGAACATTTTCTGATAATATATAGTTCCTTAATCATTATCCTACACAACCTTTTCAACAAATGATCATCGGTAATGGTATGCCCCCTTGTAACATTTCTTTACAATTTAAATTTTAAATGCAATTCAACTGGTAAATGATCAGACTCTATTCTCTCCGACACTAACAATTTACACGACGAGACGACAATATAACAAACAGTCTCTTAGGCAGCAGAAAGTAGTCATTGACACTGTTTCCTGACTCAGATATATGTAAGTATAATTTCCATTTATATCCCCATTGCACACCTTTTTAGAATACACAGACTAAAAGCTGTACACATATTCAATAATTTTTTTTCCCATATTTGTTAAGTACATTGTCAGCCGAATTCCTTATGATGCTAGCCAGATCAGAATGATCATGAAGAAAGTTACAACTTACATCATTGAAGTCTATAATATCAGGAAAAATGTTAGAAGTTCTACTGTTAAGATCGCCCGATAGAATCCAAAAACACATCATCTAACTCCAACATGCAATCAAAAAGACATTGTTCAAGTTCATCAACACCATTGTCAACGTCAAAATGATCATAATAAGGTGATCCTTCAGGGGATACGTACATACATATATAATGTTCTTTTCAGGTCGAACACACTCTTATCAATCAGAAACAGAAGAACGTTGGGATGGTCTGTCTTAATTTCCTGAATATAAGATATAAACTCATTTTTATTAGGCAGACAATTCCTCCTGATCTTCTCCCTTGCTTTGTAACTTAATAGCTGGTTTATAAAAAAAAAAACAACAAAAAAAAAAAAACAGTGTAAACCCAGCAAAGTGAGGTGTTGGGGACATTCTACAAACGTCTCAACAAGACATATGAAGTCAAATTTTAACGAAAAAAGACATAAATTCCTTGCTACTTAGCTTGGGTAAAAGTCCATTAACATTCCAATGCAGAAATGAACATGTCTCGAATTCATTGGATTCACAATAATCACACATGCTTTCATAAACACTACTACTTATGTTTGTAAACCCCATTCATGTCTTTTTCCGTTTGAGTAGAAGAAGTTACATCACAATAACGAACCCCGACTTTGTCATCATTTGATTCCTTTTGAAATGACCCCTCACCAAAATGTCACTGACAGTGTCAAAGCCATTCGGTTTGTGACATGCCTCCTTTTGAGATGACCCCTCCACCACAACTGTCATTGACAATGTCACAGCCATCCAGTTCACAATGTGATGAAGTGTGACAGATACGTCCACATGTATTCTGTATGTTATGTACAAAATCATTTTCGTTCACTTCGGGTACAGCAGAATATTACTACAGCCAGAATTTTCATCAATGAGAACATTCAACTTGTCATTACCACGATCATTCAAATAATACCTTCCTGGTTATTTACATGTGTCCCCCGTCCCTGACCCCCTACACACTCTGTCTTTCAATGCCAACAAATTCATTTCTCACTGCACACACATTCCCTGCCCTGCTCCGAACCACCCGTCGCCCCGCACAACTATCACGTGCGTGCCTAAAAAAATGTGACCGGTGTAACCGGTGTTGAACTGGGCTGGCCACCCCCCCTATTCACTGGTCCTAAGAGTTTCTCCCTCACCAAGGTAATATTTCCTACCATCGATCAGGAGATGGTCGTACACCAGGATGGCTCGTTTCCCTTCTTCCCTGGCCTTCTTCAAATGAGGAGACAGTCTTTTTCTTATCTCCCTTACACGCAGGGAGAAGTCTTCCCCCACAAACACATAGTCCCCTTTAGTTTACTCCTGGCCTTAAGAATTTTCTCCTTATCCTTGAAGAAGGTGCAGCATGCGATGACAGGTGCGTTCGGCTTGCTGCTCAGGCGGTGCACCCTGTCAAAGTGGACATCAGCAGCCAGTTCCAGCTGTCATCAGCTCTCGGACCGAAGCCTCACACTCCTCCTGCGTCTCGTTCTGCCTGCGGTGAAGACCGTGAAAGATCAAATTATTGTTCCGCTTGGAACGCCCTTCTAGATCGTCTGTCTTCCTTTCAGCCTCCTGGATCCTCTTCTTTAGCTCATCATTTTCACAGCGCGGGTCATTCACTTCTTGTCTCAGCGTGTGAACCTCCTCCTGTAATCCAACCAAACCATCACGGATACCTTTGATGTCATCTTTCATATCATCAAATTTAGTGTTCATCGTCTGAAGCATTGCCATCAAGTCGAGGTTGGAGGGGACATCGGACGTTAGAGAGGACGATGTCTCACGTGATGACGAGCTTGCTGTCTTCTCAGTACTGACTCTGCGGCTATCATGGGTCACCGATGTTTGACGACTGCCGTCCTTACGTGGTGGACCGGGGTTTAGTTCCACATCTCCACATTGCAGTAATAAACTGCCCCAAAACAGAAGCGTGAGGAGGCAGCCTGGCATAACACCGTCTATCCTCGTCCTAAGTTTTTAATGTCTTCAAGTACATGGCGGCACTTTTTCTGGCTCTCGTCAACATGAAGGAGAGAAATACCGGTACAAAACAGCCACACCGCACACGGAAATCAAACTGTGATGAAGGCATGGTATGCCACCAAGGCAATCGTAAGACGCACAGTCGAAAACACTGCCCAAATCCAGTGTAATTAGCACTTTTAAGCAGAGCCAATTAACATGCGTCCGCTGCATCTGACTACCCAGAGAGAGAGAGAGAGAGAGAGAGAAGTCTGGAACAGGTGTAATCAAACTGGAATTCTTCAAAACTTTGGAGAGGGGGAGAGTGTACAAAGCAAGTATTCTCCACAACTCGGAAAGAATCGATAATGATTTGTCTGCAATAACAAACAAACAATTAAACGAACAAACAAACAAACGAACAAAAACCGACAAGGAAAGAGATAACACAAAAATTTGTAAAACTGTTAACAGGCAGCTTGTGACACTTGTTTAGCTTGCATTACCAACCGATGTAAGAAAGCGCTTCCTTTTGTTAATTAGAAGCAAACATGTTCACAGGAGATAAGACTCGTTTGATCTTTAAACTGATTAATTATCTAAATAAGCATAGTTTACACAGATCTAGGGAGAGCAGCCTCATTTTCACACACAGCAAAGGAAAGCAGCCTGAATTTTACATAGAGCAGGGGAAGTAGCCCGAATGTCACACAGTGTTAGGGTCAGCAACAAAAGCAACAACAACAACAAAAAAGTCACAATAGAGTAGCCAAACTTTCACACAACGCTGCGGAGAGCAGTCCAGATTTCGAATACATCTGGGGGACAGCAATCCGAATTTCACACAGTGCAGGGGAGAAGCAGCCCGAATTTGAAACAGGGAAAGGCAGAGAGGCCCGAATTTCATACAGAGCAGATGAGGGACAACCCATTTTTATACAGAGCTAGGAAAATCAACCCGAATTTTTCGCAGAGCAAGGGACAGCAGCGCGAATTTTTTACACACAGCAGGCCAGAACAGAAAGTTTCACACAGAGCAAGGGAGAGCAGCCCGAATTTCACACACAGCAGGCGGGAACAAAAACACTTTCACACAGGGTAGGGGAGAACAGCCCGAATTTCACACGCAGCAGACAAGAGCAGAACCAGTTTCAAACAGAGCAGAGGAGAACAGCCCGAATTTTACACACAGCAGACGAGAGCAGAGCCAATTTCACACAGAAGAGAGGAGAGCAGTGAAATATTTCACACATCAGGGAAAGTGTAATCAGAATTTCACACAGAGCAGGGAACAGCAGCCCAAATTTCACTCAGAGCAGGTGAAAACTGCTTGAATGTCATAAAGAGCAGAGAGAGAAACCGAATTCACATAGAGCAAGGCAGCGCGGCTGAAAAATCACATAGGGCAGGGAAGAGGAGCTTGAATGTCACACAGAGGAGAACAGCCCGAATTTCGCACAAAAGCAGGCGGAGGGCAGGGAGGGCAGGGGGGGGGGGGGGGGGGGGGGGGGGGGGGGGGGAGGGGGGGGGGGAAGGTGGGGTGAGCCCAAATTTCACTAGCAGCAAGGGAGAGCAGCTGGAGCTTCACACGGAGCAGCGAAGAGCAATCCAAATTTTCACACACAGCAGGGGAGAGTAGCCCCGAGTGTCACAGAGAGTTAGGGATGGCTGTCCAAATTTCACATAGAGCAGGGCAGAGCAGAGCAGCCCGAATTTCATACAAAACAGGGGAAAAGAGCCTGAAAATCACACAGAGCAGGAAAGAACAGCTCGAATTTCACCCAGAGCAAGGGGAGGGGGGAGTGGGGGGGGGGGGGGGGGGGGGGGGGGGGGGGGGGAGTAGCCCGAATTTCACACAAAGCAGGGGAGAGCAGTCTGAATTTCGTACACATCTGGAAGGAGAGCAACAATTTCAGCAAGTGCAGGGCAGCCCGAATGGCACGCAGAACAGACGAGAACGGATCAGATTTCATGCAGAGCTGCAGAAGGCACCCCGAATTTCACAAAGAGCAGGGGAGAGCAGCCTGAATTGGACAAAGAGTTAGGGAGAGCGGCCCGAATTTCAGAGACGGCAGTGGACAGCAATCAAAAATAACACACAGAGTAGTGGAGAGCAGTCCGAATTTCACATAGAGCAACGGACAGCAACCTAAATATCATAGAGCACAGGTGAGCAGTTCGAATTTCACATAGAGCAACGGACAGCAACCTAAATATCATAGAGCACAGGTGAGCAGTTCGAATTTCACATAGAGCAACGGACAGCAACCCTAAATATCATAGAGCACAGGTGAGCAGTCCGAATTTTACACAGATTTGGGGAGAGCAGCCAAATTTTTGTACTCCCGAAACTATTTCATTTATTGTGTGTAAGGTAGCGCCCAGTTTCTTTTGGCAGTAGAAACGATTGTGTTATTCCTGCTGCCCTAAAAGTTAAGACATACATATTTATAGTTACAAACGTGACACTGAAAATTAAAATTACTTTCAAACAATAAAACATGCGTGTAACACCAAAAATGGGAATTTCAATCTTTCTCCTTTTTGGTAGTGCAAATAAAGGATGCACTCAGCCACTCATAATTATATATACATAAATGTGTGCACGTATGAGAGAGAGAGAGAGAGAGAGAGAGAGAGAGAGAGAGAGAGAGAGAGAGAGAGAGAGAGAGAGTGATTTATCATTAAAAATCATTAAGATAAGACATATTCAGACATTTCTATTCCTCACTGTTCCAGGACATGCACACATAACACACAAACACACCCACACTCCAGCATCTATTATAGATTCTATACTTTCCCGCTTGCTTATACAACTCACTCATACTCATACACACACACACACACACACACGCGCGCGCGCGCGCGCGCGCGCGCGGTGCGCACGCACGTACGTCTAGTTTGTGCCGGATATTCGAAAAAGCATTGCTTAGAGCTCTATTTTTGTGTGTTGATTTTTGATTGGTTTCTTTTTATCCGCCCTGCAATCTTTTTTCAGCGGTGTCGACGGTCGGTGTCGGAGGACGGGGTGGGATGAGGAGGGAGGGAGGGGGGAGAAGGGAGGGGCGTGAAAAAGCGAAAAAAAAGGGAAAGAAAAAATAAAGGGATAGGGGGTGAGGGGTTGGAAAGGAGAGTTGTGGTGGGGAAAAAATGGGGGGGGGGGGGGGGGGGGGGGGGGGCAAAGGGAAGGAAAAAGAAAAAGAAAAAAAGGAAAGAAAAGGAGGCCGGTCGTTTGGAGAGTGTGTCTATAGAGAAGGTGAAAGAAAGGGAGGAAGGGTGGAGGTTGTGGTGGTGGTAGGTGATGGTTAGCGAAAGTGTCACATAGGAGGTTGAGTTCCTTTGAAATCCTTGTTCCCCTAGTGAATGATGATCGTGTGTTCCGTTTTTCTGGACAGTGTCAGGGACAGCGCGGCAGGTTTTGCTGTGGGGCATTAGGTCCCCCCCCCCCCCCCCCCCCCCCCCCCCCCCCCACCCACAACACACACAAAACGCGTTGTTTTTTTCCTTTTTGTACTCCCAGTTCTTATAGAACAGGGAGTACTTTAAAATGGGAACGAAAAAAAATGCTGTCTGTGTGTCTGTCTGTGTGTCCGTGGTCAAAATGTGTTCCACTCGCTCCAGACAAAACTACTGGGCCGATCTTTCCGAAAATTTGTAGGTATGTTCATTATGGGTCATGGATGTTGCCCGATGTTTTAGTTTACCGCTATAGCCGTTACTAACGGCTGTAACGGCCTGTAACGATGTTTGTTCTTTATGGAATATCTCAGAAAGTACTTGGCCGATCTTTCTGAAAAAATTTGTAGGTATGTTCATTATGGGTCACGAATAATGCCCCCGATGTTTTAGTTTACCGTTATAACCGCTACTTACGGCTGTAATGGCCTGTAACGGTTTTTCTTTTTTATGGAATATCTCAGAAAGTACTCGGCCGACCTTTATGAAAATTAGCAGGTATGTTCACTATGTGTCACAGATGATGCCCGATGTTTCAGTTTACCCCGTTATAGCCGTTACTAATGGCTGTAACGGCCTGTAACGGTTTTTCTTTTTTTTATGGAATATCTCAGAAAGTACTTGGCCGATCTTTCTGAAAATTTGCATGGATGGTCATTGATGGTCACGGATGATGCTCGATGTTTTAATTTACCCCGTTATAGCATTACTAACGGCTGCAACAGCCTGTAACGGTTTTTTCTTCTTTATGGAATATCTCAGAAAGTACTTGGCCGATCTTTCTGAAAATTTGTAGGCATGTTCATTATGGGGTCACGAATAATGAGCGATGTTTTAGTTTACTGTTATAGCCGTTACTAACGGCTGTAACGGCGTGTAACGGTTTTTTCGTCCTTTATGGCATATCTCAGAAAATACTTGGCCGATCTTTGTGAAAATTGGCAGGTATGTTCATTATGGGTCACGGATGATGCCCGATGTTTTAGTTTGCCCCGTTATAGCCGTTATTGCTAGCTGTAACGGCCTGTAATGGTTTTTCTTCTTCTTTATGGAATATCTCAGAAAGTACTTGGCCGATCTTTCTGAAAATGTGTAGGTATGTTCATTATGGGGTCACGAATAATGAGCAAGTTTTAGTTTTACCGTAAGAGCTGTTACTAACGGCTGTAACGGCATGTAACGGTTTTTCTTCTTTTTATGGAATATCTCAGAAAGTACTTGGCCGATCTTTGTGAAAATTAGCAGGTATGTTCATTATGGGTCACGGATGATGGCCGATGTTTTAGTTTACCCCGTTATAGTCGTTACTAACGGCTGTAACGGCATGTAACGGTTTTTCTTCTTTATGGAATATCTCAGAAAGTACTTGGCCGATCTTTGTGAAAATAGCAGGTATGTTCATTATGGGTCACGGATGATCCCCGGTCTTTTAGTTTAACATTATAGCCGTTACTAACGGCTGTAACGGCCTGTAATGGTTTTTCTTCTTATGGAATATCTCAGAAAGTACCTGGCCGATCTTTGTGAAAATTAGCAGGTATTTTCACTATGGCTTACGGATGATGCCAATGTTTTAGTTTACCGTTATAGCCGTTACTAACGGCTATATCGGCTCATAATATTTTTTTCTTCTTTATTGAATATCTCAGAAAGTACTTGGCCGAACTTTCTGAAAATTTGTAGGTTTGTCCATTATGGGCGACGGATGATGCCCAATGTTTTAGATTACCGTTGTAGCCGTTACTGACGGCTGTAACGGCCCATAATAGTTTTTTCTTTTTTATGGAATATCTCAGAAAGGACTTGGCTAATCTTTCTGAAAATTTGTAGGTATGTTCATTATAGGTCACGGATCATGCCCGACGTTTAATTTACCGTTATGGCCGTTACTAACAGCTATAACGACCCATAGCGTTTTTCTTTTTTATGGAATATCTTAGAAAGTACTTGGCCGATCTCTCTGAAAATTTGTAGGCATATTCATTATGGGTCATGGATGGTGCCCGATGTGTTATTTTACCGTTATATGCCGTTACTAACGGCCATAACGGACCATAACGGTTTTTCTTCTTTATAGAATATCTTAGAAAGTACTTGGCCGATCTTCCTGAAAATTTGAAGGTATGTTTATTATGGGTCACAGATGATGCCCGATGTTTATTTTACTGTAATATCCGTTACCAACGGCTATAACAACTCATAAAAGTTTTTCTACTTTATGGAAAATCTCAGAAAGTACTTGGCCGATCTTTTTGAAAATTTAGGTATGTTCATTATGGGTTACAGATGATGGCGATGTTTACCGTTATAGCCGTTACTTACGGCTGTAACGGCCAAAAACAGTTTTTCCTCTTTATGAAATATCTCACGCGTAATCAAGATAATGGGGGTACGTTTATATGCTTTGCATCTTTTTTGTGTGTTTTTGTTTTGGTAACCTATGCTAGAGACTACCTACCTAGTCCGGACTGTTTTAGTTGGTGTCTTTTGATTGTTGATTAAAAGAAAAAGATAATGATCCGATAAAAGATAGAGAAGGATGCTCTCTTTCCCAATTGATGTTCTTTATTGCATGATTCTTTATACCTGTTCATAGTGGGGTTGTTTTCATTCTGTATTGGAGATAACAGACGAAAAGTCAGAATGTGTCTCATCCTGCACCGTATTCCCAGCTGGGTGAAAATGTGCCGGATTGTGATCACGGGCAAGACCTTCGTTGTTGTATCAGAGACGTGAAAGAAATTTCCTCTACGTCTCTGGTTGTATCTGCTTCAGTGAACGTGTACCTTTGCATGATGGAAACGCCTTTAACCGTATGCTGTCTTTCGGGACCACAGGTCTGCAACATCACTTTTTATTTTTTCTAATTATGTTCTATCATTATCTCCCCTCTGTTCCCCTACCCTGTATGAGTCATGAGTTGTAAGGTCCTCTGAATACTGAGTCATTCAGAGCGTGGTTCATCCTCTTTAACAGCTTAAAAGTATACTAGTCACATAAAGTTAAGCACAGGCCTTTGCACACAGGGGGTTGATTCATCCCTTCAAAAAACATTTTGTTTTTTTTTGTTTATGCGGCAACCAATGATGGAATCTCACACAACAGTGTGTAATCCAGCCTGTGTCAACTGGTAGTGCGCACGGGGATCTTGGTGACCTCGTTTACCGCGCGGGATAAAAAGTGCAAAGTTGCGTTAACTGTGCCTGTTTTGCATCAAGCTTGCTGGCGACACAAGATGTGTAAAATGAAAAATTCTTTTTTCCCGTGCAAGAGCAGTCTCTCAAGTGAGTTTTATGCCCCTTCTTTTGGCTGTTTAAGCGCGGGGTTGGTTACTGTCAGCCCTTTTCTCACCATGCCACCACGAAGAAAACTTAGCACCTTTGACAAAACCAGGGCGATTGCGTGGATACAAGATGGCATTGCAAAGGCTGAAGTGGCGCGACGACTTGGTGTGCATCATTCAGTTTGTTATTGTTAGACTGAATCAGCGTTTTAGGGCGACCAACAGCGTTGAAGAGAGGCCACGGTCAGGTCGGCCTAGGCAGACTACTCCCAGAGAAGATCGTTTCATCGAGAGGCAGGCCCTATTGCAGCGGGATACCACTTCCACCAGCATCCAAAGGCAGCTTCGTATGGCAAATAACACCATCCTCAGCCGTCAAGCCATACGAAACCGTCTTCACCACTTAGGCCTCAGATCACGTCGCCCAGCTGTTCGACCATGACTGCTAGCAGCCCATAGGCTGGCTCGCGAGCTTTCTGCCATCGTCATGTGAGATGGAACAAACAACAGTGGTCCCAGGTCCTCTTTTCAGATGAGTCGTGGTTTAGTCTTGAACACAATGACGGCCGAACTAGAGTTTGGAGGCGTGTTGGTGAACGTTACATTGATGCAGCTGTTCGCCAGACCAGGGCCTTTGGGGGAGGATCTGTTATGGTATGGGGTGCCTTCAGCCTCCACCACAAGACACACTCTACCATATTGATGGAAACCTCACAGGCATCCGCTATCGGGATGAAATCCTGGCGCCTTTCGTTGTTCCGACCATGCAACGGATAGGACCCATGGCAGTCTTCCAAGACGACAATGCTCGGCCACATAGGGCCCGGGTGGCCGAAAACTTCATTGTGCAGGCAGGCATCAACAGGATGATCTTCCCGGCGTATAGTCCCGACCTCAATCCCATCGAGCATATGTGGGATGAGTTGGGGAGACGTGTGAAGGAGAACCATCCACCTCCCAGAGACCGCCAGGATCTCTTCCAAAATGCTGCAACTGGAATGGCAGAGAATCCCTCAGAGGGTCATCAGAACACTGGTCAACTCGATGAGGAGTCGCTGCGTGGAATGTCTCGCCAATGGCGGTGGCCACACCCACTATTGAAATGATTTTGTGAACTGAACAGATTTTGCGAACTTTGATTTCGACCCATCCTCTGTTTAATTGTCTGTAAATCAACAACCGTTCATTCGATCCCAATGAAATTCAACGTACGTTGGAACAAGATAATGAATTAAATCTGTTCCCAATTTCAAAATCGTGGCTTTTATATTTTGGAAATTATGCGGGTACATGTAAACTGTGCTTAACTTTATGTGACTAGTATATCAGGCGTATTGGAAAGCTAAGGGAGAAGGGGACCCTTGCCGCACAAAAAGCGACACGAGACGCAAATACGAACTGCACACAGGATGACTTGGCAATCAGAGGGAGTTTGTGTTTAGGATGCGCGAGAGCTGGAGTGTGTAGGAGTGCGTGCGAGGTGAGCGGAGAGCCGGGAGCGGAAAGAGGGGGAAATAAAAGTGGTAGATGATTAGAATACATTTTTCTTTCTTCTAGCCCTTAAAGATAAGCCATACCTCCCGTTTGTATTGAAAATTAAATAGATTATAACTAGAAAGAAGCTTAATTCATCTGAGACTTAGTACTTTGAACTTTGTTGTTCAACTCTTTTGACTTCATTTAGACACATTATTTCATCTGAGCGAAGACATCGGCCTCTGTTCCGACTGCTCATATGACGAAAACGTTTCCAATCGAATGGGCACCTCGTCTTAACGAGTTTTGCCTAGTCGCGCTAGAGATATTCACGACCAAGCGGCGTCCAGTTATCTGCCTGTGAAAAATTACACCGTTGAAATCAGTTCAAACCATGGTGTGCGCAGTTTGTCACTCATTCGCAATGTTTTGTATGGCCACTGTCCGAGCGATTTCCCATTCAAGGGAGCTAACTCTGATGGTCTGTTCCAAACCAAGCAGACGGAAAGAAAAAATGAGAAATCGTTGCCGAGGCTGCCTGTTTTTAGCGGCTCTTGATCGGTGGAAATCACGTAATGAACACTTTCTGTGGTTGAACGCTTGGACACCAGCTGCACACAGAAGCTACGAAAGTAAGGTCCGGTATATTCGTAAACTGATTGAATTACAATCCACAAAGTTTTGTTGTTGTTGTTCTTCAGGTATCTTAGTAGGCCTAGTTTGAGAAAAAAAAAAAAGGCCGACAATTTTTTTTTTTTACTCGTCGTTACATTTTGTCTTTTAGATTTCTAAACTGCCACATTGACTTTCGTTGAGCTAGAGCTCCTAGGACATGTGTCCTAGGGGACACACACACGCACACACGCACACACACACACACGCACGCACGCACGCGCGCACGCACGCACGCACGCACACACACACACACACACGCACGCACACACACACACACACACACACACACACACACATATAATGTTCATAAATACATATGTGCATGCATGTATACTCAAAGAGACATACACTGTTCGGCTGAGTGAACAGGCCACTTATATGTAGAACTAGTAAACAAAATGCCGAACAACCCAGATACTATGCATGGGATTATCACAGCTAAGTTACTGTTCTTTTTTCTTTGTTTTCTTTTGTTTCGTTTTCAGCCGAGTTAAGACGTGAATCTTTTTACCTTGTTAGCCAAGCACAGACGAATCACCGTTCTTTTTCTGTTTTCTTTTGCTTTGTTTTCAGCACTGCTAAGACATTAATCTTTTTACCTTGGTAGCCAAGCACAAACAAATCACCGTTCCTTTTCTTTGTTTTCTTTTGCTTTGTTTTCAGCACAGTTAAGACATTAAATTTTTTTTTTTACCTTGTTAGCCAAGCACAGACAAATCACTGTTCTTTTTCTTTGTTTTTCTTTTATTATCCGAGTGAAGCTAATTAGTAGGGGAATTTTTTCTTCAAAGAGGAGCTTAGTCAATGATTTCTTTCTCATTTTTCTCTCTGTCTGTTAGCCTGTTGTAAACTGCTATGTTTATTTCATTTATTTTGTTCGTTCGAATTTTTGTGTATTTTGTGTGTATATGTATGTTGCCTTGTTGCAAACTGCTCCGGTGAATAATCTTGCTATTATGTATGATACAATCAGAGTCAGCTCATATTTCTTTCTTATTCTTTGTTATCTAAGCATAACTAAGGCACAGTTCACTTTATGTCTGAGGTGTGTGTGTGTGTGTGTGTGTGTGTGTGTGTGTGTGTGTGTGTGTGTGTGTGTGTGTGTGTTACTAAGCACAGCTAAACCACTGTTCTTTACTTTGCTTTTCTTTTTATTATTCAAGGACAGCTAAGTCACTGTTTGTATTTCGTCGGATCTGTTAATCACCTTTGTTTGTCAGTCTCATCTGCTGAAAGTTTCAGGGTCGAAACACGTTGCTTCTGTATTGTGATTGGCCAGTTCCTTTCATTTTGTGATCAAGTGACCCGGCGTTTGTTCTCTCGTTTTAAGATATGCCTTTTGTGACTTCCTTCGTTTCTAATGGTAGACTCGGGAAATGCAGCAGCATTTTCTTTCGGATGTTAAATGATTTGAACTTCCTGAGACACGAGAACCGATCGAATGCGTTGTTGTTGTTGTCGTTCCTCTTTCTTTTCACAACAAAATCCGCGTTTTCTATCAGAGTCAGTTAGCCGTCACAAACAATGCCTAAATGTTTGCACATGTCAAATTGTCCTAACGTCTATCCCTTGATCTTGATTTTCTCATACCGTGGTGTTTTCTGGAAAAAAAAAAGTCGTCAGCAAGCTAGTCAAAGACGCATGAATCAGGAAGAGTTCATTAGTCAGATGTGTCAACTACAACGAAAAAAAAAAATATGAAGGCAACACAAAGCCCCGTGAATCTCCTTTGTTTTTCAAGATGAGGTGTCAAGTAAGAACAATTAAGTAATCCAGAACTCACAGAATGTTGGTCAAAAAAGTTTCATGCAAAGAAGCTTGTCAGCAAGCGAACGACTCTGGACAGTTCTCCTGGCATCCTTTCCTCTAACTGAGCCCAGTTGATGGTTTACATAGTTAACCATGGTCTAGTGCATCTTGAACTTGAAGGCCATGCGGACAGTTCACTCAGCGCATTACAGTCTTCTCAAAACAACCGACATGTATTCACACACTGAATCAGTCAGTACACACCCATGGTAAGTACCACGTATATACTTTTCGAAATTCAAGACGATTATTACAGACACGTAGATGTTGTTTTAAATAGTGTGAACGAAAACTGAACATCACTAAGTTGTAAGTAATGAATTAAAGCAAAGCAACCAAAATTAGCTTGAAACTGCGCTGGTCTCCCTTTGACCGTGTGCCTCTCCATTCGCAAGTGGGAGTACGCATAGCACACAGGACACACGCCACAGTTGGGAACATTCACAAAATCACCGTGTTATTTATGAAAGCGTGTTTAGGTACAGCATAAATTTGAAGACATATTGATATCAAATTGATCATAGATCAAATGAATAACAGCACCGCCACCCACCTCCCCCCCCCCCCCCCCCCACCCCCCCCCCTTACACCTGAAATGTTTTTTTTGTTTGTTTGTTTGTGTGTTTGTTTTTATTTCAATCTGTCTGCTTGGAACCAAATAGCATGTATCTTGATGGGCCTATAAAGGAAAAGAACATACTCAGCTTTCAGACACAATAACAATTCTCAGGACCATCTGTGGTGCTTGTCTATAAATAACCGCCTCCTAAAGCAAGATCTTGGCGCATATATTATTGTGTGCAGCCACAAATCAAACAAAAGTCATGGGACACTACTCATGAGAAAACAATATGGCGGTATATGATTGGAAAAATTAACTTTCTGTTCCGATGCCCTGAAAAGACAACATAAATGCTACATGTGATAATTAAGTAGATTACAAACATAAAGAAGCTAAACTCCAAACTAGATTGTTTTAAATCTTTCATCTCATCTCAATCTATGCATCTATCCATCCATCCATCTATCTATCTTTCTACCTCTCTCTCTATCTGTCTGTCTGTCATCTATCTATCTATCTATCTATCTATCTATCTATCTATCTTCTATCTATTTATCTATCTGTCTGTCTGTCTGTCTGTCTGTCTGTCTATCTAACTAGATGTGTGCGTGCTTCTTCCGTGCGTTGCCTGATGTTGATAGGGGCGACAAATTACCTAACATTTACATGAGAAACCTGTATGCATAAGGTTCGCAATCCGTCAGAATTAAGCAGAAAAATGCCAAATGTTGGAATGAATTGTCTGCCTTTTGCTGTAAATAGCACTGCCTAATACAGACACAAATATTCTGTTGCTCCCCCTTCTCACTTTCTCTGTCTTCTTTTTTTTTTTTCACTATCACGTACAAGACCCGTGCACTAAGGGACGCAGAAAGTTCACACAAACATTTTAAATGGAAAAGAATATGAATTCTATTTTTGTCAGTTCGTTTTCCTTAGATCAAAGCAACTCGAATGTTATTATAATATGTGTTTTGTGGCTGTTTTCCGAGGTGACAGCGGGAATTACTTAAGATATCATTTCTGCGAACAATAAATCTCTCAGAGGTACATTGAGTGTTGTATTGACACTTATGATTAGCCCTGGCCGCTGCAAGAACGCAAAACATTTTCCTTCATTTCGAAACTTGTTATTTCTATGTTTGTTTGATTGTTAGTTAGGGTGCATTTTCCTTCACTTCGAAACTTGTTATTTTTATGTTTGTTTGATTGTTAGTTAGGGTGCATTTTCTTTCACCTTCGAAACTTGTTATTTCTATGTTTGTTTGATTGTTAGTTAGGGTGCTTGTTTGTTTGTATCTTTGGGTCTTTTTTCGTTGTGTACTCATTCTTTCATTTGTTTGTTCTTTATTTCTTTCCTACTTCTCTTTTTCTTCTTTCCTTTTTCTTTCTTTCTTCCTATAGAGTGGAGAAGATAGACACTAGTTCAAGACAAAACGACAAATTACAGGAA
>JADBJO010000257.1:272500-290000 GCA_016801955.1 Conus betulinus | reverse complement strand
AACTGTCACACCCAAGGACAGACCACATCGAGCCAAGATACCAAAGGTTCGGGTACTTCATCTGAATCAACCAGTGCAGAGACATTAGCACCCGAAGATGAAGACGATAATACACCAAGGTCAACACCATCAGGACCAAAGGGTAGTAGCTCTTGTAGCGGTAAGAAACTGTCACACCCAAGGACAGACCACACATCGAGCCAAGATACCAAAGGTTCGGGTACTTCATCTGAATCAACCAGTGCAGAGACATTAGCACCCGAAGATGAAGACGATAATACACCAAGATCAACACCATCAGGACCAAAGAGTAGTAGCTCTTGTAAGGGTAAGAACTGTCACACCCAAGGACAGACCACATCGAGCCAAGATACCAAAGGTTCGGGTACTTCATCTGAAACAACCAGTGCAGAGACATTAGCACCCGAAGATGAAGACGATAATACACCAAGATCAACACCATCAGGATCAAAGAGTAGTAGCTCTTGTAGGGGTAATAACTGTCACACCCAAGGACAGACCACATCGAGCCAAGATACCAAAGGTTCGGGTACTTCATCTGAATCAACCAGTGCAGAGACAGTAGCACCCGAAGATGAAGGCGATAATACACCAAGATCAACACCATCAGGACAAAGAGTAGTAGCTCTTGTAGGGTAATAACTGTCACACCCAAGGACAGACCACATCGAGCCAAGACCACCAAAGGTTCGGGTACTTCATCTGAATCAACCAGTGCAGAGAAACCATAGCACCCGAAGATGAAGGCGATAATACACCCTGATCAACACCATCAGGACCCAAAGAGTAGTAGCTCTTGTAGGGGTAATAACTGTCACACCCAAGGACAGACCACATCGAGCCAAGACACCAAAGGTTCGGGTACTTCATCTGAAACAACCAGCGAAAGAACATTAGCACCCGAAGATGAAGGCGATAATACACCAAGGTCAACACCATCAGGACCAAAGAGTAGTAGCTCTTGTAGGGGTAATAACTGTCACACCCAAGGACAGACCCCTCGAGCCAAGATACCAAAAGTTCGGGTACTTCATCTGAAACAACCAGTGCAGAGACATTAGCATCCCCCCTCCCCCCCCGGTACCCCCAAGCCACCACCACCAGGACCCCCCCTGCCACCACCAGCTCTGTAGCCCCCCCTGCCACCACCACCCCTGGCAGCCCCCCTGCCACCACCACCCTGTCGGGTACTTCCCCCCTGCCACCACCACACCCCCCGCAGCCCCCCTGCCACCACATCACCCCCCTGATAGCCCCCCTGCACCACCACCCCTGGCAGCCCCCCTGCCACCCCCCCTGACCACCCCCCATGACAGACAATCCCCCCCCACCCACCCCTGAAAGCCCCCCCTGCCACCACCACCCCTGGCAGCCCCCCTGCCACCACCACCCCTGATAAGCCCCCCCTGCCACCACCACCCCTGACAGCCCCCCTGCCACCACCACCCCTGATCGGTACCCCCTGAACCAACCACCCCTGGCAGCCCCCCTGCACCACCCCCTGATGAAGCCCCCCTGCCACCACCACCCCTGGCAGCCCCCCTGCCACCACCACCCCTGAGCACAGACCCCTGCCACCCACCACCCCTGATTCAGCCCCCCTGCCACCACCACCCAGGCAGCCCCCCTGCCACCACCACCCCTGATAATAACCAGCCCCCCTGCCACCACCACCCCTGGCAGCCCCCTGGGTACCCCACCCTGACAGCCCCCCTGACAGCCCCCCTGCCACCACCACCCCTGTCCCCACCACCACCCCCTGCCACCCCCCTGCACCACCAACTCCCCTACGACCACCCTTCCGGCACCCGGGGGCCACCAGCACCCCTGACAAGTCCCCTACACAGGCTGACCAGGTCCAAATTTAGGTCTGGCAGCCCCCTATTTCACAGACCCCACCGGCGGCATCAAGCCCTGCCACCACACAACCCCCCCCCCTGTCACCACAGCCCCTCTCGCAGCCCCCCTGCCACCCACCACCCCTGCAGCCCCCCCTGCCACCACCAAGAAGCCCCCCTGCTACCACCACCCCTGAAAAAAAAGTCCCCTGCCACCACCACCCCTGACAGCCCCCCTGACAACCCCCCTGATAACAGCCCCCTGCACACACACCCCTGGCACACCCCCTGCACCCCCCTGACAACACCCCCTGCCACACACCACCCACGCAGCCCCCCTGCACACCACCCCTGGCAGCCCCCCTGCCACACCACCCCTGATAACAGCCCCCCTGCACAGACCCTGGCACCACCCTGCTCCACCACCCCTGTACACCCCCCCTGCCACCACACAGCACCCCCTGCTGCCACCACACCTGCACCACCACACACCTACACCCCCTGCCACACACCACACCTGGCAGCCCCCCTGCCACCACCACCCCCACACACCCCCCCACCAGTGATACCCACCACCCCTGATAACAGCCCCCCTGCACCACCCCCCTGCCAGCCCCCCACCACCACCACCCCTGTCAGTCCCCCTGCCACCACCACCCCTGGCAGCCCCCCTGGCAACCCACCACAGCCCCCGGGGCAACCCAGACAGCACCGTGACAAGTCATGCCACCATTACACAGGCTCAAAGTGCCCTCCAAATTTAGGTATAATACTGCTTTCTTTTTAATATTTTAATAGACAAGTACCGGCGGCATCAAGTTATTAGGTCACAGATACACAACTACATATTAGGTGTTTACAGCCAGACAAGCATCGCGGCAATGACATGAAGACGGAATCAATCCACTGCAGATTAGAGTCTTTACAGCCAGCTCAAATCGCGGCAGTGACATGAAGAAGGAAACAAAACAAAGAAACAAAAAAAAAAATAAAAAAAAAAAAACAAAAAAAACAACAACAACAAACAACAACAACAACAAACACAACAACACACACACACACACACACACACACACACACACACACACACACACACACACACACACACGCACGCACGCACGCACGCACGCACGCATGCACGCACACACACACACACACACACATACACATACGCACGCGCATACACGCACAGACATACAACACACTCGCATGTAAGCGCGCGCGCGCGCACGCGCACACACACACACACACACACACACACACACACACACACACACACACACACACACACACACACATGATCTTTGAAGTCGCTTCAGTAGTCCCAAAACACCAACTGAAAAGTAGAGACCAGATTTTGTTCTGATCTCTCATGGAATCTCATGTGGATACACGCAAAAAAAAAAAGGAAAAAAAAAAAAAAAAAAAAGAAGAAAAAAATTGACATTGGCAACTTCACCTCCAGCAAAAAAACCCGAATGATTTCAATCTTGACTCGGCCTTTTAATGGTCTCAAAAAATGGCGGCTTTCACCGCCAGCAAAATTCGTAACTTCCATATTATCAAAAATTCACCTGCTGTTAATTTTTTTTAATCAGAAGTTCCAGACTCGGGGTGTAGCATAACCAGTCGAAAAACCTAGAATGTGTTCGAAACAAATTTCGCTTTATACTCTAATAGGAAATCATACCATTTCTGGAATCCTCTGGAACGTTGCTCTCTTACATTCTAAGGCCTTCTGAACATACATATTCAGGTAAATGTACGTCAAATGGAACACTTTCACACATATTTAATAAAGCAACACACAAGTATGTCCGTGTGAACTAACCAGCCATGTTTGTACAAAGCCGAAAACTAACGCGTTTGTGTCAGCATTCATTAACAGATAAAATAAATATGTTGTGAAAAAATGGGAGCACCTCCGAGTGGAGCCACTCTCCGTTTTAGGCCTTACATATGAGAAATAAAACATGTGATTGGTGCAAACCACACTGCCATTTGTTTTCCGAAGCCTTCCGAGCCTAGTGAACCTCAGATGTCACACGCGCAAGAGGAAACTCGATGTCATTATAGTTCAATCTAATCACCTGAGGACAGGTAATACTTTCGAAAACATGTACCGTCCTACAACATGCCTGTGGAATTGTCTGAATGCAGGAACATGAGGAAATGACATTTTGGCACGTCATGTGTGCAGAGGAGGGGAGAACAAAGAGAGTTGTTGGGGAAGGAGAGATGAAGGAACGGGCTGTTGGGCGTAGTTTGTTTTTAACCCATGAATAATTTTACTGTAAAAAACACAAAAAGTCCGACAGTGAAAACTGCGCTGGGTATAAACCCGCGTACCAATTGTTATTCCAACTTTCAGATTGATGCTCTGGATATATTAACAAATGTGAAGAAGTTTAAAAAGCATTTAAGCACCTAAATAATGGAAAGTCCCTTGCAACTAGAATGACGCTTTTAAGCTGTCTTGGTGAAGCAGTCGCTAGTTGAACACGTAACAGACATATTGTTATATTGGAAACAACGAAATATTACATTCAGTCTGGACTCGAAGAAGTGTTGCTCATTCACTTGTATTGGCAGTTCACACGGACATTTGCAAACAGCAAACATTTGTTCACTTCAATCATGGACTGCAAAATGCCTTTTGGGCATTGTGGCAATACGGATAACGCTGATCAGAAACCAACATATATCATAAACCAACTAAATGTCATTATGAAAATGTCTGATCGCATCAAATGATGTGTATTCAGTGGAGGAAACGAACTTGCAGTTTTATAGATTATGAGCACCGTTTGTAGATCTTCAAATGCAATGAATCTATATTCTTATCTTTTTTCTTATTTCTTAAATGATTTGGGGGAGCTTCTATACTCAAATGGCTGTTTTCCCATTGATGATTTTCACGACAAAAGTGCCTGTGACAATATTTGTTCCTGATATATAGGCCTGTTATTATGATGTATACATACAAATCCTATCAAAGCAATCAAGATGGATGTTGAGGCTCTCGATGTGTATTAACAAAGTTCCTTAGTATCGAACCTGAAGCGAACGTGTCAAAATAATAGTTATGACCTTTAACTTCCAGCTACTGACGAAAGATGAGTATGATTTTTCCTTGGAAACAGTGTTGATTTGTTACTGGATGAAGTAGAATGCCACTTTCTTTCAAAATGGAAATATTACAGAGCAATGTTGTTATTCAAACAGATAGCTAGAAAACATGATATACTTCTATGAATTAAAAGAGGTAGTTGCAGCTAGTGAAGAGTTTTCATATTCATATACATTATCTAAATTTCATGTTCCCATATTCTTCATCTTCAAACCCCTCCCCCCCCCTCCCCCCCCCCCCCCCCCCCCCCGTTAAGTCCAAATCTTTGCCAAGTCATTTCTGTGATGACAGAGAGGAGTTGTCAGCTGCGCTTGTATTTGCCCCACTATTAGATTTTTCGTCTTTGTATGTGTCTGACTTGATTCAAGTTTAAAAGGCTGTGTCCAGTCTTGAATGGGGGTTACTTTGTATTTGGCTTTCTTATGGGGGCAAGAGCTGCTCTACTTGTTTTTTTTGTTATTGTTTATAGAGGAAAAAAAAAACAGGCTCAATGATGTGTTGTTGCGGAGGATTCGGATTAAAACTGGAATCCAGGGAACATCGTAGAGGGGAGTGGGAAGAGGTAGGTCAATGTAAGGCTGGGAAAAAAAAACGTTTATGGCAGTTACGGAGATAAAGCGAGATACGAACAATGGATTTGGGTGGGGTTGAAGATAAATGCACTGTTTGATCTTGACTCGACGTCTGGGGTCTCTTGAGAACTCTTCGAGTTTGTTTGAGATAGATGTACATCTCTCTCTCTCTCTCTCTCTCTCTCTCTCTCTCTCTATATATATATATATATATATATATATATATACATACATACATACATACATATAAATAATATCTTTTGACGAAAAAAAACCATCAAGGACAACAAGCTGATCTTAGAAATTTTCGGCTCCATATATAATATTGCTTGTGTGTATGTGTGTGTGTGTGTGTGTGTGTGTGTGTGTGTGTGTGTGTGCGTGCGCACGTGCGTGCGCGCGTATGTATGTGTGTGTGAGTGTGTGTGCGTGCGTGCGTGCATGTGTGTGTGTGTGCGTGTGTGTGTTCGTGTGTGTGTGTGTGTGTGTGTGTGTGTGTGTGTGTGTGTGTGTGTGTGTGTGTGTGTGTGTGTGTGCACGTTTGAACGCTTGCGAGCGTGCGTGTGCGTGCCCGCTCTTTTTTTTCATTGTGTGTGCATTCTCATATTCAGAGAGCGCAACGTACCAGATCAACATCATTTTCCGAAATGTCCACAAGACCTGCATCAACCTGATTAAAAAGGTAGGTGCCTGTCAATATTTACATGTGGACATGTGTGTGTGTATGTGTTTGCGTATGTGTGTGCGTGTGTGCGCGCGCGCGCGCGCGCGCGCGTTCGTGCACGTGCATGCTTGTTTGCGTGTGTACATGTGTATGTGTGTGTTCGTTCTTCTCTTTAACGTCTTTTCACAATGCTGTGATATTAGACGAAAAAAAAAATCAACAACAATCAACAAAACTCCCGTCTTCCTATCTCTGAACCTCCTACCATTTCCCTTCAAAAATGAAATCTTAACAACAATAACATACTCAAAACATTTGTAAACATTAAATCAGTGAGCCAACTGGGCTCCGTTTTAAGCCTTTAACAACATCTAGCATAAGCAAATCGTTCAATAAAATATTCTTAAAAGATGAATCTGAAACCGTTGAATCACAAATCGAAGTGGGTAAAAATGATTTCAAATGCTGACAGTGTAGAATAACATGGACAGGTGTTATTTCCTCACCGCAGACGCACTTAACATGACTGTTGAATTTGCATCTGAGAGCATTCAGTCTGAATCTGTAGACCAGGGACGACAGTGTTCGGTTTTCACACATGAACTCACCATTGCAGGAATGTATATGTCTGACTTTTTAAATATTCCTCTTTTCAGTGAAATTTTACATAGGAACCTCCTAATAGTTCCTTCACATGATTCCAACAAATTTGCGTTTATTAAGGAATAACTTTCAGATAAAGATAAAGGAATTTTAACATGTACAGAATTTTTAGTGTTCATTGCACCCTTTTTAGCTGTTCTGTCCGCCCATTCATTACCAAAAATATTACAATGTGATGGAACCCAAGAGAATGAGATACTAGTTCCGCGCAGTGACAAATAATGGATTGTATGACTAATTTCTGCAATAATATCACCTCTTACTTTTAGATTATAAGACTGTAGCGCGTCTAAAACAGATTAAAATCAACCAAAAATAATACCTGAACTAGACTAAAAGGAAGATCAAGCAGAAAATTCAAACCCATCAAAACAGCAATAAGTTCTGCTGTAAATATTGAAAAATGTTTTCCAAGATGGTAAGCCTTTTCTGCTTTTAAAGCTGGGATTACAAATGCGGCTCCAACCATGTCATTATCTAGCTTAGATCCATCAGTGTAAATTTTTAAATGGTCCGGGTAGTGCTAAAAAAATATGAGCTTTTACAGAAGCAGATAAAGTGGGGCCATCATTTTTCTTTATATTTGTATAATTAGTATCGAAAAAGGCTGGTAGTAGTTCCCATTTAGGGACTGCAGTGAACAGTACACGAGATGATATATCTTTCTTATTGATTCCTGACTTGAAAAATGTCATAAGTGAAAGTGCCTATTGTTTCTAAAGAGGCAACCGACTTTGCTCTTTTTTGGGAAAATCCGTGTCTGATTTTACGCACACTTCATCATAATTTGAATTTGGAACTGATGTACTCCTTAGGACATATTTAGATGATGCAAGTTTCATGTTTTCTTCAAAAGGTAATATACCAATTTCAGCATATGTTTTTAATGAAGAGGTATATACTGGAACTCCAATGGCAAGTTTATAGGCTTTATTGTCTATACTTTGCATTTTTTAAAGGTATTTTGGGGCGGAGAAGAATACCTCTTGGGCATATGTTAACTTTGAACGAATAAGTGCTGTTACTAGATGTATAGAGTGGAAATGTCTTGTCCCCATTGTTGTCTGCTGACAATTTTTAGGAAGTTCAGACTCTTTTTAGCTTTCATCATTACGTATTCTAAATGCTCTTTCCATGACAATTTTGATGGAAGGATTACTCCTAGAAATTTAACAGACTGTGCATAATTGATAACTGATCCTTCTAGATTGAAAGAAGGCAACTCTCTTTGATCGTAACCAGAGTAAAAAAAAGCATCATATGTGATTTCTCTGGAGACAAAGTTAAACCATTTTGAATCATAAAACCATTTATATTATCAAGTTCTCTTTGATACAATTTTTTAGTGTAATTTAGCGATCTCATTGGAGTGCGTTTTTTTCATAGTCACGTTCATCCATATGCAGATATCATCAGCATATTGAACCAATTCAACATGATTAGACACAGATGATGGTAGGTCATATGTTAAAATAATGAAAAGTATTGGTGCTACTACTGATCCTTGTGGAATTCCCATTTGAAGTGGTTTTAATTTTGAGTAAGTGTGTCCTATTTTGGTCTGAATTGATCTATCTGCTAGAAAAGTCTTGAAATAATTATACATGCAACCTGATAAGCCAATGGATTTTAATTTATAAAGTAGTCTAGAATGCCATACTTGATCGCATGCTTTTTTGATATCAAAGAAAGTAGCTAGTACATTTTTCCTTCTGGCAAAACTGATGTTTAATTTGGGTTGTTAGTTTTGTAAGGTGATCGATAGTTGATCTGCTCTTACGAAAACCTGCTTGATGTATTGGTATGATATTATTCTTTTCGCAGTAGTATAGGAGACGATTTAGAATTATTTTTTCCATCAGTTTCCCAGTATGTGATGTCAGAGCAATAGGCCGATAACTGTTTATGTCTGATTTTGGTTTACCAAGCTTGTGTATGGGAACAATAATAGATTGTTTCCATATTAATGGAATATTTCCAGACAACCGACATCTTTGTATGAATTGGTGAAGAAAGTTAACAAAAATAGCAGGTAAATGTTTGATTAATTCATTTGATATTCCATCTGGGCCTACTGAAGTTCTTTTATTTCCATTGGAAAAAAATGACATCTTTCATTTCTTTTAAGGTGATTGGGGCATTGATAAAATGGCTGTTATCTTCTATTGGAAAAAATGCGGAAATTATTAGGAGAGCCTAACCGAAGCTCTCCTCACTGTCCGCCATGTTGTGTGTCGTGTATGTGTGTGTGTGTGTGTGTGTGTGTGCGCGCGCGCGCGGAACGGAAAACACGAATCGTTTGTGCTGGTTACTGTGGGGAAGGCAAGGAATTTAGAGTCAAGTGCCCGCCTCATCTTTCCAAGAAAACCGTGCGGCATGCATGCATGCTGAGCGGTTAACAGAGACCTTAGGGAGATTTTTACTGCCTGTAGAATGGGTAGTTGAAGCTGAGAGAGCATAAAGACCGGCCAACGGTGCCATAGCAACAGTGAGGCTTTACAAGAACGCTTGCCACATTTTTTTTTTTTTTGTATAAACACATAGTAGGTGTCTCATGAGATTGTAAACTGAAGGCCACGGCTGGCCCATGGCGATAAACCGTGAGGTAAGCCAAGCTGGAGAAAGTGAAAAAGGAAGATAAATATTCTTTAGATAAAGAATAATATGATGAGTAAATATGCTTTTCTTCTTCTTCTTCAGGAACTTTTTTCCCGGGGTAGAGTAGGGCTACGGTCTTTTTTGTTGAAGGGGACACAGGCACAGTTTGTGGTTTGTTTTATAAGACGATGACAAGTCGCACAGACTGGAAACTGGGAAAGATCTGTTATTGGTCTGTGGGGCCCAAGAAACTTTGAGGAAACGGTGTGTGTGTGTGTGTGTGTGTGTGTGTACACTGTGGGTGCGGATTTTAAAACAAAAAAAAGTGTGTGTGTGTGTGTGTGTGTGTGTTTAGTCCCCTGAGATGCTGTCGATGCATTTAATTGGAAAACATGTCTTATTAACGTTGCGAAACAAACTAGTATGAATGTCTATATAAAGAGAGTAAACGTTTAATTGTTAATTGAAGGGGGAAGCTCTCTGTTGTTTTGTCTCATTGGATGTTTGTCGACTTTGTGTGAGTGAGAGTCTGACACGACATCAAGTCCAGATACTTGGATTTCAATTACAAAGACATGTTCAGTGTTTTCTTTTGAAACGTTGGCTTGGTTGATTTGTGCATAAGGACAATGTGCTCGTTTGTGCATCCAAGAACTACATGTCCACAAGGGTACATTCTCACCTCTCGCATTCACATTCACACCACGACCACACATTCCACGGGACTGCAAATATACACGGGGATCTGTCTGGTTTCCTCTTGATGGGGGAGCATTTTAATTGAGGATGCTCCCGAGGACGACTGGAAACAGAACTTTGGCAATTTGCATAGTTTGAACCCTGTTTGTAGAGGTGTTGACCACCCGTACGATAATCAAGTCGCTCCTCTGTCTGATACGGAAAGCGGAGAAAAAGTTAAAGTGGCACGTGTTCAAACTCTTTAAAACCTGTCGCCTGTGCAAGATTTGTCCTGGATGTGGAGTCTTGTATTGATTCGCGATTTTACACACGTCATCCGCAGTCGTTAAACTTCTTTAACAAAGTAGAGCTGCTAGTTCTTTGCAAACGCTTTGGAAAATTTGCTCGCGCAGAAACAAATCACATAGATTCAAAATTATGAGTGATCTCCAAATCAATTCATCGGTCAAGAAAGTAACCAGAACGAATAAAAAAAAAAGTGCAGGCCAACGTTTGCGCAAAGCCGAACAGCACAACATTTTTCATGTCAACCTTCGTCTGTGCATTGAGATTAACAACAATAATGAAAAAAATCCGTTTCCAAATCGTCCAAATGATGGACTGTTTAGATGAAAGGGTATGGTGAAGGATTATGCACTGCTACGAAAAAGGGAAGACACAGAGAGGCCATTTTTCCTCAGGCCACGCACAAAAAGTGACATGCATTTCAAACCTGTACAACAAGGAGTTAGTATCATTATGGGCTCATCAAATGGAGGAAGTCTGGGAATAGATGGGGGCTTTGAGTGAGGAGGAAACACCGAGATGATTATCATCACCAGCATCAACAGTTTTGTTACTATATTCAATTTAAGTTTTTTTTTTCAACTCAAGCTCATAATGTCTGTCTGTCTGTCTGTCTGTCTGTCTGTCTGTCTCTCTCTCTCTCTCTCTCTCTCTCTCTCTCTCTCTCTCTCTTTAACAACAGCTTTAATTCTGTTTTATCTCCTCTTTTTCTAACTGGAACTTTTGTTTTCTGTCTTTTTCTAACTGTAGTTTTTTTTTTTTCTCTCCAGTCTTAGCTGGACTGCAGCTGTACTTGTAGCTTTTGTTCTCTTTCTTTTTTTTTTTTAAACTGCAATTTTCGCTCTCTTTCTTTCGCTCTTTGTGCTCTCTCTTCACACTGAGTAATATACTCATTTTTTCTCCGGTATAGCCTAATCTTTGGCCCAGCGTGGGGGAACGCTCTCAAATTTTCCATAATGACCAGCTTTAGAAACAAGGAGGGAAAAAGTAAACATTCATATGCTTCTTCTTCTTCTTCTGCGTGCGCAGGCTGATACTCCTGTGGACACTCCCTGTATAGACAGGCAAGTATTAAACCCATCTGCCCAACAAAGGGAGTGGAGTTTTGTGTGTATGACTGTTTTTTTTTTTTCCCGCCATTAAGGCAGCCATACTCCAACTTCAAAAAGAAAGAAAACAAAACAAAATTCATATACTGAGTCATGGGGAAACAATATATCAGAACGTAAAAATATTACGACACCCACAATCGTAAACTGTAGCAAGAACAAGTTCAGTAATCATGAAAGGGAGTGGAAGACGCAAGTGGAATCATTCATTTGAACATGTCAGTGTATAAAAAAAAAGGAGAGAGATCGTAAAAAGTAATCTTTCACATGAACATAAAAATCATGTTAAGGGAGGGGGGGGGGGGGGGGGGGCGCACATGGAAAATCATTCTCAATTATATCTAATTATGTAAAGAGAAAAGATCATATCAACTCACTTAACCAACAATAATGCCCTTTCTCTCCACTCTAATAGTTTCCCAAGTTCAGAAGGACCAAAAAATAAATTACTAGAATTTTTACATTTCAAACATTATCACAAAGATATACATCTGAAAGGGAGGGACAATTTGGAGTTTTAACTCAGGTTTATTTACATTACCAAAATTTGAACAAATATTTGAACACTGTTATGATTTAAAAATTGATGGTATGTTTCGAAGTCTTGGTGGACAACCTAAGAAACAAAGAGAACAACACCGAAAAGACGAAAAATTCAAGAAACCAAATTGGAAAACATTTAAAAGAGGTAACTCAACTAAAAAACCTAACAAGAAATCCTACACAACGGATAGTGAAACTATTTTTGAGAGGAGGGAGTGTTGAAAAGAAGCGAACGAGAACCAAGATTGGCAGAACCACGACAGATGGTAAGAAAAGGGAGAAAGCAAAAAGAAATCCTCAGATAGAATCCTAATTGTATCTCCTATCATAAACTGGAGACAGGAATGAACAATAAAAGACAAATAGCACAACTTTCACACACACACACACACACACACACACACACACACACACACACGCACACGCGCGCACACGCGCGCATGCGCGCGCTCAATTCAACGTAATAAATGTAAAGAAACCACACAAGCCATCAAAATGGGAATATAAAAGTACAAATTACTTCTAGCATGGTCGTGGGAGGGTAGAAAGCGAGATCTTTCTACAGTTTCCTTTTCTTCTTTCTTTTTTCTCACCGTGGACAACCCCCCAGTGGAAATCTGATGGTCGTAAGTTGTTCCTTGCCGTTTAAGTTGCAGTCATAGTGTCAAACTCTTACTCACACATCGTTTACAGACAACCAGTCAGACGAAACAAAAGTGAGTTCCCCCTTTTAATTAGCAACTAACGTTCTACACTATTTACATATGAATTATTTGTACTTTGTCTCATGAAATAATCGGACATGATTTCAAATTAAATGCATCACCAGGTCTTCACGGACTCAAAACAACATTCTTCCTTTCAAAGTTTGCCCCCAAAGTGCCACACACACACATACACAAACAACATGATCGTCTCCCTCAACAAAAATTTCCTGGTCCTAACAGATCTATAACAATTCTCTTCCAGTTTCCAGCCTCTGAGACCTCTCGTTGACTTACAAAACAAGCTACTAACTGTGCCTGTGCCCATATCTGAACAGAAAAACTATAGCCTTACTCTGTCTGGGATGAAGTGTCTGAGAGAAGAAGAAAAATACATTAGTCGCCGTGTCATTCTTTATCTAAAAAAATATAATCTTCCTTATTTTCACTTTTCGTTTTCTTCATCGTGGGTTACCGGAAGTTTTCTCACTATAGGTCAGCCATGGGCTTCAATTCACAATCTCACAAGGCACCTCTTGTGTCTTTCTAAAAAAAAGACTTTGAGGTGTGCATTGTTGCTGAGCCTCATTGCCTCTGTGGCGCCACTGACCGCTCTTTTTTTCTCTCTCTGCTTCCACTACCCATCCTGCGGGCAACGAATCTCCCTGCGCTTTCTGCTCACCCACCACACAGCATGCCTGCATACTGCGCAGTTTTCTTGAACCGGTGAGCGCAGGGACAAGACTCTAAAATCCTTGCTTTTTTTCTCTGGTAGCCTGCACAAGCGATCCGTGTGTTCCATTGACCCCCCCCCCTCCCCCTCCCCCCCCCCAAGAAAATAAACGAATGAAATCACCAGGAACTGACAATTGGTGTGTGTGTGTGTGTGTGTGTGTGTGTGTGTGTGTGTGTGTGTGTGTGTGTGTGTGTGTGTGTGTGTGTGTGGGGGGACATTTTCATGAAGCGCTTTTACACACACACACACACACACGCAAGCACGCACGGACGCGTGCGCGCACTCGCGCGCGCGTGCACTAACACACACATGCAAACAAACACACCACACACACACACACAAACACACAACAGACACACACTGTCATGTATTGTGCCCCAGTTTCCTGGTGGTTTCATATGTTTATTTTCATGGGGAGTGTGTCGATGGAAAACATGGATCGCTTGTGCAGGCCATCGGGGAACAAGCAAAATACATTCTTGTCTCTGCTCGCACCTGCTCGAGAGAAACGTGCCAGCATGCATACATGCTGAGTGGTGACACACACACACACACACACACACACACACACACACACAGGTGCTACTCATAATCAGCATCGTACTTTACTCTATCAACACTATACAACCCAAATATCGTGGTAATTTAACGACTGAAAGTGTGACAAAGGAATTTTATATTTTAAAGTGCTTTAAAAATATTAGTATAGAGGCAAAAAAAAATTCGTGTGCACGCGTTCTTGTAGCGCGCGCGCATGCGTGCGTTTGTGCGTGTGATATGCGTGCGCGCAATGTGTGTGTGTGTGTGTGTGTGTGTGTGTGTGTGTGTGTGTGAGAGTGTGTGTGAGTGAGAGACAGAGAGATGTTTAAAATAGACTGTTCCATGTACTATGTGCGACAATGGGCTAAGTAACTGACAGTCCGTTTTTCGTTTGTTTTGCAGGAGGTAGAGGGCAGTTTTAAAGATTTGACGGGGTATAAAAACTGTGAATTCAAGTGAGTTCCTTTCTTCTTATCATCAATAAAGTCAGCATTGCATCTTCATACCACTGTTATCATCTTTGTTCTCATCGTCTTCATCATCCGCATATCCTTTATCAGTTTTATCATTAGCGTTTCCCTGATCGTCATGTGCATTCCCATCGGGACAAAGATAGCGGAGCTGAAAATCTTTGATGCGAAGGTAACAATGCCACTGTCGCCATCATTGTCATTATCATGGATATTTTCATCGGCATCGCATAGCCGTTATTTGCATAACCGTTCCCTCATTGTCATAACCATTATCATTGTCGCCATTATTATCACACAGCCATCGTTTTAACTCACTCAGGACTGGTAGGTTTTCCCTTTTTCCCACAGGACTGGCCATTTGTAAGGGTTAGTTAAAAAAAAAAACAACAGCATTACTATAGAAAACTGTTAAGAGAACTTCTCTCACCTCCACAATCAACGAACTTCT
Organism: Conus betulinus; assembly: GCA_016801955.1. NCBI lineage: Eukaryota > Metazoa > Mollusca > Gastropoda > Neogastropoda > Conidae > Conus > Conus betulinus. Next base: position 274,977 of record JADBJO010000257.1, on the reverse strand, counting down.
CACCACTGTAATAATACATCTGAGACTGTGAATCGCTGACTACGATGACTTCTCACCGCGCTTCGCTGCTGTGTAGAACTGGGTTGAGAGTTATTGTTACACACATGAACACATCTGACAACGACTTGCAAAAGATCCCTTGTGACTCACTCACAAGGCGAGAATTTCTACAACCTTTGGTTACTTTGGAGAAGGGAAAAGTCAAATGAATTTCAGATTAGATTATCACGTCATCTGTGAAGCGGGTTCCTTTCCAATAATTCAAAACGTACGAAAGCCCCGATCGGAGCCCTTCGTCCCGAGAGATTTAACTGTCACCACTACAGTGCTCAAAGTCTAAAATGTTTGGGGGTATTGTACTATTTTACCTCTTAATGTGAAGGGTGTCCCATATCTTGTTGGGGGGGGGGGGGGGGGGGGAAAACAAGGGGTATGGAAGCTAAGATGCAAAACAAGATGCAAAACAAGATGAAAAGTACTTTTAATAAGAATGAAACAACACAGAAACATGGTACATTTTGACTTTGACCTCAAGAATGAGCATAATGAAGCATGGACTGTAGCTCGTACAAACGGGAGAAAAGAACGAAAATGAAACTCATTGTAGCCTCCACGAAAGACAGCAACTCTAATGCATCAAGCAAATGAGAAACGCACGGCTGCTTTGCTTCTCTTTCGTTGATGATGGTGACAGTGAAGAGACGTCCCAAAAATCAGTAGGTAAAGAAAACGTTTGTCCTCCTACCTCCAATCTTCAATCCGTGACGACGCATGGTCTCGTATGACGTAATGGCAATGTGCATACATGCTGTACATGTTAAATATTTTTTGAAAAATGTTTCAATTTCTTTGGTGATATTTCCGTATGTGATTGTCAGCGGTATGAAAACACTACTGCCCTCCGATTTTATGTAATTTAAACACTGAATTATCCGCACTGTCATCGTATTGCCTATGTCATCATTATCGTAAGTTTCAATCATTGCCGTCATTATCACCGTTTTCAGGTCCTATGAATCTTACCTCACTTATGGTTCGAACTCGCGCTCGAATCTTCGCGGCCAAATGTTCTAATCATATGACTGCTGCGTCTGTGGGACATGTGGTTCACCATCTACATTACTTGTTTGCTCATTGTTATGCGTTTCTTTGTTTACCCACCTTGCACTGAGTATTCACTGACTGTCTTGACAGTGCCTGACACAGTTGTGTTTGCACGCTCTACTGAGTGCCTGGCCAGCTCATGCCACAGCTGCGGTCACAACGTTGCTGGTTGACTACCCCACCCCACCCCCCCCCCACCCCTTGCCTTAACTTCCTATATACCATTCTCACCTTCCCCCTTCCCCCACCGCCCCCCTAGGCGCACAGCGTTGACAAAGGCGTTCTCGCTGCCCCCTTTTTTTTTTTTTTCCTGTTTTTTTTTTTTGGCCGGGGGGGGGGGGTAACTGTGCAGCCGATAACAGATTCAGAGTATGAGAGTTTCTCACATGAGCAGACAGTGACAGTGTAGGCGTGATGGCTTTAGACTCGTGTGAAATCGTCTGGCTCTGAGTCCACTATCGGCTCCACAGGAATCGTGGTACTGGTATCTGATAGGACCTCTGTCCCAGTTCCCGTTCCGCCCCACACTTCTCCTCTTTTTTTCCCATTGTCTTAGACTGATTGCCTCCGTCGGCGTACCCACCCGCGATGGACGTGGGCATGAAACCTGTATACGCGCATACAAACGCAAATGTACACACACACACACCACAACACACCACAACACAACACAACACAACACAACATACACACACACACACACACACACACACACACACACACACACACACGAGCAACGCCACTCTAATTGTACGGGATAAGACAAATTTGTCACTTACTCTGTACAATAGTACAACGAAGAGACCGTATCACGTGTGTGCTCAATCGAAAACGTTGAAAATTGATCTTGTTTAACTGACCGTAAAAACACATTAAAAAAAAAAAGGAAAAACCAAAAAAAAACTTCAATCCATTTGTCGAGCTTTACGCGTACACGAATTCCGCGGATGCTGCAGATGTGTAGACAACTTGATGGGAACGGGTTTCCGTGTGTGCATGCTGCCTCTCTTGTCTAAACGCCTGCTGTGTGAATGGGTCCCCACGTTTAGCACTGATTTCGAGATATGTGCTTGTAAGTGTTTCACGGTGGAAACAGTTGTTACCTGCTCTGTTTTTTTTTTTTTTTTGTTTGTCCCAGTTTTTAATTTGCTCCCAGAATCCATTAATAGTTCCTTTCATTTGGTAAAGTTTACTCAGCAAAACTCCTCCGTCCCGCACCCTCCCTCTTCCTCCCCCGTCTTCGGGAGAAAAAAAATTAGTGTTACCATTTACGTTCACTATATGGAAAAAAAGTTTTAAAAGGTGGTGGTCTCTTTATCCTTGTTGTTGTTGTTGCTATTGTTGTTCTTGCTGTGTTTTGGAATAAAAAGAGG
>JADBJO010000257.1:262500-270000 GCA_016801955.1 Conus betulinus | reverse complement strand
ATATTTACGTAGCTTTGCTGTGTTATCAGATGCTACATTCACGCACGTCGTGTCATATCATCAACTATTTTATTCATACGGATTATTTTATGTCATCAACAGCAGCATTCATGCATCCTATTTAAAGTAGCCAGCTTCTCCATTCGTGTAGCTTATCTGATGTCATCAACTTGTTCACTCATGTGTATATTTCATGTCACCAACTATCTTATTCATGCAGTTTATTTCATGTCATTGACTCCTACATTTGTGTAGCTCTATCTCATTTCATCAGCTTCATCATTCATGAACTTACTTCATGACAGCAGCTACTTCATTCATGCAGATGATTACCTCGTTGAACGCAGCTCATTACCTCGTCATCACTTGTTACATTCATGTGGTTTATTTCATGTCAAGTGTTATTTCACGTGGCTTGTGTCATCAGCTTCTTCGTTTATTTGACTGACTTCGTGTCCATTCATGTGTGGGTTTTTATCATGTCATGAGCTGTTACATTCATGTGGGTTTTTATCATGTCATGAGCTGTTACATTCATGTGGGTTTTTTCATGTCATGAGCTGTTACATTCATGTGGGCTTTTTCATGTAATAAGCTGTTACATTCATTGGCTTTTTCATGTCATTAAATGTTACATTCATGTGCCTATTTCATGTCATTAACTGTTACATTCATGTGGCGTATTTAATGTTACATTTCATGTCATCAGCTGCTTCTTTCGAGTGGTTTACTTCATGTCATCAACTGTCACATTTCATGTGGCTTACTTCGTGTCATCAACTGTCACATTCATGTGGCTTACTTCGTGTCATCAACTGTCACATTCATGTGGTTTACTTCGTGTCGTCAACTGTTACATTCATGTGGCTTACTTCATGTCATCAACTGTTACATTCATGTGGCTTACTTCATGTCATCAACTGTTACATTCATGTGGCTTACTTCATGTCATCAACTGTTACATTCATGTGGCTTACTTCATGTCATCAACTGTTACATTCATGTGGCTTACTTCATGTCATCAACTGTTACATTCATGTGGCGTATTTTGTGTCAACAGCTGCTTCAACCATGAGGCTAATTTCGTGTAATCAACAGCTTTATTCGTGTGTCTTATTTTATGTCATGAACTGTTCTATTCATGTAGCCTATTGAGATTTCAATGTCGTCGGCTGCTACTTTCATCATCTACCTTATTTCATGTCATTAACAGCACATTCACGTAGTTCCTTTCTTGTCATCCGCTGCTACATACATGCAGCTTACTTCATGCCACCAGCAGCCACAGTCATGTAGTTTATTTAATGTCATCGACAACTGCATTCATGCGGCCTATCCATGCCGTGTGGCTTATCTACCTCCTCAATGCTTCCTTCCTGCAGTTTATTTCATGTCATTAGGTACTGCATTCATGCAGTTCGCACCATGTCATCAAATGCTACATTCATGTAGCTTTTGAAAGCCACAAACTGCTGCATTCACACAGTTTCAAGTCACGTGTTTCATTCATTCAGCTCATCCATATGATGATGTACTGACTGATTGACTGTCTGACTGACTCATTGGTTGATTAACTGGAATCTCACACAGCAGTGTGTAATCCAGCCTGTGTCAACTGGTAGTGCGCACGGGGGTCTTGGTGACCTCGTTACCGCGCGGGATAAAAAAGTGCAAAGTTGCGTTAACTGTGCCTGTTTTGCATCAAGCTTGCTGGCGACACAAGATGTGTAAAATGAAAAATTCTTTTTTCCCGTGCAAGAGCAGTCTCTCAAGTGAGTTTTATGCCCCTTCTTTTGGCTGTTTAAGCGCGGGGTTGGTTACTGTCAGCCCTTTTCTCACCATGCCACCACGAAGAAAACTTAGCACCTTTGACAAAACCAGGGCGATTGCGTGGATACAAGATGGCATTGCAAAGGCTGAAGTGGCGCGACGACTTGGTGTGCATCATTCAGTTATTGTTAGACTGAATCAGCGTTTTAGGGCGACCAACAGCGTTGAAGAGAGGCCACGGTCAGGTCGGCCTAGGCAGACTACTCCCAGAGAAGATCGTTTCATCGAGAGGGCAGGCCCTATTGCAGCGGGATACCACTTCCACCAGCATCCAAAGGCAGCTTCGTATGGCAAATAACACCATCCTCAGCCGTCAAGCCATACGAAAACCGTCTTCACCCACTTCGGCCTCAGATCACGTCGCCCAGCTGTTCGACCACGACTGCTAGCAGCCCATAGGCTGGCTCGCCGAGCTTTCTGCCATCGTCATGTGAGATGGAACCAACAACAGTGGTCCAGGTCCTCTTTCAGATGAGTCGCGGTTTAGTCTTGAACACAATGACGGCCGAACTAGAGTTTGGAGGCGTGTTGGTGAACGTTACATTGATGCAGCTGTTCGCCAGACCAGGGCCTTTGGGGGAGGATCTGTTATGGTATGGGGTGCCTTCAGCCTCCACCACAAGACACCACTCTACCATATTGATGGAAACCTCACAGGCATCCGCTATCGGGATGAAATCCTGGCGCCTTTCGTTGTTCCGACCATGCAACGGATAGGACCCATGGCAGTCTTCCAAGACGACAATGCTCGGCCACATAGGGCCCGGGTGGCCGAAAACTTCATTGTGCAGGCCGGCATCAACAGGATGATCTTCCCGGGCGTATAGTCCCGACCTCAATCCCATCGAGCATATGTGGGATGAGTTGGGGAGACGTGTGAAGGAGAACCATCCACCTCCCAGAGACCGCCAGGATCTCTTCCAAATGCTGCAACTGGAATGGCAGAGAATCCCTCAGAGGGTCATCAGAACACTGGTCAACTCGATGAGGAGTCGCTGCGTGGAATGTCTCGCCAATGGCGGTGGCCACACCCCCACTATTGAAATGATTTTGTGAACTGAACAGATTTTGCGAACTTTGATTTCGACCCATCCTCTGTTTAATTGTCTGTAAATCAACAACCGTTCATTCGATCCCAATGAAATTCAATGTACGTTGGAACAAGATAATGAATTAAATCTGTTCCCAATTTCAAAATCGTGGCTTTTATATTTTGGAAATTATGCGGGTACATATGAAACAGGCTACAGGAATGTGGCTGTTGATAACATACAATCGCCTATTATATCAAATAATCGTGTCACTGGTCGACAGAATGTCAGAGAATGAACATTTGATGAACAGATTGATGGACTGACTGATTGACTGTCTGGCTGACTCATTCGTTGATTTACTGATTGGTTAACCGATTTGCTGACTGAATGAATGAAGGGTAGATTTACTGATTGTTTAATTGATCATTCGACTGACTGCATAAGTGGTTGATTTACTGATGGTTTTATCTGCTCTGTTTCTTTCGACACATTGATTGATCGACCAAAAACGACCCTTAACTGATCGATCGATGATGGAACGGACGGTTTTGATTCATCAGTTTATTCACGGCTCGAACACGCTGGAAAAACTGACTGGTGAATTCTTCGACGGAGTGACAGACAAACCTATTCAGTGACTTACTCATCATTCACATTCTCTTCACCTGTCTTCCCAAACTCCCTCACTTTTTCTCTCTCACTACATCTCCCCCCCCCCCACCCCCCACCCCTTTCTCCTTCACCCCACTACCGTAACCTGCCAGCTCGCCCTCCGCCAGTCTCCCCAGTCCAAGCCCTCTTCTGTTCACCATCTGTCGTCTTTGTCCAAACCTCTTCTGTTCACCATCTGTCTTCTTTGTCCAAGCCCTCTTCTGTTCACCTCTGTCTTCTGTGTCTAAACCCTCTTCTATTCGCCGTCTGTCTTCTGTGTCCAAGCTCTCTTCTGTTCACCATCTGTCTTCTATGTCTAAGCCCTCTTCTGATCACCGTATGTCCAAGTCCTCTTCTGATCCTTGGTCTTCTGTGTCTAAGCCCTTTTCTGTACACCATCTGTCTTCTATGTCTAAGCCCTCTACTGTTTACCATCTGTCTTCTGTGTCTAAGCCCTCTTCTGTTCACCATCTGTCTTCTGTGTCTAAGCCCTCTTCTGTTCACCATCAGTCTTCTGTGTCTAAGCCCTCTTCTGTTCACCATCTGTCTTCTATGTCTAAGCCCTCTTCTGTTCACATCAGTCTTCTGTGTCTAAGCCCTCTTCTGTTCACCATCTGTCTTCTGTGTCTAAGCCCTCTTCTATTCACCATCTGTCTTCTGTTTCTGCACAGTGTATATGTTTTGCTGGATGCCAAACCTTCTGTTCACCATCTGTCTTCTGTTTCTGCACAGTGTATATGTTTTGCTGGATGCCAAACCTTCTGTTCACCATCTGTCTTCTGTTTCTGCACAGTGTATATGTTTTGCTGGATGCCAACCTTCTGTTCACCATCTGTCTTCTGTTTCTGCACAGTGTATATGTTTTGCTGGATGCCAAACCTTCTGTTCACCATCTGTCTTCTGTTTCTGCACAGTGTATTATGTTTTGCTGGATGCCAAACCTTCTGTTCACCATCTGTCCTCTGTGTCTGCACAGTCTATGATGCCTTGCTGGATGCCTGCAAGGCCCAAAGCGAGGCGCCCCTGTGCCCTGATGGTATGAAATGCTCCGAGGGCTCGTGTCACCCCATCTGTGAAGGCGACAACGCTGACAACCTGCCCGAATGCCGGTGAGGGAGGCAACTCTGCAAGCTTGAGAATGGACGAGGGAGGAAAGGGTGCGGGGAGGGAGGGGGCGGGGGGGGGGGGGGGGTGGTGGGGGAATGGGTATGGCCTAGAGGTGGAAAGATGGGGTGTGAAGAGAGAGGGGATAAGGATTCGGGTGGAACTGTGCAGTGTGTGTGTGTGTGTGTGTGTGTGTGTGTGTGTGTGTGTGTGTGTGTGCGTGTGTGTTTGAGTGAGTGCATGTGTGTGTGTGCGTGTGCCCATGTGTGTGTGTGTGTGTGTGTGTGTGTGTGTGTGTGTGTGTGTGTGTGTGTGTGCGTGCCAGCGTGTGTGTGTGTGTGTGTGTGCGTGCGTGCGTGTGCGCGCGCGTGCGTGCGTGTGTTTGTGTGTGTGTGTGTGTGTGTGTGTGTGTGTGTGTGATATGGGGTTACAGAGACATACAAAATAACGGAAACACTGCATCTCGGATTTCTGCAGCAGTTTACCTTACTCATACTGTACTCTTATACAACATTGATTTGAGGAGCCTTGAGAAGTCATCAGAATTTAGTTGACTATAGTTAGGACGTAGTTGATGTCATTGTCAACGTCCAGACGTTCCACCAAATTCATAGTGTACTATGTCAAAAGTGGTTCTTACTCATCGTGTTTGTTAAGCTGCGTAACATTGTTTCAGTTCTAACTTGGAAGAGGCTATGGCTGCGTCTGGTGAACTCAACAGTTTCCCTAAGCCAGAAGTAGCCTAGTGCCAAGTCATTGCTAAACTTTCAAACTAACTAGCACCATCACCAAGATCTGAAAGTTAAAAATTAGAGTTAGAGTGATTTCCCTTCCTTTGACATTGTGACGGTTTAACACCAAGTTTGGAGGCCCTGATGATTCAAAACAAGCTGCACGCGTCAAAACAAGCCCTGCTGCACCGCCTCCATGAGTTCGCGGTACTCGAGTGCCAACGCGATGCATGCGACGCGCAGGAATGTTTTGTTGTTGTTGTTGTTGTTGTTGTTTTTTTCTATTTTTTCTTTTTCAAAACCGTCCAGACATTTTCAAATAGCCTGAGACTGGGAAACTGTGCTGGCTACTGGAGATCGAAATGGATCGCTAGAATCTACCGCATCCTCTGATCGATTTCACGGACGTTCTCTCTCACTGAAGTAGCTATCGTTTCCTAGGGAAAAAATCGTTGGACAGATAAGTGGAGATTGTCGCATGGCACCTGAATGTTCTTCTTTAGGGTTCATTGTTCCTTTCACGAAGACAATATCACCCACACTACAGTATGAAACACAGACCCCCACCCCACGAGTTTCAGACTACATGCTGGGGATCACACACCACATCCCTGTAATCTGGTTGCCAGTATTTAGAGGATTTTCGCCACACTGGTTCTCGGATAATCCTTCAGATCGACCATCGTTTTGTCACATTAAGAGAGGTGTTTCCAGTTATCATTTACAGTTCAATGCAGTCTGGCCCGACACCTGTTTCTCATCTCTTCCTGATCACAACAACCCCCCCCCCCCCCCCCCCCCCCCCCCCCCCACACCCCCACACACCCCCACACCCACACACACACACACACACACACACACACACACACACACACACACACACAAGTCTTCCGTTTAAATCTATTGAATAAAGTTTTCTCCGTGCGGTCCTTCATGAACAATCCACACTAGTCACAGAGATACAGTCCCAGTGATTTCTCTTTTTGCGATTAACAACAAGAAGACAACAGATGTTCAAGCGGCGTGGTCACCAGTTGACCCCCCCCCCCCCCCCCCCCCCCCCCCACGTACTCCAGCCCACCCCCCAAAACTGAGGGGAAATAATGCTTGGCTTCCATTGCTAATAGCACCTCTTCTCAGTTTATGGCTCCAGCAAAATCTAAAGAGTCAAACATCTTACGTTGAAGCGTACGCTAGGATAATTAACGGAATATTAGCTGTCCACATTACAGACGGATTATTTCACAGCATATCTTGGCATTTTCTTTTTCTGGTTGGACTGTTAAGCTGACGGATGGGGCGAAAATTGCTGTGGACGTGCCCACCAACGGCGTCTGTCCCATGGAAACGGGGGGGGGGGGGGGGGGGGGGGGGGGGGGGGCATTCGCGCCGACACAGATTGCTTTCCTTGTAGATTTTCGAACACAATCTCTTTAAATCCACAACAGCCTGAGTTTGGACGCTAGTTCTTTACTGATTCAGGTTTGGCGAAATCGCTTTGAACAAAGCTTTCGACGCAGCACTTTCAGATAGAAGCCTATTCAGAGCACGCTTGCAATGTTTCCGTTCAGCTAGCCTTCAATAATGATTTTACCACTTTTTTTTATCGATATCGAACTGATTACCTTGTTGCTCCAAGTGCACAATCGCAAGATGAAAATGCATAAAAATTAACTCTGGGCGCCGAAGTTTGTGTTTCGACACCAGAATGTATCACATGAATGTGATTCTGTATTCAGTGCTTGTGGACTACCATCGGCAGCAACTAGAAACTGAACAGTAGGCATCAAAAATACGTAGGATGACTGCAAATTTCATGTATGCCGCCATGATGAGTTTGGAAATGATCCGGCGGGAGGTTGTGCAGGCATTCGTTCGGCCGCACAAGACGACCGTAGGCCGATTTGTTCATGTCATGGAGTTTTGGCCCAGAGAAACAAACGGCTGTTTAATGTTGAATTACAACATTCATTTCACCAGTGAAACGTAAATTTATCAATCGTTATATTTCACTTCCTCTCCTTAGATTAAGTTTTGATGTTGCAGTCATAAACTTATGGTGTAAGATCAGACAAAAGATTTAGATTTGCTCATGAGAATTTTTTTTTAATTGTTCTATATCAATTGATAATTAATCAGTAAATTTGTTA
>JADBJO010000257.1:247500-257500 GCA_016801955.1 Conus betulinus | reverse complement strand
TTGTGTGTGTGTGTGTGTGAGTGTGTGTGTACAGAAAGGATTTTGTGTGTGTGTGTGTGTGTGTGCGTGCGTGCGTGCGTGCGTGCGTGCGTGCGTGCGTGCGTGCGTGCGTGCGTGCGTGTGTGTGTGTGTGTGTGTGTGTGTGTGTGTGTGTAGCCTGTGTGCGGATCTATTTCTCTGTTCAGCACGATTTCACGAGATCTACTGCACCGATGTTTATGAAATTAGGTGAAGGGGTGAAATGTGGCCAGCGGACAAAGCCATCACACTTTGGTGCAGATCCAAAACAAAGGGCCACGTTGGTGGAGGTCTGCGTTTTCCCGAATGCCATTGCAGTTGTTGATTTTCACCCCCCTCCCCCCCCCCCCCCCCCCCCCCCCCCCCCCTTCCTTTCCCCCCGCCCCTCTCTCGCTGTCTCATTTCTTAGTATCCTCGAGGGTCTCCTCCCCATCTTCTGTGGATGACTGGTGCCTGCTTGGCCCGGTGGATGAAGCGATATTCTCTCGGTCTAAAGGTTCAGGTTTTGAGCCCCCGTTTCAGGCAGAATAGCTAGGGGTCTTTTTGTCTTTGAAGTCAACATCATCTATGCACACTCCGGCCATCCTCCAAGTCAACTGGATGACACTTTCAACCGATACTGTGTGCGCGAAAGTATGCACTGAAAAGCGCGCATGCGCATTTAACCCTGTTCTATCCATCGAATAAGAACATGTTATCGTGTGCCGGTAGAATGGGTGACGGAAAAAAAAGGAAAAAGAAGAGAAGAAAGAAAAGAACGAAAAAAAAAACTGCACACTGATGCCTGAAGACGGAGTTCAGCTGGTGGTGGGATGACAAGCGGTCACATGCGCAGTCTCACCAATTGCCGTGAACCTCAATAGGCTACCCGATGTATCAAATAAAAAAAAACATCATTCTTTATTGCTTGATAACTTTTACCAGTGGTTAAAAAAGGAGGAGAGAAAAAAAGCGCTTTGCATCCGAGATTTCGGCAACATCGTTGTATGTTTTCTTTAGCTTTGAAAACAGTGAAGAAACCCCACGGTGCATCCTGAATGGTGATGAACCGCTCATTATAATCATCTTATAAAGAGTCAAGATGTCTAAGACCTCATACAAAAATTGTCATTGCAGAGATAACTGGAGATCAGGTTCCAAGATGTCCGATTTTGTGGCTCTTGTGAAAAAAAGGGAAATTAACACTATCCATTTGGTCTGATCATGAACGGTAATCGTTGCAAAAAAAAAAAAAAAAAAAAAAAAAAAAAAAACGTTGTTGCAATTGTGATCGTTTAGGTTTGAATTTGATGTGGTTTAGAGTTTAACCTCTTACATTTCATTGTGTACATATTTCTGATTTCGTCCCTTTCGGTGCCGATCGTTCTGGAATCCCAGCATTTGTCAACCCAAGCTATTTTTTTTTCTCCCTGTCTCATCGTCTGTGTCATTTCAGTGGCATTAACCCCTCCCTGCTCATCCACAGCCACTTCCTGCCCTGTCCCACCGCACTCCTAGAACCGGCAATCATATCCATAGGGAGCAGTCATGGTCGTCATAAGGTAACACGCCGGAGGAGACACTGTACTACTGCCGAGTCACTTCCGGTTTCAGTGGTACTTGCCCATATCCGACAGACACAATGCACTACCTACAATGCCCCCTACCGACGACAATTTTAACTTAGTCGTGGAACCAGATTGAATGAGCGTCCTCCTCCAGGGGGCGCCACCACGCCCGTCCAATGACAGTCCTCACGAACTCGCTGATAACTGCGGCATCGGCATGAACTCACCAATAGCATAGATGTAGATAGGAAATCAAAACTGACGTCACATGGGAGTTGGGTATGAAGGGCCTCAGAATTTGAAACTTTTTTCATGGTGGTCGATGATGATAAGGGTGACGAAAATGACGTCATGGAGTTCCATTCCGGTCTTTTCCTACATAACAGACCCGTAATCTACGCTTACTTTCCTGATATACCCCGGCGTCTGCCAGGCCTAAGACATACAGACCATCTGCAATGTTGGTCAGGAAACACGAGCAACATTCTCGGAGACGCCTCCGTTCAGTGGATGACACCTGACTGTGTAGTCCAAGTCTTTACAGATGAGCCCATAGCAAACTCAGCTCTGGGTAGGAGCCAATCAGGGCCAAAACAATTCCACAAACAACGCTTGAGAGGGGCCCTCTATCACAATGTTAAGCGCTTGACCGTGGACCTGATAGTCACCAGTTCGAACTGCTTCCAAGGTGAATTTTTTTGTGGCTTTTTTAACCCTTCTCTCTGCCCAAGCAATGAAAAGGTACATGATTCATTACAAGAATGGTTAAGGCAGTGAAAGTAGAGGGTTGGACTCCGTAGTGACGTATCCTACACACGGTGAATCTCTAACACTTTACGGCTGCCTAGGTCTTTAACCGATTTGACTTTAGTCTCAATAGGTGGGAGTGTGTTTAAGGAATTTTCTTTAGAGAAAACATTTTTGTCATAGTGTTGGGTGTGTCATTGCGTTACGTGTTGCAAGTGTTGCCCTTGAAAACTGACAATGTGTGTGTGTGTGTGTGTGTGTGTGTGTGTGTGTGTGTGTGTGGTGTCAGTGTTGGTTTGCCAGCCCTCCCCCCCCCCCCCCCCCTCCTTGCTATGTTTCATTGTCATAATTGATGAGGTGACTGGGTTTATGTTTTAGTATAGTGATTTCTGTTTTTTACATGTTTATAGTTAAATATTGTAAAGCGCTGTGAGCTCTAGTGAGAAAGGGCGCTCTATAAATGTACGTTAGTAGTAGTAGTAGTAGTAGTAGTAGTAGTAGTAGTAGTCTTAGTTTTAATTATAAACAACTCTCGTTTCGAATATGCTGGTGCTTTTTCAGTGTGTGCTGTTTAGTGCAGTTACTCATATTACATCTGACTTTGTAATGTTTCAGATCTGGATGACTTCACCAACTAGCAGTAGCAAGTATCTCCTAACGGTCAAGTTTCAGACAAGAATGATACGACCTATCAGCCCTGGAAAGCTTATCCTTACAGTCGTGCTTCCAACGAAAATGACAAGACCAATCGGCCCCAGCAGTTATCTCCAAACAATCACGTTTAATTCGAAAATGACACTGCTCTATGTTTATCAGCCCCAGTAAGAACTTCCCCACAGTCATATTTCAGTTGTAAACAACCCAGCCTATCAACTCCAACATCTCCTTGCAGTCATATTGCAGACGTGAATGACCCAGCCTGTCAGCACATACTTTTTGCGGTCATGTTTCAGACGTGAACGATCAAGCCTGTCAGTCCCAACTTCAATGTATCCAAACATTTATGGTTAATATGTGAGTGACACAAGCTGTCAGCTTTGATCAGGGTATCCTAACATTGATGTATCATATGGAAGAGACGCAGTCCATTAGCTGCAGCTGGTGCATCCAAACGTTTGTGTTTAACATGTGAACTACTCAACCGATCACATTTCAAACGAGAATAACATAACCTCAACTCTATTAAATGTCTCATAACATGCGTGACCGACACAATCTCTCCGTCCATGCAGGTATCTCCTAACAGTCATAATTTATGCAAAGAAGACACAATGTCTCCTGTCCTAGCAGATATCTCCTGATAGTCATATTTCATGCAAGAACGGCACAATCTGTCAAGATCGACACGATCTGTTGGCGAATTAAGTGTAATGTATCTCCGCACTCATAAACGCATTTGTGCACTCATGCATTACCAAACAATCCACTCTCGCTGGGAATAGGGTGCCATGCATTCGCTTCTCTTCTGACATGACAGAGAAAAAAAAGTACACTTTCTGCTTTACTTATACGCATGAAAAAAATCCAAATGGACACTCGGTGTACAAAGGAACACAAAAGATCAATACTTCCTAATCCCGCGTTACACGCCATAATAGGCTTCTTACCTGGACAGGTTTCCACACACGCACAGAATTCTCAGACAGGTCACTGTAAAATGCCTCAGCGTTAGGTGATGGTGCCGCCTTGGGTCGTCCGGCGCTAGGTTCAGGACTGGGTCTTTGAGGTCGTCTCTGGGGACTCTTCTTTGATGCAGCAGCAGTCTTCTTTTTTTTCCTCTTCCCTGATCTCTGGGTTCAGAACTCAGTCTGTTCCTCAGTCTGTCTTTGAGGCCTGTCCTGTCTTCTTTAGATCTTGCATCCACTTCCACTTCAGTCGCCCAGACCACGTTCCCTCAGCCTCAGTGTGTCCTGCTGTCTTGTCTCTCCCCCGTGTTGTGTTGTTCTCCTCTCCGCTCGTTCTCTCTCTCTCTCTCTCTCTCTCTCTCTCTCTCTCTCTCTCTCTCTCTCTCTCTCTCTCTCTCTCTCTCCCAAAGTCCAGTTTATATAGGGATTTGAATAAAGAATCTCCTTTGGGCATGCCCTTATCCACGTTGCCTCTGTACCACCATCTTCTACCCCAAAATGAAACCCTCTCTTTTTTATCCACGCACGCACACACACACACACACACACACACACACACACACACACACACACACACACACACACACACACACACACACACACACACACACACACACACTCACACTCACACATGTCCTATGCACCAGCATAACAAACAACCTTCTCGCTAAATGGACCTCGAAAACCCCAGCAGCTTCTGAGGTCACTTTCACACAGTAGTTATCCCCTAGAAAGCTTCAACCACATTGCCCACACGCATTAAAACCAGCCTGACAACAACATCAGCACAGTGCCTTACGGCAGTCCCAGATGAACAGTCAAAAGACTCCTACTCTTCAAGTGAATTGTCATGGGCTCGTGTCTGTTCACCTTTACTGCAGAACCTCCTGCTGACTTAGCCTAGCGCCCCACATTCAACGCTCCAGGGCTCAGAGGGATGATTTGTCTCCTCTTGACTATCAAAGAAAGGTTCAAGCTCGGGAGTCCGTCCCGCGTTCGATGATTGCTGTCACCTGCCAGTAATCACCCGTCAACCTGGACCTCTTTCACGCAGCTCCAAGATCTGCGCTAGGTGAGGGTCCTAATGCTTGTTGGCCAGTCATTCTCTTCGCTATCACACTCTAAGCGTTATCGTTTAGAGCGCTTTAAGCCCTCAATGAGAGGTTTCGTTCCCTTGGCAACGTAATGTATATACCTTTTGGATATGAACTTTTCGTATGCGGGTTATATTTCGTTATGCACATTAACCGAGTCTTCCAAGAACTCTCAATGTGGGCTATATTTGGTGATGCACAATGACTGTGTGTTTCAGTCGCTGCAACATTGGTAAGATTAAAAAGAAATCAGTATCCACTTTTTCTTTGGACCTTTTTTTTTTTAATCGTCAATAAGCTTAATGTTCCCCTTGTCGCCTTGACCGTGGTTCAAGGAGTATTGTTTTCTTCAAAGAAAAGATGCATTTTGAATATGGGTTTTTATCACTTTTATTTAAAATGATCTGCCAGTGTAAAATACAGGTGAACGAGTTAGCCGTGAGTAATCATCCATTAGGCATGAAAGAAGAAAAATAATTGCAGTGTCTAAAGTATATGACTTTTTTTGAATAAGAGAACACAACTGATTATAATGTTATATGCAGCAGTGGTCTACTGCCCCCAGTTGCAGGAAATAAATAGAGGCAGACAGACAGACAGACAGGCAGACAGGCAGAGAGAGGGAGAGGTTAAAAAAAAAACTTTTTAATACTTCCACTTTGAAATTGTCCATAGAATAAGGCAAAAAATATAATGCTCAGAGAGGTGAGAATCCCGACTGAAAATGAATATGCACCTTTTGTAACCTTGGAACATTTGTGTACATATGGGAAATGCTATATAAACTATCAGTTTTGATTTTTTTTTTTTTAATCTTGTAACAACTGTGTACATATGGGAAATGTTACATTAACCAACAATTCTAAAACAAAAACAAAACAAAACAAAACAAATCTGGAAGATAGTTCGATGATAAAGTATAACAATCTCAAACGTGAGATTGACTGTTTTCTTCAATTTGGTTGTGATGAAAATATGACATGTGACAATGTCTTTGATATTACGCTTTCAGAGAAGCGTTGTCCATTCACTATGGATAAACTGTGTTGTCACAAGACTGTATTTGCCGCAAGCTGCCAAACAGGAGGTAGCGGTGTTAGGGGTTGGTTTGGAGGTCGAGTTGTCCTATAGTGTGCTACTGTGACTCCTGCACATGGTACTGTCGGTTGTCGTTTTTTACTTCCCGGTGAAATACTTACCCAACTCTGCAATACTTACTGAACATGTAGTCTTTTTTTTTTTTTTTTTTTTTTGGGGGGGGGGGGGGGGGGGGGGGGGGGGGGGGGGGGGGGGGGGGGGGGTCAGAATGGTATGTCAGGGTAATACTAATTTCTGAACATCAGAGAATATACATCCGAGTTTCAAACAGTTACTCTTAAAAAAGATACCCGGAAGGCATGTACATTCTGCCTTGACTGGCGCACCATTTCTTGTGGGAAGGTAACGAACATAATTTTCACGACTGGAAAAGGAATAATTTGCCAGATTTGAACAGGTTCAAAATGGTGTTGACTTGTTCATTTAAGATAGAACTACATATCTGGCTTTGAAAATTCAAATGTATAAATTTTTCTGCCAAGTGGCAGTGCAAACAAAAAAAAAAAAAAAAAAGAAAAAAAAAAAAAAACTTTAAAGAAGAATACATATGTATTGTGTATCTTTTTATTACATTGATTGGGTTTTATAAGGACATATCATTATATGTGCTAAATAGTATGCAAATGTGGCTGGATGGTTTGCTAGATTTATGCTAAGGAAACAATATGGCAGTCAATGCTCATCTACAGAAATGTATCCATAACTACCTAGTCAGCGAGAAGTGCCTTTCCTTTTTGTTCAGTTTTTTTGTGTGTGATGATAATGGAAACTGAAATTGCGTTGACTGTTTTCTTTCCTTTATTTGATTTGTGGGGCTTGTGTGTATATCATAATGTGTAATAAATGGTGGACAGATGCACCCAGTAAACCGAACCAGTGTAAACGATTAAAAAAAATTAAAACATTGATTCCAAAACCAAGAAATTCTAAAAATAAAAAACAACCGTTTCTCTGACCGTTTATGTACATACAAGAAAGTTATGATCGTTGTGAAAACAAGGCTGCTCAAGGTTCCAAAATCAGAAACCATTTTGAAAGATAGTTAAGTTGATTTTTTTTTTCAGCGACACTCTATAATTCTGATAAAGGTTACTGGACATGAGTATTAGGACCACTTAAGTAAAGTTTAAGCATACTTGTATATAAATGACGTACGAAAGAAACACATGGCTTGTTTATTTTGTTCTTTTTCTTTGATTCTGAGCTTTTTGTTCTGCCAAATCGGCCAGACAAAAACCCATTACCAGTGGTGATAATCAGTTTCCATTGATGATATCGGAAAACGATAACTAATTGAAAACGAAATTTGTTTTGGTTTTAGCTGGCTCTCAAAACACACGGTAGTCATATGCATATATATATTTTAAGAGACATGCACCTGTATATTTCTTAGTAAATAGATGTTCTTGAAACACAGTTACACAAATAAAAAAAATGGATATACAGTTGGTTGGTTGTACGTGCTATCGCTTTTTTTTTTAAATCGGTATTTTGTTTATTACTTTATTAAAAATGCTTTTTTTTTTTTTCGGCATTTTGTTTATATCTTTGTTAAAGATGTTATAACCTGGCTTTTGGAAGGTTTAGTGTTATAACATGATACTCTCTGTCTTGTTCCAATGATATCAGTTTGTTGACGTACGTCTTGTTTTGCCATCCCCTTTTTGTTGATTCCTGGTTCCCGGTGCACAAAGTGGTTGAAACGCTTACACAAGGTATGATATACATAATAAGGTGAATAAATAGGTACCTGCGTAAACACTGAAACCATTTTGTGATTTTTTTTTTGTCTTACCGCTTTGGGTTTTTTCTGTTTGTTTTCTTTTTATTATCGTTTTCTTATGAAAGGCTTTATCTCTTCTCATCTGTGCATCTTAATATGTGTGGATCCTGTTCTGTCTGTTTGTCTGTCTCTCGTATTTCACACACACACACACACACACACACGCACGCACGCACACGCACGCACGCACGCACGCACGCACGCACGCACGCACGCACGCACGCACGCACGCACGCACGCACGCACGCACGCACGCACGCACGCACGCACGCACACACGCACACACGCACACACACACACACACACACACACACACACCCCCGAGCCGCATCATTCTTGTTAAAAGCCACACATTTTCTGTTTCGTTCTTTGAATGAGGATGGGTAAAATGCCGCACCATTGTGTGCCACAAGAAAGGAAACAAAGAAAAAAAAAACTTCTACCTGCCGGACAGTTCACTTAGGATGTCTAATCTGATCAATATGTGGATGAAAGGAACTACAGTCGCGGTAACGTTGTGCCAGTAACAAAATCATGCGCAGTGTGGTCTCCAAACTTAGCGGATGTGGTGTAGCGTATTTGGACTAGTCCACACGCAAGTGACGCCTCCTTGATGAAACTGAAACTGACACTGAAACTGAAAGCTTACTCTTCGCTCCTCCAGTCAGAAAAACTCCTGAAGATCTCAAAGCGAAATGTGAAACAGTGTGGTGACCGTTCTTGCAGGTTTGCAGCCCCAGCTGTTCAGAACTCACTGCCTCCCACTTTACGGAACCTGCACACCTTACATGCTTGAATAATACAGCTAAACGCCTATCCTATCTGCCATACGTTGTAGACAGCACTTTTCCTATACTTGTCAACACAAAACGTTGCGTGGTAAATCAGTTCTTATATGTAAATGCCTGAAGGTATGAATGGTGTACGAGAACGCAACGAGTAGATGTCAACCAGACCCGGGCTATGCAAATACTATTGATAATAATTGTCTTGAATGCAGTTAAATACAGTCAAAACGTGATAAAAACGAGCAATGAAAAAGAGGAAGGTGGATAAGGGGGGGGGGGGGGGGGGGGGGGGAGGGGGGGATTCTTTATACGAATATGGAAAATCTAAATTGAGGGCAAATTGATCTTTGTTTTGGTGAGAAAGCTATACAGCGTTATACAATACAATGCAATGCCAAAAAAAAAAATTTAAAAAAAAATGACACAGCACGAAATGACACAATACAAGCTGGGTAGAAGAAAGCGAAGACGACGGTGAAAACACAAACACACGACAACAAAATTGGTACCGAAATCCGTATTTCTTTTGTTGAAATCAATCAATCAAATATTTATCATCCTCATTTACAAGCAACAAGGAAATGTGTCTTGCAGTCGACGACACAAACACATAGACGGCTGAATATATCTGTAAAAAACAAAAAGATATTTTACATTACACTGCAGTGCCGCTCCAAATTCTCTCTCTCTCTCTCTCTCTCTCTCTCTCTCTCTCTCTCTCTACACACACACACACACACACACACACACACACACACACACACACACACACACACACACACACACACACACACACAATCCGCCCCCATATCTTTCCTTTCCGTCTCTCTACAACCTTCTCCCGCTTCACATTTTCCCTACCTCGCGCGTGCAGTGCACACACGCTTACACATGCGCTGGCACACGCGCGCAATCAGATACAGAGCATTCGTTTAAAAGAAATTCGGATACAGTCCGAATTGATTACCTATCAAACTTATTTACTCACTTTTTCTACCAGTCTACAACAGAGGGTGTGTCATACTGTTCAAGAGGTTTGTAGAAGACGTGTAGGTTCTTTGTGCTGACCCGAAACCGTCTCAAGTTCCTCAGAAAGAAAAATTGCCAGCTGGCTTTCCCGCATACGGCATCTATGCTCAGGGATCATCAGTCTAGCCTGGCGTCAATGATGGTGCAGAGGTTCTCGTATGAACGGACAATGTTGCCCAGTTGTCCTTTGATAAAAAAAAAAAAAGATCGATCGATGCTCGCTGCTGTCTTCCTGAAGTCAACCACTTATTCCATGGTTTTGCTGACGTTG
>JADBJO010000257.1:230000-237500 GCA_016801955.1 Conus betulinus | reverse complement strand
AAGATCAATGGTTAATGCATAGCATCTCATTCTAAGTCATGTTCGATCCGCCTCATTTGCCCATGGGCCCAACGGCCCGGGCCTCTCCACAAGCCAGGACCTAAGACGTCAAGTGTGGTCTTCGACCAACAGCCAGCAAGGTGCAAACCACCCAACAGATTAAAGCCTCAGGCCTCTCAAGCCTGAACGGTCATCGAGACCTGCTTGCAGGCCGACGGTCACTAAACCGAGATGTCGACGCCCTGCCTCGACTGCCTCTCCTTAAGCCCCACCGCAGAACCCAGAGAATAGCCGTCGGAGGAGGCGAGGCACCTGCTTCGCCCAGGTCTGGCAGTTTGATATGTACTTGTCACTACACCCCTGCCGATGCGAATTACTCAACAATTGTTCTTTCACCTTCAGCGCCCAGCTCAGGGTATCCCCCGCCAGTGGTACTGGAGTTCGCACACTTGCAAGGACCGAAGGAAACTAATCTCAACATCAGCCTTAATTTTCCTAAAGGAGGGGAGAGCATTTTGGCCAACCCATCACAACGACAAAGGAAAATGGGAAGGGACAACTTGATTTGAACGACCTTTTCTTCAAAAAGAAAGCATATGACATACGAAAGAGAGAGAGAGAGAGAGAGAGAGAGAGAGAGAGAGAGAGAGAGAGAGAGAGAGAGAGAGAGAGAACAAAACAGGAAAAAAAGGGGGAGGGGGAAAGAGTGAAAACCAGTAGAAAAAGAAATGAATGAAATCAAAAGAAAACGATGTTTTGGTATAAAATGCGGGATAAAAATTAATGTGCATTGCAAAAACCGTACATCTACACACACACATACCCATCCCCTGTTCTCTATTGTACTTCACTGTATTGTTATGTTCAGTACTGTTTTGTAACAAAACTACACAGTACTGCCAAAGGCACCCCTAGATCTCCTAACCCTCCGTATGCCACTTCACCCTTCACAAAATATTGAGTTTGTTATCATTTCATACGAAATATTAGCAGTAGAAAGGGTGGAGGAAGATCTAACAAGGTCACCAGGAACATTAATTTTCTGCTTCTTAGTCAAGGGTACTGTCCACTTAGCCTTCACCACTCCATGTAATGCAGTACTACGAGGCACTGTACCGTAAACCACTCATGTTTCATTGTACTTTGATGTCACGTAATTGTATGTAGTTTGCGGTTTCACAGTACAATATTATGATGCAGTGTGTTGTGTTTGCGGAGTCTGTGTGTGTCTGTGCGTGTGCAAGCATGTGTGTGCGTGCGTGTGTGTGCGTGCGCGCGTGCGTGTGCATGCGTGCGCGTGTGTGTGTGCGTGTGCGTGTGCGTGTGCATGCGTGCGTGCGTGCGTGCGTGCGTGCGTGCGCGTGTGCGTGTGTGTGTGTGTGCACGCGGAAAAAAGGAAAATACTTTCTACAGTATACTTCCTGCATTGTGAAATTTACAGCCTCACTCCGGCTGCAAGTACTTGTTCAAAATTCAGCCGCTCGCTTCATCTACAAAGTGCCAAAACAAACATAATACTTCGTTTCTCCAGAAGAAATTACGCTGTCTCAAAATGGAACGCAGGATTCAGTAAAAGTCCGCGTCTCAACGCTATAAGATTATTACACGTGACGCGCGCCTGCCCTATCTCTCTGACCTCTTCGAAACATACATTCCTAAACGTTCCTTCCGTTCTTCCTCTGATGACCAAGTCATTCGAATTCCCTCATATAACCTGAAGCACACGTTTCTAGGGATTTTCTCATTTTCTGTGGCGATACTCTGGAATTCGATACTTCTCCAACAACGTCAAGCCCCCCTCCTTCCCGACTTTTATGTCTGCATTTCAAACTGATTGGTTTAAACGCCAGCTGCAGAATACCACCTGAAATAATTATTACCGATTGCTAATATCACTGCACATTTAGTTCGTGTGCAAATGAGCTGTTCACCCTGTTATACAGTGTATACGTTCAGTGTATACGTTCATGTATGGACTCAGTGGGCCAGTGTGTGTGTGTGTGTGTGTGTGTGTGTGTGTGTGTGTGTGTGTGTGCGCGCGCGCGCGCGCGCGCGCGCGCGTGTGTGTGTGTGTATGAGTGAGTGTACGCATGGGAGTGCGTGCATGTGTTCTTAACTCAAGAACGCAGAATTGGGTGCGTTTGACACACACACACACACACACACACACACACACACACACACAAGCACACATGTGAGGATGTGCACAAGTGCTGACACACATTGTACAAAGACTCGAAAACCTTCCCTAAGAAAACTGTTGCAGGCTTGAGTGATTTAGATACCATTGTAGGTACGAGAAAGAAATGGGTGGCTAAAATAATTCTTCCCTAGTATAGAGATTCCCATTGACATACCAACCCGTCCGTCTATAAGATGCCCATTATGGACAGTCTTACAAAAAAAAAAAAAAAAAAGAAGAAGAAAAAACCACGAACGTAGACACACGCAGAGAGGGATAATAACAAACAAGTTTTCAAATCAAATAGGTAAAAACAAAGAAAATGTTTATTTTGCCTATCCAGACACCGGGATGAAGAAGTCTTTCGAGGGGGAACTGCATCAACGCTTTTTTCATTTCCCTCCTCAGAATCGCGACTGGCTGGTTTGCTTGCTTGCTTCTTCCTTGATGTTTTTTTTTTTTCTTTCTTTTTTTCTCCTCCAGTGCTCTCCAGGATACGTCTCCTCTTCTCCCTCTTCTCATTTTCTTCGGCTCTTTGTCGTCTTTTTTCTATCAGCCGCCGTCTTCTACCCCCTTACCACGATCCCTTTAATACCTCCTCCCCCTTCCTTTTTCCTCCCCGCTCATCTCTGTCTCCATCTCCTGAGCGCTCTGATCATACTGTAACGCTTGTTGTCTGATGACGGCAGACACTGTCCTGTGTTGGTTCGGTCCATCAGTACATGGAGTGGCCTTGACCTAGTCTCTCCTCCTTCGTCCACTGCCCAGTGTTGTCACAGTCCATCGATACAAGGAATACCATTCTACGTGACCTCTGCTCTTGTAGCTACCGATAGTTCTAGATTAAGCACAGCAATCTGCACAAGAATCTGGAAGTATATTCTTTTTTTTTTTAACCATAATCTCTTTAAAACACCTGATATGCATCATCTATATTTCTTTGAGAATACCAAAGTTGCCTGAGCTGATCACAAAAAACATAGCTTGAGCTTTTCTTTAAACTCAAGCAGGATGGCATTCGAAGAGTCTTCTGACGAAACCGAAGTCCAGTCATGCTGATTTCATCCACTATTTTCGCTTGTTTGTTTGTTTGTCTCAAAATATCAACAGGGTAAAATGAATGACATATCTTGTTCACATACAGATTGAAAGACAACTCATGAACTGTGCTGGACAATTTATTATTGTTTTCTTTCCAAGAAAGTTTCTTCCAAAGACAGAGCATTCTTGTTTTTACATGGAGATAAACGAATAATTGTCCAAGTTGTTCAAAACTAATGTTGGAACTGGCCGTCTCAGTCTCCAAACCGATCTATAGAATTTTCACTACAGTTTCAATGTCAAGTCAAGTCCCTATCTCTTACAACCATACATCAAAATGGAAACGAAAAAAAAAAAAAAAAACAGTCTCGTGAAATACATGCATGAAAAATATAACATCAAAAGGCATGACTAATCCATTGGTTATGCTTGTAACATGGCGAGCCTTGCTCTGAATACCCACTCATATAAATCATTTTGAACAACTTTAAAACACAAAACTTCAGATGAAAAACGACATTCGAGTCAAATAATGAAAAAAAAAAAAAAAATCTGAAGCACTTCTTGCGTGAGGATTTCTCAAGCTGAGTGGCAAATACGAGTCCTAATGCTGGCTAAGTGTCATGAATCACACCTCAAGTATGTATATAAGTGTGGACAGCTCAAATCCACCCTCTGTTTATCCCTTTACCTAAACCCCTCCATCCGGTGCAAGCATAATCATCGGACAATTCTGTGTTACACATTTCCGAGTAGGCTATTGCAGTTTCCTTCCTGTTAGATTGTAGGCTATGAAACTGAAAAGGGTACACACACACACACACACACACACGCGCGCGCGCGCGCGCGCGCGCGCGCGCGCGCGCACACACACACACACACACACACACATTCTCTCTCTCTCTCTCTCTCTATATATATATATATATATCTGTCTGTCTGTCTGTCTCTCTCTCTCACACACACGCACACACACGCACACACACACACACACACACACACACACACACACACACACACACATACACACACACACACACACACACACACACACACACACACACACACACACACACACACACACACATGCGCGTGCGCACGCACTCACACACAACATATGCGCACACACACACACACACACACACACACACACACACACACACACACACACACACACACACTCCTTCTCCTCTAGGAGAAGAGATACGAGAGGAATTCAGTTTCTCTATGGACTGTGATAAAACACGACAATGACTTTAGGAGCAGAGGTTAGACGGTGGGTGTCGTGTTTATTTATAGATCGTGACAAATCAGGACGGTGGGTGCAGGAGCAGAAGAGACGTAAAAAACGGTACTCCATTTGTTTATCGATCATGACAATACTGGAGCACCGACTGTAGTGGCAGAGATGAGGTAATGGGTGTCTCTCGGTTATTTAAAGATCGTGTCAAAAGCAGACAGTGGGTGCAGTTTCGTATATTTATAGACCGTGACTACGCAAGACAGTAGCTACAAGAACAGAGAAATAAGTAGAACGGTATACCATGTATTAATGGATCGTGACAGTATGGGCAGTGGACGGCGGAGGAGGGAAGGCCAAAAGTATTCCATGTACTGATGGGCCGAACCAACACAGGACAGTGTCTGCCGTCATCAGACAACAAGCGTTACAGTATGATCAGAGCGCTCAGGAGATGGGAGTCGGAGATGGGTGTGGAGTGGAAAGGAAGGGGTGGGAAGGGGGGGAGGGGGGTTAAGGGATGGCTGCATGGAGGTAGAAGAAGGCGGTTGGTAAAAAGAAGACAACATAGAGCTGAAGAAAATGAGGACGAGGGGGGAGAGATGAAGTTTCAAACAGTGCACTGGAGAAAAAAAAAAGAAGAAGAAAGAAAAAGAAACAAATAAGCAAACACACCAGTCGCAAATATGAGAAGAGACGTGAAAGGGGTGTTGACACAGGCCCTCTCAAAAGACTTTACTATCCCAATATCCGGGAGAGACAAAATAACATCTGCGCTGTACCTCTTTGATTTGAACATTTGTTTTTCATTCGCCCAACCCTTGGCAAGTTATTAGCTTTCTCTGGGTGTGTCTACATACGTGTGTGCTTTACAAAGACCCCATAACGGGCACCCCATAGTCGGACACACTGCTATGTGAATAGGAACCCCAATATCAATGAAAAAAAAAAAATCAGAAAGACCGAATTTAGGTGCTCGGTTCTTTCACATACCTACAGCGGTGTCTAGATTAGTTTCAGACGTAAGCTTTGAGGAAACTGTGGGAAACTGGTGATTTGTATAACCAACAGCAAAGACGGCAGACTGTACGCAAACAGACCAACCAGCCAACCGACAGACAGAATGCTTCGCATGTTTCAGATAAATGTTACGTACAAAAAAGATACTATAGTTGACGTACCTTAAGCAAGAATAAGGCTAAATACATAAGATCACAGGGTGAAGGAATAAACGAAATGAATATAAGACATCAGCTTATCAACACGGACTCAACACCGAACATTTCTGATGCAGCATCGACCCACAAAGTCACACAGCTACAAAAAACCCGTGCACAACTTAGGCTATATAGAAAAACTGGAAACACATCTGAGATGCATCCATCAAGGCGCCTGTAAAATTCAGGAGCGTATGGAAAGGTTGTGTAGGATCGTTCTCAGAATCTTCATCGCATCTGAATGTTGATTCCCCTCTTTTTCATGGCCAGTCTACATCACCACATGTGGCTGCTGGCTGCAATCAGACCGTGCAAAAGTACAGACTGTGGCTGATCAGGTCCGCCCAGAGAGCTGGCGCACCGAGTCTGCGTTAGGACGCCTCAGGCTTGAGGTCAGGTGACTCATGCATTAAAAGATGGTGAGTGAAGTCATCCGTAGAAATACTAGAAGGGTTAAGTGAAATAATTGCTGAGAGAGAGAGAGAGAGAGAGAGAGAGAGAGAGAGAGAGAGAGAGAGAGAGAGAGAGAGTTGCATAAATCAAATTAAGTTAGAGCCATCGCCCCTTTTGAATGGGTGTGGTGCAAATTATAAACAGACAGTAAAACACACACACACACACACACACACACACACACACACACACACACACACACACACACACACAGCGGTCATAACCATTACATCAACAGAGGCAATAAACACAACCTTTCAAGAATGCTTCACTGAAAAAAAAAATCTTTGCTGTTAATCTTTTTTTTATCATAACATATTTCTTTTTAAAATACAGACTGTCGTCTTTTAAATGTGAGTAATAAAAAAACAGAGGAACTCCTCCTACAGTCTTTCCATTCTTTGACGACAAAAGCGGTTTAAACCACAACATACTTTTCTCGCTCAGATATAAACCTGCTATAAATGTGAATCTCAGATCAAGCAAGGAGGGCAACAAAAAGCAAAGTGGGTTTCGTTTTCTGTAACCACATTACACACCGAGGAAAGAATTTACTTCATTTAGGCTATCTAGTGAACTATGTACAGCTATTTTTGTCACAGCAAATCTATGTAAAAGCAAGTCTCAAGTTTCTATTCATAACTAACAACAAAATATTAAATTCCACACTGTGGAACAAACCCAAATTTCTAGTCATTTACATCGCTTGCGTTAATGTAGCACCCAGAGTTGCCATCCGATGTCAACGAGTCTCTTTCTAAACGCTTTTATAACAGACTGAACTCGACCAAATTCCTTGACTGGTCCATGCATGGGCAAAACCATTCAAACACGATGCATTGCGGTTACCCAGTTTGTTTTGCCTTTTGTTATCCAAAACCATAAGTGACTTACGCGCTTGAGGTGGTCATTCATTTGAATTAATCTCCACCAGTGGCTGATGCATCTCACAGCATTAATCGTAATGGGAAATTTCCTGAGATCGCCATTTTGGTGTGTGTGTGTGTGTGTGTGTGTGTGTGTGTGTGTGTGTGTGTGTGTTTTTTATGATGCCGAGGTATTTTTCTGATGCTTGCAGATATCATTTTTCGACAACAGACGGGCGGACTTCAAGGGCCTATAGTTCGGCCGCATAAAAAAAACCACTGGTACTACATAAGCATCAAGGAGTTGAAGAGCATGTTAACTGAGATATTGTTAATTCTA
This sequence comes from Conus betulinus, assembly GCA_016801955.1. Lineage (NCBI taxonomy): Eukaryota > Metazoa > Mollusca > Gastropoda > Neogastropoda > Conidae > Conus > Conus betulinus. The sequence goes on along the minus strand of JADBJO010000257.1, from coordinate 230,161 downwards.
TGCAATTTACTTAGTACTTACAAGGATCTTTCAGTTCTACATACCACAATCGCTGCAAGAAAAAGAAAAACTGATTTTCATAGAAAAATATGTGTGCCATGGTATCTATAAGAGTTCAAAACTTTCATAATCATATCCCTGAAAAACATCTTGCCTGGTAG
>JADBJO010000257.1:215000-217500 GCA_016801955.1 Conus betulinus | reverse complement strand
AAACATGCAGACAATGGCAGCAGTCGCAGAAGATGCTGAAGAACTACCAATGTTAGGATCCAAATTCAAATGCCGCAGAGGAGTTTCTTCTACGGTATGCAGATGACAGAGTTATTTACTGTGAGACAGCAGATGGCCTGTAACACCCCAAAGTACTCCCCGCCCAGAAATACTCCCGGAAGTACTTCTGGGCCCGCGCCAGAATAACTCCTGGGAGTACTTTATGAAAACAGGGGGTCCATTTTTTACCCAACCCAGAAGTACTCCCGGGAGTCAGTCTGGTACGGCCCTAGAAGTACCCCCCGGGAGTACTTCTGGGCGGGGAGTACTTTCGGGGTGTTACAGGCCCCCAGATGGGCCTTGACTGTGTTTCAGGTACTGTGATAACTGGAGCTGAACCCAGAGAAATGTGATTTTCTATTCCAGTGTGGAAAATGTTGGTAAGGATTGCTTATAGCTCAGCCGAGCGGGAAGGGCCACATCAGGGCTGTCACCGCGTTGAAGTCAACCAACAAGTCGGAAACTGCCATTAAATATCTATCAACCAGTATGGCAGCTAACATGGACAACGCTAATATTTACCATTTTTGGAAAGTAAGGAAATTACTTATTAGTGTCCATATGAAAACAAAAATTCTGTCACTGATATAAACTTTGTATATATATATATATATATGTGTGTGTGTGTGTGTGTGTGTGTGTGTGTGTGTGTACATATATATATATATATATATATATATATATATATATATATATATATATACACCATCTTTGGATAAAAAATCAGCATGGCTGAACTTTGGTCTCATTAGAACACTCTTGCTTGTCATCCTGCCTAAATTTTAAAGAAAAGCTCAAGCTCAGTCTTTGTACCTTTGGTGACCAGTTCAAGCAGAGCTGGTATTCTCAAACAAATCAAGACGAAGCATGTATGACCTACCAGGTATATAAAAGAAGTTATGGTTCGAAAAAAGTACAAGCATACTTCCAAGACGCTTGTGTAGTTTGCTTTGCTTAATTTCGAGCTACCAGCAACATTGGCTGTTATTATTGTGAGATCTCTTCTCTTTGAGTCCTAGGCTCCACATCGTGTAAAACAGACTGTAGTAAACACTGGAGGCAGTAAATCAAAAGAATAAAAACGACAGTATTTTCATGTCTTCAAACCTGAATATATTTTTCACATATGTTCGCTGATACACATAATACACGGCGCATTCATGTCAGGGTACAATGATGAAAGCTTCACATCAATTGAAATGGTATATAAAGCAGGGTGAGTGTTCACTCAGGTGAAACCAGGTAAAATGAGATCAAGGTGACAATTGTTGCCTGCAAGACAGATTACACCCTTGAAATACAACACACACACAAAACACATACACACAAGCGCGCGCACGCGCGCACTACACGCACACATACACACACACGCACGCACGCACGCGCGCGCGCACACACACACACACACCACACACACACACACACACACACAGATAGACAGTCAGACGGAGACAGACAGACAGACAAATTGACCGACAGACGGCAGAGAAAAAAGACACACATCATCATCAAATATACTGTGCGAAAAAAAAAACAAGAGAGAAAGACAGAGCAGGAGAAGGGAAGAGGTCAGAATGCAGATAAGAGGAAGGAGTTGGGGGTGGGGGTGGGGTGGGGCAGTAATGTGACGAAAAGATGAGAGACTAAGACGAAGAAACATTTTAGCATATATATATATATATATATATATATATATATATATATATATATATAGAGAGAGAGAGAGAGAGAGAGAGAGATGAAGTTTACACTTGGCATGGTCCATTTGTCTGACCAGCTGCTAGCTCTCCGTTATCATGATGTTGCCATCAAATATACAACTACCTAGCCCTGGACGTTTTGCTTGACCCAAGGGTCCAAGTCCATGGGTCAGTGATAATGCAGCAAGTGTCGTTATCTCTCTGCCATGTAGTAGGCACTGGACGCATGACGTGGCACAGACGTACCCACGAACACTTAGCAAGACTTTGCTGTATTATCGCGGGCGCTTAGCATGAGTGTGTGGAGGTACGCTTCGGCACCCGCCTTGGGGCCTGGAGTACATTTACCATTCTCATTTCCTCCCCAGCATGTATAATCGAGCGACAAGAGTAGAGTGCTCGCTGAACCTTGACAGGGCTGGCTAGGCCATCGCCTTGGGTGAACAAGAAGTAGGTTCTTCTGTCAGTCACCTGCACGATCACATCCAATCATGCGTGTCACGGTTTTCCTGACAAGCCCACGACAAAGGATAAGAAGACAAGAGGAGCTGTGTGGGGAATGGGGACAGGGGGGGAGGGAGGGGGAACGAGGAGGGGGATGAAGAGGGAGGACCGGTTTGGGGGAGAGGAGGGAGGGTGGGGGTGGGGGGTAGTCGGGGCAGAAACGAGGCTGAGCGACTACGTCATTAGCATAGGAGTTGATTTGTTCCTTTCACTTTCAAACGCGTCCATATATATGA
>JADBJO010000257.1:190000-202500 GCA_016801955.1 Conus betulinus | reverse complement strand
ATTTCTTACCGCTCGCCTGTGTCAAGGTAACCCAGTTAACATTATCTCCAGTCGTTAAACGACCCGGCTAAGGAATCGAATACCAACGAGAGCTGACAGTTTACTGTGTTCGGGGAAAAGCGTGCCCTAACACGTTGAACGGATGGGCGTGAATAAAAGGAACTGAGATTTGAAAAAGAGAAAGAGAAACTTTAAGTACCTTTTCTCAGATACAGTTTTGCGCGCGCGCGCGCGTGCGCGCGTGTGTGTGTGTGTGTGTGTGTGTGTGTGTGTGTGTGTGTGTGTGTGTGTGTGTGTGTGTGTGTGTGTGTGTGTGTGTGTGTGTGTGTGTGTGTGAGAGAGAGAGAGAGAGAGAGAGAGAGAGAGAGAGAGTACGGGTGAAGAACTAAAGTACTGAAAGAATGTGTCTCTTCAACAGCAAGTCAATGGCAAGAAAGCTCGTGAGAAAGCACATGTCAAGTAGTCAATAAATGCAAGAAACCACTTTAAATACTCCGTGAATATGTCTGTTATTTAGTTTTTTTTGTCCAGATCAAAGAGCTGCATTTACTATATCTTACATTAAAAAAAAAAATCCAAGACGACAAAAACAATCGTGTATCACAAACTCCAACAATAAAGTCTATTGTATGGCTAGTCGTGTGCAAGGAACTACATATGAAAATGCTACAAACGTTAACGAGTGTATCCGTTACATAGCAGATCTAGAACAAAGAAGTATGTGTGAAGCTCAAAATACTACAAATGTCAACGAGTGTATCCGTTACATAGCAAACCTAGAACGAAGAATCGTGAAGCACTACAAATCTAAGTGACTATGTCTCTTTCACACCAAACTCACGGCGAGAAATTTCATTTTAAATAATCAACGAATGTATGTTTCATAGTAAGATAATGACTAGAAAGTCCATGTCCAACACTCCTTAAATGTGTCTGCTTCATCGTTAGTTCAAAGCAAGAAAGTTCATGTCAAAAACTCATGAATATCTCTTTCATGGTCAGTTCATAGCAAGAAAGTCCATGATAGATACTCAGACATTAGTCTGTCCCATAGTAAATTCACAGCAAGAAATACCATGTCAAATTCTCAGTGAATATATTTGTTTCATAGCATGTTCATAGTTAGAATGTCCATGTCAATAACTCAATGGTTAGATCAGTTTCACTGCTAGAAAGTCCATGTCAAAAACTCAATGGTTAGATCAATTTTCCTAGTAAGTTCACAGCTTGAAAGTCCGTGTTAAAAACTCAATGGTTAGATCAATTTCATAGTAAGTTCATAGTCAGAAAGTCCATGTTAAAAACCTCGATGATTAGATCCATTTCATTGTGCGTTCATAACTAGAATGTCCATGTCAAACAGGCTACTCAATGGTTAGATCAATTTCATTGTAAGTTCATAGCCAGAAAGTTCTTGTCAAATACCCGGTGAAGATATCTGTTTCATAGTAAGTTCACAGCTAGATAGTTCATGTCTGATTAGCAATGAATACATGTCCTGAGAGAGAAACTGTTTGTCAAATACAACTCTCAACGATTAAGCCTGTAGCATGTGAATACATCTAGTGTTAGAACAAAGCTAGGTCTGTTACGGTGAGCAGAAAACAAAGATGAGGTTAGTACACACACGCGCGCGCACACACACACACACACACACACACACACACACACACACACACACACACACACACACACACACACACAACACACACACACACACACACACACACACACACACACACACACACACAACACACACAACACAACACACACACACACACACACACACACACACACACACACACGAGCGCCCGCGCACGCACGCAAACACACACGCACGCACGCACGCACGCGCGCGCGCGCACTCACACACACATACACACGTAAGCACGCAAACACGCACGCACGCACACTTACACACACACACACACACACACACACACACACACACACACACACACACACACACACACACACACAATCTATCATGCATAAGCGATCAAAGGATGTAAAAGAACTCTACTACTACTACTACTACTACTACTACTACTACTACTACTACTGATGACTGATGATGATGATGATGATGATGATGCTGCTGATGGTGATGATGATAAACAATGATAATGATAATCATAACCACTATGACTGCTGCTACTACCATCACCACCTCCATCACTACTTCACTACCACTATCACTACTATACTACTACTACTACTACTACATGATCAGATGATGATGATGATGATGATGATGATGATGATGATGATGATAACTGACAACATCCATGAATTATTAACACTATTATTACTCTTTTATTGTCATCATCATCATCATAACATTAACAACGACAGCGCCAATAATGATGATATGATGCCATGCAGCAACAGCACAGCATTATAACATTGACAACAACAGAGTCAGCAAAGGATGATGATAGGGATGTCATGCAGCCTGCATACATGGTGACTCATCGTCACTTTTTGACCAGAAATGACAAGGTTGTGGTTGTTGGTGTGGTTGTGGGTGTTGTGGTGGTGGTGTGGGGTGGTTGTTTTTTGTTGCATTTTTTTTTTTTGTCTCTCTCTCTTGCCTTTTTTCGTTCGTTGCCACTCTCCACTGCTGACTTTGCATTTTAAACAGTCGACGCCTCTCCACTCTCCTTACGGCCCGATACTGGAAGTCTCACTTTGCATTTTAAGAAGTCGTTACGTGATTTGATTTTTTTCCTGTACGAGAGAGAGAGAGAGAGAGAGAGAGAGAGAGAGAGAGAGAGAGAGAGACACACACACACACACACACACAGACACACACACACACACACACACACACACACACACACACACACACACACACACACACACACACATGACTGACGCACGGATAGGCCTGTGAACATACAATCAGTCAGTCAACGAAAATAGACAAGCTAGCAATGTTAACAGGCAGGGTAGCTAATAACACACACGAAGCCTCTGAGCAATACTGTAATAAGCAGTTACCTTAACGGTGATAGCATCAGTCATCTTTTCTGTCTGGTAACTGAGACAGTGCGTGGGGACAAAGCTATACCCTCTTATCCCAGCGTGTTTGTTGTTTCTTGTGGTGTCGGTGTCCTGTCATGTAGATCCCCTCTTTCCCCTCCCTCACCCTCTTCCTATTCGCCTGAGATGGTGATCCCCGCCTGCTATATCACCTGAGGAGAATGTGACGTTAAACCTGACTATAACTAACTAATCTCTTATGACAAGTTTGACGGTTACAAACTGAACATTAGCAGATAATAATACAGGGATCAATAAAACGGTGAAGCTGCGAAAAGTGTCGAGTTACTTCGGGCGTTGGTCAAACGAGCCTTCCGTGGACCATCGCTGCACGAGCGAGCAGAAAACTTTAATTCCAGCCGAATTTATGAATAGAGCAGAAACCACCTGTCCTTGTCTTTGCTACGATACGACTGGGATTACGCTCTGAAGTGTGTCATTCACGCACAAACTGCAAAAATTGGCGTTTAGATTTAAACCTGATGAATTTTGTGATACGCACGCGCGCGCGAGTGTGTGTGTGTGTGTGTGTGTGTGTGTGTGTGTGTGTGTGTGTGTGTGTGTGTGTGTGTGTGTGTTTAAGTCTGTGTGGAAAACGTTCTCTCTAACTGACCATCACGTAAACTTGTGCATCGACATTAATGCCCAAATAGCATTTTTACTATTATATTATTATTATTATTATTATTATTATTATTATTTAAGCTTTTGACCATATGAAGCAACGAAATACATCTGTGGGATCCCTGAAATGCATTAACAAATTCAAGGCCATTGTAAGCAGAGTTGGTATGGATCCTCGGGACGGATTAAGAAGCAAACATTTCGAGCTGAGTCAAGCTTTCACCACAGAATCCAATCTTTCTCATTCTCCGGCTCAGCTGCCGACAACACTGAAAAGAGCTACCCTCCAAACGTTTACTGATCAATTTATCTCAGGGATTCCTGTCTACAAGAATTGTCTGTCATCATCGAATCTGGTTCCTGCAGTCGGTTCGCTTTCTTCGTATGTCTGTGGGTGTTTTTCCCATATCTTGGTAACTGACCTAAAGAATTCTTTACCCATACGACAGGACGAGCTACAGCGTGGCTGAGTATTGATTCACCAGAATGAATGACGTGTGAGGAACGCCATTGAGAGGGAAGGAGGGTAGACATTGGAGGTGGAGAAGGGGGGGGGGGGGGGGGGCAGGTTGAAAGGTAACACAAACACACACACACACACACACACACACACACACACACACACACACACACACACACAAATTAATTGAAATTTGCGTTGAACTTTTTGGAATGTGAATCGTAGGTATCCCTGTAAGACAAGTAATCGGATGGCCAGTTTCTATGTGCCAGAGTTTGTAGGGAAACACCCACTATACACTTGTTGTGAAAGGTGCTTTACTTTGACCCGCTGTACACATATTGGGAAGGGTGTTTTACTTTGACCCACTATACCTATGTTATGAAGGGTGCTTTACTTTGACCCGCTATACCTATGTTATGAAGGGTGCTTTACTTTTGACCCGCTATACACATATTGGGAAGGGCGTTTTACTTTGACCCGCTATGCCTATGTTATGAAGGGTGCTTTACTTTGACCCGCTATATACATATTGGGAAGGGTGTTTTACTTTGACCCACTATACCCTTTGTTATATGAAGGGTGTTTTACTGTGACCCACCACCATACATATGTTGTGAAGGGTGCTTTACTTTGACCCGCTATACATACGCTATGAAGGGTGCTTTACTATGATCCCCTACACATACGTTATGAAGGGTGTTTTACTTTGACCCGCTATACACATATTGGGAAGGGTGTCTTACGTTGACCCGCTATACCTATGTTATGAAGGGTGCTTTAATACGACCCCCTACACATACGCTGTGAAGGATGCTTTACTATGACCTCCTATATATACGCTCTGAAGGGTGCTTTAATATGACACCCTATACATATGCTATGAAGGGTGCTTTACAATGACCCCCTATACATACGCTATGAAGGGTGCTTTACAATGACCCCCTATACATACGTTATGGAGGGTGTTTTACAATGACGCCCTATACACACGTTATGAAGGGTGCTTTACTATGACCCCCTACATACATACGTTATGAAGGGTGCTTTACTTTGAATCCATTCTCAAAGCATGGGTCCTGTAACTTCTGGAGGGTGTTGTAGCCATAACATCAGCTCTAGGTGCCAATTTCATCCTTACAGCACTGTTTCCAAACCAGATTTTTGTTCATTTATTTGTTGGTGTTGTTTTCCGCCTTGGTTTTGCATTGGTTTGTTGTATGCGCTTCCTTGCTTACTTCGTTTACCACATGAGTGTGTGTGTGTGTGTGTGTGTGTGTGTGTGTGTGTGTGTGTGTGTGTGTGTGTGTGTGTGTTTCTGTTTCTGTTTCTGTCTGTCCGTCCATCTCCCTGTCTGTCGGTGTGGATGTTTTGTTTTGTTTTAACTTGTTTTCACCGAAACCTCCCTACACTGACAACACAGGAAATTATTACGAAGAAATTAAATAATTCGCCTGTATTGAGAGAACTTGTCAAATTATAAAAGCTCTGCTCGAAATCATGGCGGTAAAGTTTAACACAAACATTCAGACATGCAATTATAAGCATGCTTGTACACATCCAGTTGAATGTACCAACGTTTTAATAGGCGACCGATTTCTTTTCTGGCAACAAGACTAAGCATGCTAATAATGACATAATCACATACCTATAAGCATCCAAGTGTTGCAAAATGGCTGCAGCATTGGGACAATCTTGACCGGAAATGAGATTCATAAGATTGAGGGGTGTCACGCGCTCTATCTTTTTTAACCAACATTCACACACGAAAACTTAATGGACGCTATACATTGCCTTTTTCTGTTGCGGCACTACCTGTTTTCATTCAGAAAGTCTTTTCTACTATTTGTCTCAGGGCAGCTTATCACATTCTAATAGTGACAATGAAGAACACCAACCTATAACATTCTAATCGTGACATTGAAGGACACCAACTTATATAACATCTAACTGTGACGTTGAAGGATACCAACCTATAACATTCTAATTGTGACATTGAAGGATATCAACCTATAACATTCTAATTGTGACATATAGGATGTCAACCTATAACATTCTAATTGTGACATTGAAAGATATCAACCTATAACATTCTAATTGTGACATATAGGATACCAACCTATAACATTCTGATTGAGGCATTGTAGATACCAACCTTTAACATTCTGATTGTGACATTGTAGGATACCAACCTATAGTATTCTGATTGTGACATTGTAGATAGCAACCTATAACATTCTAACTGTGACATTGTAGATAGCAACCTACAACATTCTAATTGTTACATTGTAGGATACCAACCTATAACATTCTAATTGTGACATTGAAGGATGTCAACCTATAAGGTTCTGACTGTGACATTGTAGGACACCAACCTTTCACATTCTAACTGTGCCATTGTAGGATAGCAGCCTATAACATCACAACCATACCGCTGCGATCTGCCCACAGGATACTGACGACTTAACAACCAGATCGAGCAGAAGCTCTCCCTCCAGCCAGCGGTGTTAACAGCGGCTCAAGCCCCTTTATGTGTTTGAGTGGTGCTAGGGTGTCTTTTATTGATTCTAGACGCTTTTTCTTACCCACAGTGTAATAAATCTAGCGGAGAGGCTAACACACTCACCACAGCCTACAGCCTTATCTGCCTTCAGCATGTCAGTAACTGTTTTTTGTTGCCCCCCTCCCCCTACCCCCACTCCTTCCACAGCCTTGCCCCTCCTAGCGCCATTTCTTCCACTCTCCCCTCCCGTCCCATGGTGGGGCGACTGTTGTGTGTGGGTGACCAGTTGTCCGGATCTGATTGGAGATGGGGAAGTTCAAAGCCTTGATCTCTGTTCAGGCTGAAGCGTCTGGTCTTGATTTCGATGGCTTCTTTAATTTTCTTTTTGTGGAGAAGGACTCTGTAGATAAGATCTTGGTTTCTTGGGGGCTGAAACTGTCGCGTGTGGCTTGTAGGTGTTCGTGTATAGCAGAAGTAGATCGGTTTGGTGTTCCTGTAGACGGGTGTGAGTGAGTGGTCTTGCTGTCTCGCCAATGAAAGTACTGGCACAGTCTTGACAAACCTACCTGGTACACTACACCACACTGCTTGAGGGGGTCCGTTTGCCTTTGACATGGGTCAGTTGCTGGCGTAGGGAGTTGGCAGGTTTGTGGAATACTTTGCATCCATGTTGTTAGAAGGTCCTGACTAGACGCTCTGAGACTCCTTTAATATAAGGAACCCCCACTTTCACACTGTCTGTATCTGAAGAAGAAGGGTATGGAACTCGAGGGTTGTCCCACATCCATGCAGGGTATCCATCAGCGGAAGTAAATTCAGGTTTGTGCTGTCACACCACCAGCACCGCAGTCCACAAGGAATAGCCAATATCGAATCGTCGCGAGGAAACTCATCAGAGGAAACACCGCCCGTTTTTTGCCGAATCCCTTCAGTGATATGTTCAGTGGTGTCTTTCTGCTCCATGATCGCTAGACACCATCTAATAAGCAAACAACCCCCCCCCCCCCCCTCCCCCCCCCCCCCCCCCCCCCCCCCCCCCCCCCCCCCCCCCCCCTCTTCTCTCCAGAAGTTACCACAGTCCAGCCACAGTCCCCATAAACCTGTGAAACACCGAAGGCTTTGAGGAACTGCTCACGGGCGTGGTCGCTGGGAGGAAATGGAGACTGAAGTCATCTTGAGAGCAGGGCATGAAGGGCCTCAGGAATCGATGCTTTTCATCTAACGGAGACCATTGAGACAAGAATAGGAAAATGATGCTGTGGAGTTTAATTCTAGTCAGAGACTACATGGCAAGGCTCTCTATGCTTCTTTCCATAGTACATCCTTGCGCCAAGCAGTACCGAGAAATACAGCCACCTTCGATGTTGGTCTGGAAATTAGAGCGACGTTCTCAGAGACACATCCATGATGAGTAGCGTAGTCATCTGCATTATACCTATTCTGCAACTTCCTGATCAGCACATTTTAAGTTAGAAAAATGAGCATTCATAATATGGCATCAAACAGCCATGATGCGAAAAAATGTGCAAGTATTGCAACGCTTGTCACTGTTACATTACGTTACCAAGAGAAACCGAAACATTCAAATAGAAAAAAAGTTTCTTTTTTCCTATGGCATTTTTCTACATCAGCAGAAATAAAAGCTACCCAACTAAACAGCTGTTTTAAGATACTGATTTTGTTGTTGTTATAGTTGTTAAAATACTAACGAAGATTTTGGTAACGACTGGTATTCAGTATTACCTGGTGGCTTCGAAACTGACGCTAAAATGAAGAAAGCCATTCTTTTTTCACTCGTGACTTTAAGTGCCCTGTTTGCAGATGTATATGCCGGCTGTATGAACCACTATTTTGAGCTAACCAACATTTCAGTACCAAATAATGTCTTCCGCTAGATATTCGGTTTAACTCCATTTAAATAGAAAAAGAAAAGAAAAAAAAAAGCTAGTCGATCACTGATGTTGCATTCCTATCTCAAGAGAAAGAGAAGTTGATTGGTAGAGAGCCTACTGATCTCATTCGCTTTTTCTTCGTGTTCTGAATGGTTGTATCTCAAGCCTACGTGACCAAACATTGCACATCTGATTGAAGGCTTATCTTATTCCCATTTCCAGAGGGAAAGTTCTCATATAGGAAACAAAATGTTTTACAAAAATAACCAGAAAAAAAACATGTTGCAACACTGTTCATGGTGAAATTGTCGATCATTACTGAGAATAAAGGAATCATTGAAACACTGTGTATTACCGGTGTGCATTACCACTGTGACTGTGAAAAGTTTTACGTGTAATGCGTCTCTCTCTCTCTCTCTCTCTCTCTCTGTGTGTCTCTGTGTGTGTGTGTGTGTGTGTGTGTGTGTGTGTGTGTGTTTTATTCAGTAATGTGTGATAAATAACCGTGAGCAGGAGTTATCATGAATTGCTTTCTTTCTTGGGGGAAGCGCGGTGGGGAGGGTGGGAGAGAAGAACGCAAAGGAGATGGAAAGGGGGTAGGGCTGGGAATGGGTGGAGGGAGGTGAGAAAGAAAATCGGTTAGTTTCTTCTTAATATTATCATTTTCTTTCAATTCTGGTCACCTTTTTCTGCAGTTCTCCAAATGTCGCACACAAGCCTACATGCAAGTAATCGCACAGGTGCGCGCTAGCGCCCAAGCGCACGTGCATACACGCACACATGCACACACGTCTATACATTTTTCGCTCACATGTTACACACAAACACACACACACACGTCACGCGTGCACGCGCGCGCCGGCGCATTTACACGCGCATACCATGCCTTTCCTGCTCCCTTTATATGTAAAGATGTTTGTCTCGGTAGAACGTAGTTTCGTGACAAAGTGACGTCCTTACGGGCGGCGACTTTGCTTTCGAATCAACGAACCATAACCGCTCAAGACATCTAAAAGCTTCGCCCAGTAGGCTGTCGTCTGTCCTCGTAAGCGGACCGAAGTTTTTCAGGCTCGTGTTTCCTCGGAAACAAGGGCGAGGTCGCTGTAGATCACGATCGTTCGTGTTAAAAAGCTCCCCTGAGCCACTGCAACCTAATCTCCAAATGGTACCGCCTTCCTCTTTGTCGTCACTGCCTAAAAGATCTCGTTTCCTTGATTGCGGTGGAGACAGGCAGGGTGGTGTTTGTCATCGTTGACGTGCAAGCGGCACAAACAGCGACATGTAGCGGTGTCGAGTGTGCCCCTTTTAAGAATGGTGCTGGGAGCACTTATTATCGAGCCGGTGTCATACCATTTTTGTTGTTGTTGTTTTTCTTTCTTTTTTTTTTTTTAAACTCATTCATTAATGTATATTGTCTAGTCTCCTGTCATCTTTTTCTATCCTTACTATCATCATCATCGTCATCATCATCATCATCGTCGTCGTCATCGTCATCATCTGTTTAGTAGTGGTAGTAGTTGTTGTTGCTGCTGTTGTTGCTACTGTTTTTTTGTTTTTGTTTTTTTTTTTTTTTTTTTTTTTTTTTTTTTTAAACTCGTTCGTGAATGTATATTGTTTAGTCTCCCACCGTCTTTTTCTGTCTTTAATATCATCATCATCATCATCATCATCATCATCATCATCATCATTATCATCGTCATCATCTGCTTTGTAGTAGTAGTAGCAGTAGTAGTAGTAGTAGTAGTAGTAGCAGTACTGGTAGTAGTAGTTGTTGTTGTTGTTGCTGCTGTTGTTGTAAAGTAATTGCATTACTATCATTATTATTATTGTTATTATTATTATATCATTATTATCATAATAATCATCTATCTATCGTCATTTTTATATTGCTGCTATTATTATGATTATTATTTTTGTGTTGTTGTTATTGTTGTTGTTATAAGCAAATATTGCAGCGAGACTGAGAAGCTAACGTACAAAATATGTATCCAAAACAGAGTCAAAGTAACGTTTGTTTAGTACACAATACAAAAATGTCTGCGTTATCATATTTTGCTTAATGAATTTTACTTTGCACTTTTGTTTTGTGTGTTTCCTTTTTTGCTTTTGTTTTTGTTCTTTTGGCTATCATCCTTATCATTATCATTAACATTATTCTTGCTGCTATTATTATTATTATTATTATCACCATCATCATTATTAATATTATTATTATTATAATGATAATTATATTATTATCATTATTATTAGTAGTAGTATTATCATCATCAGCAGCAGCAGCATTATTGTTATTATTGTTATTACTATTATTAGTATCATCATCATTATTATTATCATCATTATTATTTCTATTGTTATCATCATCATCATTGTTGTAGTTGTTGTTTTGTTGCTGTTTTTGTTTTTATTGTTGTTCCTGTTGTTCACATCATCATCATCATCATCATTATTATGGTCATTAGTATCATTTCATAATATTTCGCATACATTACCCATCTCATCCGTAATACATTTATCAACATCTGTACGAGCTGAATATTGCACAGTGAAAAAAATGTTGTTTTTCACAAAATCTGACCGCTCTGAAGTCATCGCCATGCTTACAATTTTTCAAGGAGAACAAATGTCAAAATCCGAAAGAAAATAGGCGATGACCGGGATAGGCAGCCATCGTGTGACAAACCGGCAGGACTGCAGGCTTTCCTTCGCGTGGAGCGGAAGCGGAAGTCGTGTCCACGCCGCCATTGCACTTGCATGCAGCGCGCGCCATCTTTTCTGCCTCCGCTAATCTCGCCACCAATCCCTGAATCCGTAGAAACTCTCCTTTGGATCAAGTTGTTTCCCTGTGTAATTGGTTATAGTTAACTTTATTGTTTGACTGATTTATTTCTCTATTTATTTATCAATTTATTTATTTATTTATCTATTCCGTACTTTCACAGGGGTTTTTTTTTATTTACTTATCTTTTCTTTTCTTTATTTATTCATTTATTTACTAATTTATTTTGTTAATGAAAGTTCTTGTAGAACATAAGCTTCTGTCATTTATTGACTGCATGTGTTTTTCTTCGCCGAAACGTTACCCCTGCTCTCGCGCCCGCCCCAGGGCCACAAATTAAAATAATAATAATAATGACTAACTATACCACTGCTGTCCCGAAAAGTGAAGTTACCGCCTCCGCGAACACGTTTGAACAACTTTATAGTGGTTTTAAAGAGAGAAAGAAAAACAGAAAAGAAGAAATGGGAGACAGAAGCACCGTTTGTGTAGGAAGACCTACATCCTATTGCATTTACCCATCCAGAAGTCCAGAACGCCGTTGTCTACAACGATACGATACTTCAGGCTTTAAGTGTCAGCCTGACCAGTACAGTAAAACTGGAAGATAACAAAGAAACAAAACAACAAAAAAAAGAAATCGAAAGAAAACTAAACTAAACTAACAACCGCGCCATAGGTTAAGAAAAAACGGGCCACAAGTTGGCCAATAATAGTGAGAAAGTGTGTGTATGTGTGTGTGTGTGTGCGCGCGCGCGTATGTGTGTGTGCGTGCGTGGTGTGCGTGCGTGCGTGCGTGCGTGCTTGCGTGTGTGTGTGTGTGTGTGTGTGTGTGTGTGTGTGTGTGTGTGTGTGTGTGTGTGTGTGTGTGAGCGCGCGCCCCCCCTGCTGTGTGTGTTGTTGTTGTGTGACAGTGTGTGTGGGATCATGTGTTTTGTGTGTGTGTGTGTGTGGGGGGGGGGGGGGGGGGGGTGTCAGTATGCACCCTTGTTTGTAGATGCATGGCACTTATTGCAATATTGATCTTCTTATTGGTTTCATTATATTTTTTTTTTTTAAACCTTTTATGTATTTGTAAGCGCTTAGGGCTTATGATGAAAGATTAAGCGCCATGTATGATAATTATTATCATTATTATTAAATTTACCATGCTTGGGGAATTATGTGACCTGTCACAGATTAGCATGTATATGTTGA
>JADBJO010000257.1:182500-185000 GCA_016801955.1 Conus betulinus | reverse complement strand
AACCAGCCATTTAAAAGGACCATACTTAATTATAGAAAGCTAAATGCAGATCGCTTTTGTGACCTGTAGGCACTGTAAACTGGGACGACATTACTCGCAACAGATCAGTAGATCAAAGTGCTGAAATGTTTTCAAAAATATTAATGGAAAAAGCGAAACTATGCATGCCGTCTAAAGTTATTACTGTACGTCCTGACGACGTCCCCTGGATGACTGATGAAATATAGACTGTTAATAGAGGAACGTAAAACAATACACAGTATAGCTAAACATACCAATGATCCAGAAGATTGGTGCAGGTTTCGTCGATTTCGGAATTATGTG
Organism: Conus betulinus; assembly: GCA_016801955.1. Classification (NCBI taxonomy): domain Eukaryota; kingdom Metazoa; phylum Mollusca; class Gastropoda; order Neogastropoda; family Conidae; genus Conus; species Conus betulinus. The sequence goes on along the minus strand of JADBJO010000257.1, from coordinate 184,676 downwards.
ACATCAAGAGAAAGACAAAGACAACTTGACTATGTTGCTGAATTAGACAATAAGGTTTCTAACTCCACAAATTTTGGTAAAAAAAAAAAAGAATGGTGGCACCTGGTAAAATCTTTTTTTTTAAAAGAAAGGTATTGACTCGAACGAAATACCTCCAATTGTTTGTAATGGCATTGTAAACTATAGCAATACAGACAAAGCGAACGCTTTCAATAAATATTTCATTGCTCAGTCCACTTTGGAAAATGATGATGATGAAAGTGCCAGATGTACCATTCATAGTTCCAGAAATTACAGACATTTCTTTGACAGCTACTAATGTTAAGGATGTTATCTTGAATCTGAACAAGAATAAAGCAGTAGGGCCTGATTTGGTTCACAACAGGTTGTTGATTGCATCTCTTCCAGTTATATTGGATCCCTTGACTACCATATTTAACAGAAGTATGATTGAAGCAAAGTTTCCAAACGTCTGGAAAACAGCCCATGTAAGTCCACTACATAAAAAAAAAATCGAAGGATCTTTGTAACAACTATCGTCCAGTCTCTTTGCTCAGCTGCGTTGGAAAGGTTCTGGAAAGATGTATCCACAAGCAAGTTTTCGATTTTTTTTTATTGACAAATGATATCATTTCACCTTCCCAATCCGGGTTTATCCCTGGTGATTCCACAGTCAATCAGTTATTATGTATCTATAACGATTTATGTTCCTCATTTGATAGTGGAATCATCACAACGCAAGCTGTGTACTTCGACATTTCTAAAGCTTTTGACCGTGTCTGGCATAGAGGCCTCATCCGTAAACTTGAAGGCAATGGCATACGAGGGACGTTGTTAGCATGGTTCACCGATTATCTCTCTGATCGCATGCAGGCAGTTGTAATCAAGGGTGACCAATCAGACTATGTCAGAATCCCTGCAGGAGTTCCCCAAGGCTCAGTTCTTGGACCTCTCTTATTTCTTATTTACATTAACGACATTACAGACGGTATAAGATCTAAAGTTAAACTTTTTGCGTACGACGATACCAGCATGTCCTTCTCACTTAATGATCCTACTATTCGCACAGAAAATAATCAATTCTGATCTACAAAAGATACATCTTTGGGCGCAGCGCTGGAAAATAAAATCAGTGAAGAGAAAACAGAATTACTTAACTTTTTACGGGGCAATCATCTAGTCTTACCCCTTGTTTGGGACAAACGTATATCTTCAAGGCAAAGACAATCATAAACATCTTGGACTTATACTTCAAAATAATTGCAAGTGGGATGAACATATTAATGGTATACGAAACAAAATCACTATGCTGCTTTCCTGTATGAAAAGTTTCAAATATAGATTTAGTAGGAGAGCCTTAGAAATCATGTAAATCTTTCGTATTACCTAATTTTGACTATGCAGATGTTGTGTGGGACAACTGCTCCGAAATGCAATCCAATTCTCTTGAAAACTTACACTTAGAAGCTATAAGAACAATTACTGGAGCTGTTCGTGGAACAAGTCATCAAAAATTATATGAAGAATCTGGATTTTGCTCACTCAAGGAAAGGAGGAAAAGACATAAAATTATATATTATTATAAAATGATAAATGGCATGTGTCCGGTTTATTTACTTGATCTTCTGCCTGGTCTTGTTTCGGACAGGAATCCTTATCACAGGAGAAGACCGTTAGAGAGCGTACAACTCCAAAATGCAACACTGAGATATATCGGAAATCCTTCATTCCTTCAACTACATCTTTATGGAATAGTCTCCCCAGATCATATTAAAACCAGTCCATCTTTAAGCGTAGTCAAGCATCATTTATCGGCTGATGATCCTGTCATACCACCGTACTTTTACCATGGCGAGAGAAAAAAAAAAAATCATTCATTGCCGTCTTCGTCTTGGAATCAGTGATCTGAGATACGATATGTTCAACCGCCATCTAATTAACGACCCACTGTGTGAGTGTGGTAATGGGGAGGAAACAGCTGAACACTATTTTCTGTTGTGTCCTCGTTTTAATGAAACCCGCACACAAACTATTTCCGATCTCCCATCACACTACAGAAATGTTCAAACTCTGTTAAAAGGTGACCGTAATCTGCATATAGATACCAATATATTGATATTTGAAGCTGTTCATAAGTTTATCTCTGGAAAGCAACCGGTTTTAGATACATTGTCTT
>JADBJO010000257.1:167500-177500 GCA_016801955.1 Conus betulinus | reverse complement strand
TCATTTGACGATTAGGCGGTGAGAATTTCACCACTGAAACTGGCACGGGCTGGCTGTTCTTGCTGTTCTATTTGCTGGTGAGATATTTGAGGGTATCTTTTGTTGCATCGACATTTTTTTTTTTTTCTCTCAATTTCTTTTCAATCTGGACTGTCTTGTGCACTGAGTGTTCATCCGCCTTGAGCTTGCGATTACATTCCAAGAAATCGTACAATAAGTCAGCATTTGGTTTCATCGGTTTGGGCGATTTGATGTTAACCTTTGTGTTCTGTGAAAGATTTGTGATGAGACGGTTGCTTTGCCTCTTTGTTAAGGCGATGGCGATGGGCCATGGTTTGATGGAGATGTCATTGATTCTTAAATATGTTTGTTTCTCCTGTACACGCAAACACGCATGTGCCTGCTCATGCAAGCACACATACGCGCTGTCGCAACACACACACACACACACACACACCAAAATCTACCAGCTTGATTCATAGTATGTCACAAAGTGTAACTGGCGTTCAACACACGCAACACGTGATTCATTACACCACCCCTTGTGGTATGCCTCCTTTTCTCCTCTCACCTTGACAGCTGTCTTTGTCTGACTCTAGGCTCGCTAGCTCTCTCCGAATCTGGTCACAAAGACGGGACCTGTGGAGGGAAAAGGGGTGGGGAGAAGAGACGGGGAGGAAGAGAGGAGTGGACGTGGAGGAGGAAGGGAGAAATAGAGGTGCGGAGGGGAGGGGTAAGAGAGATTGGAGGAATGGGGGGGGGGGGGCGGGGGGGGGGGGGGGTTGGAAGGAGACCATGAGGGAAGGTGGAGAATGGCGAAGGGGGAGATCAGAGTAGGTGCTAAATGTCACTTCTTCAGTGAAAGCCAGCAACAAGAACTTCCATCCGGTAGCAATGATGCATGATCTGCAAATACTAAACGGAGGCGATGACGATATCAATGGTCATGATAGTCGTTAATCGATCGATTGATCTCGCTAGCTAGTTCTCTGTCTCTGTCTCTGTCTGTTTGTCTGTCTGTCTGTCTGTCTGTCTGTCTGACTCTCTCTCTCTCTCTCTCTCTCTCTCTCTGTGTGTCTCTGTTTGATCTATCTATCTATTTGTCTGTCTATCTATCTATCTTTTTGTCTATCTATCTATCTTTTTGTCTGTCTGTCTGTTTATTCATCTCTTAGTTGGTGTTGTTTTTCAGAATCTCCATGTCAGCAGTCACCATGAGGCGGTGGTTCCTGCTGTTCCTTGTCTTGACGGGTGAGTTCAGCTCAAAATTCCTCTCTGTTCTCCCCCTTGCTTTCCCATCGAAAAGACGGTTGGTTAGCCGTGCGGGAAAATGCATCTTTGGCAGAATCAGTGGTCGCTTACTTGACGGACGAAAAAGATGATGGGTTATTAACTGAGGGGCAATGTATTATATGTAGGATAGGTCAACTAAGGGTCTAAATGTAACATCTGTAGGATAATTGGTAAGTTAGCTGAAGAACAGAAGGCATCATAGTTAGGATAGATCTTAGAGTAACTGAGGGGGTAGAATACATATCACCTGTAGCAAAGATGAAGGAGCAGAATGTGACATAGGCAGCATAGAAGACATCATAGAGAGAAATGTATCACTGAAGAATTACCTGACAAACCACTTGACAGGCAAAATATATGATGGATGAGGCCAGTGATTGATGAACTGAAGGAAAAAATGTGTCCCTGATGATATAGATAATAGATTAATTGGGGGAAGGGGGGGGGGGGGGGGGGAGTGTACCATTGATGGAACTAATAATAGGTTCTCTGTATGTAAAATGAAAACCTCGTTATTGACGTGAACAATTAATTAGCTGAGAGGCAAAATGTATCATGAATGAGATGGGTGATATAGATTAAATGATGGTCAAAAAGTATCATTGGTTAGGGAAAATATAGGTTAACTGAAGGGTATCATGTATCACTAAGGAGGTGATGGGTTTTCCGAGAGTCGAACAGTGTCATTCATGTAATGGGTGATAGGGTTACTGAGGGACAATGTATATCATTGGTTGAATAGATGATAGGTTCTCTGAAGGTCAAATGATACACTTGGTAGGTTAATCCGGAGGGGGGAGGGGGGGGGGCAAAATCTTATGAATGTGACGTCATAAATTATGCTTTTTTATGTTAATATACTGATTATACATATTCATTACATAAGACAAGCTATATCTCCGCCAAGGGGGCGACAGGCATAAGCGTGTCATTCCTGAGAGTGAGTATATTGGCTCTTGTACAAGTCTCGTTCATACGAAAGAACAAATTCTTTTTCGATAAAGACGAGACGGCTTTCTTGCCAGAATGCAAACTCTGTGCGTGTGTGCGTGCGTGCGTGCGTGTGTGCATGCGTGCGATATGTGTGTGTGTGTGTGTGTGTGTGTGTGTGTGTGTGTGTGTGTGTGTGTGTGTGTGTGTGTCTGCCTGTCTGACGTCTTCTCTCTCTCTCTCTCTCTCTCTCTCTCTCTCTCTCTCTCTCTCTCTCTCTCTCTCTCTCTCTCTCTCTCTCTCTCACACACACACACACACACACACACACACACACACACTCCATCCCTCTCCTATTCTGTTGGTATGATCTGTATCTTAATCTTAAGGTTTTCCCTCTGAATGTCTCTTATTCCCTTCAATTTTTTTTTAATTCCAGCAAAGACAATTCTTCAGACAACAGAGGCACAAACAACAACAGCGGCAGAAACCACAACAGCTGCAGCAACGACAATGGCCGAGACAACAGAGGCACAAACAGCAACAGCGGCAGAAACAACAGCTGCAGCAAGTACGACATTGGCCGAAACAACAGAGGCACAAACAGCAACAGCGGCTGAAACCACAATAGCTGTAGCAACGACAATGGCCGAGACAACAGAGGCACACACAGCAACAGCGGCAGAAACCACAACAGCTGCAGCAACCACAATGGCCGACACAACAGAGGCACAGACTTCAACGGCAGCAGAAACAACAGCTGCAGCAAGTACGACATTGGCCGAGACAACAGAGGCACAAACAAACAACAGCGGCAGAAACCGCAACAGCTGCAGCAACGACAATGGCCGAGACAACAGAGGCACAAACAACAACAGCGGCAGAAACCACAACAGCTGCAGCAACGACAATGGCCGAGACAACAGAGGCACAAACAGCAACAGCGGCAGAAAACAACAGCTGCAGCAAGTACGACAATGGCCGAAACAACAGAGGCTCAAACAGCAACAGCGGCAGAAACCACAACAGCTGCAGTAACGACAATGGCCGAGACAACAGAGGCACAAACTTCAACGGCAGCAGAAACAAACAGCTGCAGCAAGTACGACAATGGCCGAAACAACAGAGGCACAAAACAGCAACAGCGGCAGAAACCACAACAGCTGCAGCAACGACAATGGCCGAAACAACAGAGGCACAAACAGCAACAGCGGCACAAACCACAACAGCTGCAGCAAGTACGACAATGGCCGAGACAACAGAGGCACAAACAGCAACAGCAGCAGAAACCGCAACAGCTGCAGCAACGACAATGGCCGAAACAACAGAGGCACAAACATCAACGGCAGCAGCAGAAACCACCACAACAGCTGCAGCAACGACAATGGCCGAGACAACAGAGGCACAAACTTCAACAGCAGCAGAAACAACAACAGCTGCAGCAAGTACGACAATGGCCGAAACAACAGAGGCACAAACAGCAACAACAGCAGAAACCGCAACAGCTGCAGCAACGACAATGGCCGAAACAACAGAGGCACAAACAGCAACAGCGGCAGAAACCACAACTGCTCCAGTAACGACAATGGCCGAGACAACAGAGGCACAAACTTCAACAGCAGCAGAAACAACAGCTGCAGCAAGTACGACAATGGCCGAAACAACAGAGGCTCAAACAACAACAGCGGCAGAAAAACCACAACAGCTGTAGCAACAACAGTGGCCGAGGACAACAGAGATACAAACAGCAACAGCGGCAGAAACCACAACAACTGCTTCAGTAACGACAATGGCCGAGACAACAGAGGCACAAACTTCAACGGCAGCAGAAACAACAGCTGCAGCAAGTACGACAATGGCCGAAACAACAGTGGCACAAACAGCAACAGCGGCAGAAACCACAACAGCTGCTGCAGCAACGACAATGGCCGACACAACAGAGGCACAAACAGCAACAGCGGCAGAAAAACCACAACAGCTGCAGTAACGACAATGGCCGAGACAACAGAGGCACAAACTTCAACAGCAGCAGAAACAAACACTGCTGCGGCAAGTACGACAATGGCCGAGACAACAGAGGCACAAACAGCAACAGCGGCAGAAACCTCAACAGCTGCAGCAACGACAATGGCCGAGACAACAGAGGCACAAACAGCAACAGCGGCAGAAACCACAACAGCTGCAGCAACAGCTGCAGTAGGGCCACGACAAATGGCCGCCGAAACAACAGAAGCACAAACAGCAACAGCGGCAGAAACCACAACAGCTGCAGCAACGACAATGGCCGAGACAACAGAGGCACAAACTTCAACAGCAGCAGAAACAACAGCTGCAGCAAGTACGACATTGGCCGAAACAACAGAGGCACAAACAGCAACAGCGCAGAGAAACCACAACAGCTGCAGTAACGACAGTGGCCGGAACAACAGAGGCACAAACAGCAACAACAGCGGCTGAAACCACAACAGTTGCAGCAAGTACAATGGCCGAAACAACAGAAGCACAAACAGCAACAGCGGCAGAAACTGCAACAGCTGCAGTAACGACAATGGCCGACACAACAGATGCACAAACTTCAACAGCAGCAGAAACCACAACAGCTGCAGCAGGAACGACAATGGCCGAAACAACAGAGGCAGAGGCACAAACAACAACAGCGGCAGAAAAACCACAACAACTGCAGCAACGACAATGGCCGAGACAAACAGAGGCACAAACAGCAACGGCAGCAGAAGAAACAACAGCTGCAGCAAGTACGACATTGGCCGAGACAACAGAAGTACAAACAGCAACAGCGGGAGAAACCTCAACAGCTGCAGCAACGACAATGGCCGAGACAACAGAGGCACAAACTTCAACGGCAGCAGAAACAACAACAACTGCAGCAAGTACAACATTGACTGAAACAACAGAGGCACAAACAGCAACAGCGGCAGAAACCACAACAGCTGCAGTAACGACAGTGGCCGGAACAAACAGAGGCACAAACAGCAACAGCGGCTGAAACCACAACAGCTGCAGCAAGTACAATGGCCGAAACAACAGAAGCACAAACAGCAACAGCGGCAGAAACCACAACAGCAGCAGTAACGACAATGGCCGAGACAACAGAAGCACAAACTTCAACAGCAGCAGAAAACCACAACAGCTGCAGCAGGAACGACAATGGCCGAGACAACAGAGGCACAAACAACAACAGCGCAGAAATCACAACAGCTGCAGCAACGACAATGGCCGAGACAACAGAGGCACAAACTTCAACGGCAGCAGAAACAACAGCTGCAGCAAGTACAACATTGACTGAAACAACAGAGGCACAAACAGCAACAGCGGCAGAAACCACAACAGCTGCAGTAACGACAGTGGCCGGAACAACAGAGGCACAAACAGCAACAGCGGCTGAAACCACAACAGCTGCAGCAAGTACAATGGCCGAAACAACAAAGCAGAAGCACAAACAGCAACAGCGGCAGAAACCACAACAGCTGCAGCAGTAACGACAATGGCCGAGACAACAGAAGCACAAACTTCAACAGCAGCAGAAACCACAACAGCTGCAGCAGGAACGACAATGGCCGAGACAACAGAGGCACAAACAACAACAGCGGCAGAAATCACAACAGCTGCAGCAACGACAATGGCCGAAACAACAGAGGCACAAACTTCAACGGTAGCAGAAACAACAACAACCACTGCTGCAGGAACGACAATGGCCGAGACAACACAGGCAGAAAAACAACAACAGCGGTAGAAAAAAAAACAACAGCTGCAGCAGGTACGACAATGGCCGGAACAACAGAGGCACACAAACGGCAACAGCGGCAGAAACCACAACAGCAGCTGCAGTAACGACAATGGCCGAGACAACAGAGGCACAAACTCAACGGCAGCAGAAACAACAGCTGCAGCAGGCACGACAATGGTCGAGAGACAACAGAGGCACAAACAGCAACAGAGGCAGAAACCACAACAGCTGCAGCAACCACAATGGCCGGAACAACAGAGGCACAAACGGCAACAGCGGCAGAAACCACAACAGCTGCAGTAACGACAATGGCCGAGACAACAGAGGCACAAACTTCAACGGCAGCAGAAACAACAGCAACAGCAGCAGCAGGTACGACAATGGCCGAAACAACAGAGGCACAAACAGCAACAGCGGTGGAAACCACAACAGCTGCAGTAACGACAATGGCCGAGACAACAGAGGCACAAACAACAACTATAGCGGCAGAAACCACAACAGCTGCAGTAACGACAATGGCCGAGACAACAGAGGCACAAACTTCAACAGTAGCAGGCACAACAGCTGGAGCAGGCACGACAATGGTCGAGACAACAGAGGCACAAAACAACAGCGGGAGAAACAACAGCAGCAGCAGTAACGACAATGGCCGAGACAACAGAGGCAGATACAACAACAGCGGCAGAAGCAACAACAACGGCAGAAGCAACAACAGCTGCAGCAGGGACGACATTGGCAGAGACAACAGAGGCACAAACAACAACAGTGGCTGAAACAACAACAGATGCAGCAGGAACGACAATAGCCGAGACAACAGAGGCACAAACAACAACAGCGGCAGAAACAACAACTGCAGCAGGAACGACAATAGCCGAGACAACAACGGCAGAAACAACAACAGCTGCAGCAGGAACAACAGTGGCGGAAACAACAAGCGCAGAATCCACACGCGAACTAAGCACAGTTGAACAAACAACACCCGAACAATCGACCCGCAAGTACAGTACCAAGAAACCAGATCTCGGTGTGTTTCTGTTTTTGTTTTCGCTTTCACTGATAAATAAGTGATACTACTACTTCTACTGCTGCTGCTACTGCAGCAGCTGCTACTAATACTACTACCAACACTACTACTACTACTACTATGACAGTTATTACCATTACTACTACTACTACTACTACTACTACTACTACTACTACTACTACTACTACCAATTGTGAAATAATGGTAATGATACTACTACTACTACTACTACTACTACTACCACCACCACCACCACCACCACTACCACTACTACTACTACTACTACTACTACTACTAATTATAGCAATGATGATGATGATAATGACGATGACGACGACGACGACGACGATGATGATGATGATGATGATGATGATGATGATGATGATCATCACATCATCATCATCATCATCATCATTCATTCATTCATCATCATCATCATCATCATCATCATCATCATATCTCCCGATTGTGTAAGTAGCCATTATTAAACGAAATGATGAATCATTCCTTTTTTATGCATTCCTGTCCTTTCTGTGCTCTGATAATCAACAGCCATTTCAAACGAACTGACTAATTTAGTCATTAGCACAGAGCTGAGATCTAACGCATCTGTCTCGTTCACTGAAGCATTTTCCCCTGTTCACTAAATCATCTTTCCCTGTTCACTAAATCACCTTTTTTCCTTCCCCGTTCACTAAAGCATCGTTCCCGCTCACTAAAGCATTTTCCCTGCTCATTAAAGCATATTTCCCGCTCACTAAAGTATTTTCCCTACTCACTAAAGCGTCTTTCGTGCTCGCTAAAACATCTTTCCTGCTCACTAAAACCTTTCCATAATCACTAATCATCTTCCCGTTCACGAAATCATCTTCCCTGTTCACTAAAACGTCTTTTTTCGGTCACTAAGGCCACCTTTACTGTTCACTAAATTATCTTTTCCCCGTTCACTATAGCAATTTTCCCGTTCACTAAATCCTCTTTCCCGCTCAATAAAACATTTCTCGCATTCACTAAAGCATCTTTCCAGGCTACTAAATCATGTTTTCCACTCACGAAAACATCTTTCCAGCTCATTTAAGCATCTTTCCCGTTCACTAAATCATCTTCGTTGTTTACCAAAGCATCTTTCCCGTTCTCTTCTGTAAAACATCTTTCTCGTTTACTAAAGTATACCCGTTCACTAAATCATTTTGCCCATTCACCAAAGCATCGTTTCCGTTCACTAAACCATCTTTCCCGCTCACTAAAGCGTCTTTCCCACTCGCTAAAACATCATTCCTGGCTACTAAAACATCTTCCAGTTCACTAAAGCGTCTTTCTCGCTCACTAAAACGTGTTTCCTGCTCACTAAAACATCTTTGCCGTTCACTAAAACATCTTTCCCGCTCACTGAAGCATCTTCCCCGTTTACTAAGCATCTCTCCCGCTAAGTAAAGCCTTTCCCTGTTCGCTAAATCATCTTCCCGTTCACTAAAGCATATTTCCTGTTGACTAAATCATCTTACCGTTTCACGAAAACATCTTTTCCGTTCTCTAAAATACCATTCTCGTTCACTAAAGCATATACCTGTTCATTAAAGCATTTTCCACGTTCTCTAAACCATCTTTCTCGTTAAGTGAAACATATGTCCCGTTCTCTAAAGCATTTTTTCCGCTCGCTAAAGCATTTTCCCCGTTTTCCAAAGTATCTTTCTCGCCTGCTTAAGCATCTTCCCCGTTCCACGAAAACATCTCCGTTAGGGCGCGTTTATTAAAGCATCTTTCCTGTTCTCTTCTCTTAAACATCTTTCTCGTTAACTAAAACATATTGCCTGTTCAATAAGGCATCTTTCCCGTTCTCTTCTCTAAAACATCTTTCTCATTAACTAAAACATATTGCCTGTTCAATAAGGCATCTTTCCCGTTCTCTTCTCTAAAACATCTTTCTCATTAACTAAAACATATTGCCTGTTCAATAAGGCATCTTTCCCGTTCTCTTCTCTAAAACATCTTTCTCATTTACTAAAACATATTGCCTGTTCAATAAGGCATCTTTCCCGTTCTCTTCTCTAAAACATCTTTCTCATTTACTAAAACATATTGCCCGTTCAATAAGGCATCTTTCCCGTTCTCTTCTCTAAAAAATCTTTCTCATTTACTAAAACATATTACCCGTTCAATAAGGCATCTTTCCCGTTCTCTTCTCTAAAACATCTTTCTCATTTACTAAAAAACATATTACCCGTTCAATAAGGCATCTTTCCCGTTCTCTTCTCTAAAACATCTTTCTCATTAACTAAAACAACCCGTTCAATAAGGCATCTGTCCCGTTAAGGCAGCTTTCTGTTCTCTTCTCTAAAACATTTCCTTTCTCATTTACTAAAACATATTACCCGTTCAATAAGGCATCTTTCCCGTTCCTTAACGCATTCCTCGTTCTCCAAAGCATCTGTCTCGCTCGTTAAAGCATCTCCCGTTTTCTAACGCATCTTTTCCCGTTCTCTAAAAAGCATCTGTTCACTAAAGCGTTCACCGTAAAGTATATTTCCCGTTCCCGTTAAAGCATCTTCCTCGTTCACTTCAGCATTGTTACCGTTCTGTAAGCATCTTTCTCGTTCACTAAAGCGTTGTTACCGTTCTGTAAAGCATCTTTCTCGTTCACTAAAGCGTTGTTACCGTTCTGTAAAGCATCTTTCTCGTTCACTAAAGCGTTGTTACCGTTCACTGTAAAGCATCTTTCTCGTTCACTAAAGCGTTGTTACCGTTCTGTAAAGCATCTTTCCTCGTTCACTAAAGCGTTGTTACCGTTCTGTAAAGCATCTTTCTCGTTCACTAAAGCGTTGTTACCGTTCTGTAAAGCATCTTTCTCGTTCACTAAAGCGTTGTTACCGTTCTGTAAAGCATCTTTCTTCGTTCACTAAAGCGTTGTTACCGTTCTGTAAAGCATCTTTCTCGTTCACTAAAGCGTTGTTACCGTTCTGTAAAGCATCTTTCTCGTTCACTAAAGCGTTGTTACCGTTCTGTAAAGC
>JADBJO010000257.1:150000-157500 GCA_016801955.1 Conus betulinus | reverse complement strand
GACAATCCACAATACCAACCTTTTCATCACCGACACTCCACAATATCAAACCTTTTCATCACCGACACTTCACAATATCAACCTTTTCATCACCGACATCCCACTATACCAACTTGTCATCACCGACAATCCATAATACCAACCTTTTCATCACCGACACTTCACAATACCAACCGTTTCATCACCGACACTCCACAATACCAACCTTTTGATCACCGATAATTCACAATACCAACCTTTTCGTCGCCGACATTCCACAATACCAACCTTGTCATCATCGACACTCCACAATACCAATTTTTCATCACCGACACTCCACACTACCAACCTTTTCATCACCGACACCCCATAATGCCAGCCTTTTGATCAACGACACGACTCTCCATAATACCGCAATGCCTATCTTTTTCATCACCGACACTCCAAAATTCCAGTCTTTTCATCACCGACAATCCACAAAACCAATCTTTTTCATCACCGACACTCCACAATATCAACCTTTTCATCACCGACACTCCATAATACCAACCTTTTCATCACCGACACTCCATAATACCAACCTTTTCATTACCGGGTCTCCACAATACCAGCCTTTTGATCACCGATCGTTTAAGTTTACACAGGCGTACTTACGTTCTTCACGCTCAACAAGAAACTGACTACAGAGCTGTTCAAGCTACTGCACATTCGATTCCAACACCCCCCCCCCCCCCACCCCCCATCTCCCCCACCCTCCTCCCTCCCAGACAGGAGATGCGCTGTTGTGGTCACAAGTCTATGAACTGTCCACAGGGATGTTGAGGTGGAGGCGGTAGTGCATTTCGATGCCGGCACAGTATTCACCACGGATGAACAGCAGCTGCAGAACTTCAGAACCAACATCAACACCGCCCTGGTGGAGCTGAACAGAACCTTGGAGAACAGCTCTTACTCTCTCAATGTTCAGGAGGCGGTGGATCTGGATGCCTGTGAGTGTAGATTGGTTCTTTGGTCATGTATGGATTGACGATTGAGTGAGTGCGTGCGTGCGTGCGTGCGTGTGTGTGTGTGTGTGTGTGTGTGTGTGTGTGTGTGTGTGTGTGTGTGTGTGTGTGTGTGTGTGTTTCCATTTGTCTGAATTTTTGCTGGTTTGTGTATTTCTGTTTCATGCGTGCCTGTGTGCCAATCAATCAAGCAGGCAGTTAACGAACTCTTAATAAATTAATTCATCAATAATTCATCAGTCAGTCAATCAAATACTTTTCATATGTTTTCTCTCTCTCTCTCTCTCTCTCTCTCTCTCTCTCTCTCTCTCTCTCTCTCTCTCTCTCTCTCCATATAAAAATGCATTTTGTTATGGTTGTAATGAGGAGGAGGAGGAGGAGGAGGAGGAGGACTGATTGACTGATTGATTGATTGATTGGGTCATGGCGACAACGGAGTCGTCCCTGACACATTTCTGGATGGAATCCTCTTGGATAAGGCAAAACGAAAGCCAACTCAGGCAGAAGAAACGGTGGGTGGCCGATGCGCTATGGCAAGACAGTTTCCCTGAAGTGAACGTCCCGTAATGAACACAGACGAATCTGTTTGTAACGACACGTTGCACGGCACTGCGCAAAAGTAGATGGACACTTGATACAGCGCAGGCCTAATTTTAGATCAAGCAATTCTCCTCCCGTCCTTCCTCCCTTCTTCCTTCTACCACTCATCCACCCCACTCCTGACACCTCCATTCCTCCCCGACCTCGATAACGAAGATCATTTCGCTAGCTGCTCGAAATCCAGCTTCGGACTGATTCGTTTAAATTCGTACGAAATGGTTCTGTTCCACTAGTGTCAGTCTGCCGTCAAAGGCCTCTCGTAAATTTGATTCTTTGTCCCGTTTCACCTGTCACCACCCCCACCCGTACCCCCACCCCCTATTCTCGATGTGCCTGTTTAGTGGCCCCTAGTTTGCAAGTATAATGCGGAACCATCAGGACGGTGTGCATCAGAACAAAAGGGAATCGGCTGAGGAATGACATGCCAGTCTCAAAGCTTGGATTGGCGCGCCACACCCCCAACCTCTCCGTGGTGCGTTCCTTGTGATGTGCCACTCACTCACTGTAAGACATGTTCTGACAGAGTGTCGAGACTTAACATGACGTCAGACACAAAGCCTTCGCAGCAGACTTCACGAAAGTCTTGTTCAGAAGTCTCACCCTAAAGTGATTTGTGAGTTTCCGAAAGAGATCAACATTTTTCGTCTGACTGAAACTTTTAGAGAAGAACGATCTTGACTCCATTTTCGGCGTGTTTTCCCCAATCTGTTGCAATAAGTTGTGTGTGTGTGTGTGTGTGTGTGTGTGTGTGTGTGTGTGTGTGTGTGTGTGTGTGCTCTTCGTTTGTTTTGTTTGTTTGTTGTTTGTTTTTGTTTTTGTTGTTTGTGTCCTTTTTTATTATCTGACTTGAGAATTGACTTCAACAAGGTGACCGTCCTGATATGGTCCTTTGCGGTCGGCTGATCATGATCTTTCTTTCAGCCCAATATCTTCAGACTCATTACTACCTGAGGAAAGAACTGGGTTGGATAGAATAAACTTCGACGATTCAGAGCCAGATAGATGGCAAAGAGAAAAAAGGCGGGTACACACAGTAAATATGATATTTGCAGACTGCGGGAGAGGTCTCAAATAGGTTTGGATGGAACATTCTACGAATTCAACTTTTAGACATACTGTAACACAGACAGAAAACGAATAGAATATTTATATGTCTGTGTGTGCCTGCAGTGTGTATCATCTAGTGGTTTATCACTATTCACGTAGTCCTTTGGCTTTAGAAAAGAGCCACTGATGTTCCATCAAGTATATAGGCGAATGAGGGATTGGCGTAGCAGAATCAACAATTGAAGGATAGGTTAATTGGAAACAGGTGAATGGGGAACAAGGGAATCAGAAAATGGGCGAAGCAGGAATAGCTGAATGAGGAAAGGTGAAAGGGGAATAGGTGAATCGGGAAATAGGCGTAGCGGGAATAGGTAGATGGAGAATAGGTGCATGGGGAATAGGTGCATGGGACACAGGTGAATCAGGAACTGGGCGAAGGGACATTAGGTGGTTAGGGAACAGGTGACTGGGGAAATAGGCGAAGCGGCAATAGGTGGTTAGGGAACAGGTGAATGGGGAACAGGTGAATGGGGAACAGGTGATTGGGGAACAGGTGAATGGGAAACAGTGATTGGGGAACAGGTGAATGGGAAACAGGTGATTGGGGAACAGGTGATTGGGAAACAGGTGAATGGGAAACAGGTGATTGGGGAACAGGTGATTGGGAAACAGGTGAATGGGAAACAGGTGATTGGGGAACAGGTGATTGGGGAACAGGTGAATGGGAAACAGGTGAATGGGAAACAGGTGAATGGGCAAATAGGTGAATTTGAAATATGAGGAGCGGGTCTGGGTTAATCAGGATGACGCCATTTCGTGGATATGAATAGATCTAATGACCCTGGAGGGTTTTTTATTTGTGTGTGTGTGTAGTGTGTGTGTGTGTGTGTGTGTGTGTGTGTGTGTGTGTGTGTGTGTGTGTGTGGTTGTTTGTTTGTTTGTTCGTGTGTTTGTTTTTGTTTGTGTTTGTTTTATATCTGTGCATCATTTATTGAGAATTCATTGTTTTAAAATGTCAGAAGGTGACCTGTTTCGCAATGTGGTAGAAAGTTGGGGGAAAGCATCTTTGATTCGCCTTCTGAATCAGATCTCCATGAAGGAGTTCGCCCTCGGGAAGTATTCTACTTTTCCCATTAAGTTTCGTTCAAATTGGTTCCAGTGGTTTTTTCGCGGAATCGTGCCGACAGACAGACCGACAGACATACAAACAAACAAAAAGACACGCGTGTCCAAAAGCATTCTCCACGGCGGAGGTCATATTACACCCCCATAATCTCTGAACGCCAACTTGGCCTGTTGTGTCCCTTGTCTGAAAATGTCCTCATGGATTCTTCCCCTTTAGTGCGTGACAATGATCAAGTCTTTTTTCTTTTTCCTCCTCGGGTATCGTTGGTTATTCACCAGTAACGGTTTTCCCTGTCCCTTAGTAGTGTCCATAATATAAAGCCGGGGGGGGGGGGGGGGGGGGGGGGGGGGGGGGGGGGGGGGGGGGGGGGGGGGGGGGGGGGAGGGAGGATGGGGAAGGGAAGTCGAAGTCGAAGGAGGGAGATGGTGGGTTTGAAGGAAACAGGACATGTCATTCTCCCTCAAATAGACAACAGCATACCACATCACGTGCACGTGCGGATGGGCAATTGAATGAGGAGAAGTTTTAACAAAGAGGAAGCAGGAAAATCTTTGATTTTTAAGAGCGGAAGGAATAGTGTCTTCTTGTTTCTGAATAGCTGAATTGACAATGGTTAGCACTAGACGACTGGTTCATTAGTTTGGTTGATTGTCGATTGGTTGGTTGATTGACTGATTGATTCATTCATTCATCCATCATTCATTCGTTGTACAACCATCTACATCTGTAATATTAATCGTGGGAAAAGGTAGATGTGGCCATAGATAACTAAAAAAAAAGATCAACTTTAGAACAGACAGTGGAGTAGGTTCATCCTTTTTTTCAGTAAGAGCAGCAAACTTCGTCTACATTTGAAAGTAATTTTCAATATTCTGCCTTAGTTAACTGCAACAGTGATAGTTTTGGAAAGTATTCGCACTATTTAATTAGCCATCTTCAACATTTTAATACACGTCGATTCTAAATTAGATTAAGAGCCTGAAAACAAACTAAATAGCAAAGTCCGAAATTATATTACTTTTGCTTGATCAGCTGATTCTTACAGATGGTAATCGAATTGACAACAAGAAATCTGAAACAGACAGCAGCGTTGCAAGAAAGAAACACAGATCAAAATACAAACAAATAAAACAGAACGCAAAGTGACGCTTGTATTACACGCAATGCAAAACAGACAAGCACATCTTCAATACAGATTTCTACTTCAGACATCACAGGTGGCGGAGGTAAAGAAAAAATGCACAAAACAATACTTTCGATTTCACGTCCAGAATAAGAATGAAGGAAAGGATAAGAGCTTGTTCACTGGTCAGTTGATTGACCAGCTGACCGATTTTTTTTTTTTTTCCTTTTGGTTATTCAGTAGACAATGACTTTCTTTAGTAAGTTGATTAATTGGGTTTGTTGTTTACTAACTGACTGGCTGATGGAATTAATTGATTGATTGATTGATTGATTGATTGATTGATTGATGAGTGGGTTGGGTGATTGGTTGATGATGGTTGGCCGGTCGGTCGGTTGACTGACTGACTGGCTGGTTGGTTGGTTGATTAATTGATTAATTGAATGAATGGATGATCGATTGACTGAATGAGTGAGTGAGTGAGTGAGTGAGTGAGTTGACTGACTGATTGATTGATTGATTGATTAATTGATTGATTGATTGATTGATCGCTCGATCGATCGAGCGAGTGAGCGAGCGAGTGATCGAGCGAGCGATCGAACAATTGATTGATTGATTAATTAATTAATTCATTCATCACCCTTCTCACTCCCCATCGCCTCTCCCTCCGTCCTTCCTTCCTTCCTACCATTCTTTCTCCTTTCCCCCCTCTGTCCCCTTCATCCTTTCTCTCCCACCCACCTATCTTTACAGTCGTGGCCAGCCTAACGGACGCGTGTCTGGGCCAACGCAGCACTCCGCTCTGCAGCGGCGAGCGTGTGTGTGTCAACAGCACGTGCTACCACAGGTGCGAGTTCCACTCCTGCTCGGAACACGGCACGTGCTACGTAGAGATCTTCGGTGACGTGGCCGAGGCCAGCTGCAGGTAAACTGGGGGAGGGGGGGGGGGGTTGGGCGGGATGGGACAGGGGCAGAAAATAGATATGCTTGATAGGGTGGGGGTTGAAGAAGATGGGAGAAGGGGGAGGAGGGGGCTTGGATGGGACATGGAGTTAGTTAGTTAGTGTTTATAGGGTCCAGCGGACTACAAGGAGCCAAATCAGGACCTCAGCTATCATATCTGCTGAGTCTCTAGATACAAATACCCACACTAGTATTAACACATCGCTTAAAATTTATAAAGACAAAAACACATTATATCTGTTCATTCCAGCAACATCTGTATACATCATTAAAACACTATGATTTATAAAATAAGTTTACCTCTGTCAAAAAAGAAAAAAACAAGATCCACCGAAATCTCACGAAAAAGAACTGATAAATCACTGGCGGAAAAGAACTTCTCTCTGATGGGACATGGAGGTGCAGATGTGTGTCTGTATATGTTAGGAAGGGGGGGGGGGGGGGGGGTACTGCAGGTGAGAAGTATGTGTGTGGATGGTTGGGCGGTTGGGTAGGAGGATGGGGAGGGGGGGGAGGGTGAGTGTGTGAGAGTGTGTATGTTATCTCTCTCTCTCTCTCTCTCTCTCTCTCTCTCTCTCTCTCAAAAATGGGCCAATGGCTTACTGAATAAAAGTCTGAAGTCTCTCTCTCTCTCTCTCTCTCTCTCTCTCTCTCTCTCTCTCTCTCTCTACGTTATTACCTTTCAGACTTTTTTCTGTAAATATAAATAATACGGCTCACTGACATCTAAGCAACAGCCGATGCTGGTCGTTCTGCTGATGTTTGCTGCCACAGTGACTACTACCACTCCTGCTATTGCTGCTGCTACTACTATTTGTATTACCACTAACGCTGCTGCTGCTGTTGCTGTTGTTGTTGCTGCTGCTGCTGCTGCTGCTGCTGCTGCTGCTGCTCCTGCTACAACTTCTACCACTGCTGCTATTTGCATTACCACTTATGCTACTGTTGCTGCTGCTACTGCTGCTGCTGCTGCTGCTGCTACGGCGACTGTTGTTATTATCATTATTATTGTTGTTGCCACAATTTCCAGTTTATTTATACAAACTGAAGTAACGTAAATTGAAACAGTAAAAAGAATTACGACACGAAGACGATGACTATATTGTTTATGACGATGATGATGATGATGATGATCGTCATGATGGAAATTACCAAAACAGAAACAAAACAAAACAAAACAAAACAAAAAAAAAAAAACACCAATAACCCCCCCACCCCCCCTCCTGCACCCCCACCCCCTCCCAAAATGAAAATTTCACAACCACAATCAACAATGATATACTTTCATAGGTGTTTCTGAATAAAATGACGTCATTTTAATGATCTGACAGACGGGGCCTGACGTCATTTCAAATATGTGCGTCTGACATGAAAGGTGTCATTATTTCAGATGTATCTCTGCTTGGGATGTCGCTATTTTAAATGCGTATATGACAGACTGAAGCCATTTTAAATGTCTGTCTGTCTAACGGAAATGACACAATCTCAGGTGCGTGTCTGAAGGGAATGACGTCATTTCAAATGACTGTCTACTGGCGACAGGTGTCAGCTCGAGAAATGACGCCTTTGCGGATAGTTCTCTGTTGGAATGATGCCGTTTCAGATTGAGAAATCTAATGTGAACAACGTCATTGCAATACCTTTTTTGACAGCGCGAT
>JADBJO010000257.1:130000-142500 GCA_016801955.1 Conus betulinus | reverse complement strand
TCAGTTGCTCGCACACCTCAATCGCCTGAATATATCACACACAGATGAATGACCATGTGGTACTGGCCCACAAAAACCCAGCCCACGTACTTCAGTCCTGTCCCACTTTCGACAGCCTGCGGCGTGAGTTTTGGCCCGATGCAGTGGAGCTCCAAGAAAAGCTGTGGGGAACGGCAGACTCACTCCAACGGACCGTTGACTTTGCCCAAGCTACCGGACTTTGTATCTAACCAGCATGACCAGGAAACGCGGAAGAAAAAAGAAGAAGTTTAGTCCCGCAAGCACAGGGAGTGAGTTTGCCCCTCCGGAGGGAGCCACTCGTCCACCCAATGCCAGACCCCTAGAATTTGTCCTCATCGAAGACATTGGTAGGGAATTCACCGCGGTCCTGGATGTGGAGAGGCGCGGACACCGGGACCATCGTGATGGCAGATTCATGAAGGGCCATTGAATTGAGGACTTGCTGTCAATGAGGATCGATGAAGATGATGCCACCAATGAAGATGATGCTACCAATGAAAACGATGCTACCAGTGACGATGCGCTCTCTCTCTCTCTCTCTCTCTCTCTCTCTCTCTCTCTCTCTCTCTCTCTCTCCTCCTATCGGACAAGCAGACACCTTTATGGTACACCATAGGAATGAATCGTTCCTGCATCCGTGTTCCCGTACCGGTGTGTCAGCTTCTCAAAGCAGTATGTAATGGTAGCTCTCTCATCCGTTCAATTTAAAGAACACACAGCATGATATTCGTTCCGCATAGCTTCTTTATTCATCAGCACATTTTTTCTCACTTTATTTTTCATTATGAACAAACAACCAGGTTAATGTTTGCTATTGCATGCTAACCATACACATCTTCTTAGTCGGAAAAAATAATTAAACTTTGCAATTTGCAATACACATCGCTATCTTTTTCATCTCTGTCTCAAATTGCAGTACATCTCTCTCTCTCTCTCTCTCTCTCTCTCTCTCTGAAAAAAAATCAGCAAATAATTATGTATCTCATACTGTGATAATCATAATAATCATGACCACCTTGCCGGCTTCACATGATTACATACACATGTGCGCGCGTGTGTGTGTGTGTGTGCGCGCGCGCGCGCACACACACACACACACACACACACACACACACACACACACACACACGTATCACATGCATATATGTGTTTGTGCTCCTGGCTCCTGTAGGCGTTGTCTTTCAAGGACCACCTTTTGATTTTCAGACGAATTTTATCAATCATTTCGTTACATCAAAGAAAACATGTTGCCCCCTTCACTTTGTGCTCCGACCTGTTTTTCCCAGACATATTCCTTTCGAGTAAAAGGATCTACCAATAAAGTGACATTACGTTTTTCATGCGCCATTGCTTCTTTCAAATAAGTACACAGGAGCTAACCTGATGATCTCTTCGCACAGAGCGAAACAGCTGTTCCTTTTCTTGTACCGTGATCTCCTTCAACAAGCACCAACTGGCATGCAGAGTACCCATTCACGAAGGATTCCTGTCCAAACGTTCCTCTTTCCTCTGCATCCACTCGATCCTTCAAATCCACGACCATTCCTCAGGCCTCTTCCATCCAACTGCTCCGTCCCCTCCCCCCCCCCCCCCTCCGTTCCCATCCTCCCCCATTTCCCCTGCTCCTACTCATGTCCTTAGAGTATAGGTCTGCAGGTTGCTCATTTGAAATAAATCAAATGTAGTAGATTTTTTTTTTTCAAATTTCCCTCACTTTCTTTGCAAGGTTTCAAGATTTCAAGATCCGATTTCAGCCCAGGGGGATTACAAGTCAAAATAAATAATTGCAAACACACATGGGCGCGTTACAATGTAAACATTGTACAAATATAACGCAATACAAATGCAAAATCAAACGCACAGAAAAATCCTCGCAAACACTCAATAAGATACATTTTAAAGCTATATGCTATTTTCTTCCGTTTTCTGGCGACTACATTTTTAAAAGTTGGCGATATATACTTGGTTCGGTAGACAATAAATCAATGGCTAGAATAATGAAAATGTTGTACCTATAAAGCGTGATAACTTTAGTTATTTTGTTCCAGAAGGCGTGAACACTTGAACAGATACTGAATTTTCATCGCACATTTTCATTAACATTACACAGTAGGCAGTCTTCCTTCTCTTGAATTCCTAATTGTTGTTGATGTTAAAGTGGTAACTTATGGTGACAATCCGAAATTGCAAACACTTCCTCTCGCAGAAACTGGCAGTTTTTTGTGAAATAATTCTCAAAATAGAACTCAAAATTAAAGATTCATTGCGAAGTGCATAATAATACTTGTTTCGAGCAGATTTGGGGGGGGGGCACTTCTCTTAATCTTGTAGCCTACGCTCAAATATCTTTTTTTTTCTTTAAGCATTTAACCCAAATTGTAGTTTTTCCTCTGTTTAGCCAAGATGAAAGACAGGCCTTGGTTATTCAAAAATGAATATATATCTTTTAAACTGAGTAATTTGTAAGGTACGTTTTCATAAAACAAGGTGAATTTGACCACAGTATTACACAATGAAAACATAAATGAAAAAAAAAAAAAACAGGGTGGAAAAGGTCATATTTTCAACGTTTAACGTTGTTTTACATTTAACAAAAAAAAAAAAAAAAATACCCGTGATATAAAATCTTTGGAGGCTCAAAGTATGCCAGACTAAGTAATTTGTACCCCAAAATTCATACATTCAGGTACAGAACGTTTTATTTTTAGCAGCATTTTCAAACATTCCACTGCAGGCTTTTACATCACTGTAAAAAAATCACGTGACCCCATCTCACTCCCATACAATAAGATGGGGTGAATGCATTTCTCAAACACCTCTAGGCGGGGTTCAGAGGGTAAATCCAGTCTATGACATTTCTTCAATAATGCAAACATTGCTTTGTGGGTCAACGTTATCTGTTTTATTTATTTATTTTTTTTTTACCTTTAATAAAAGTAAGAAAGCAAACGTACAAGGGCCCATTTTTGTTATCCTTTTCTTTTCGTCAGGAATACAAGAAATTGTTACCTGCATTTGTTTTCCATGCTTTTTAGAATCTCTCTTGTTTTCCATGCTTTTTAGAATCTCTCTCTCTCTCTCTCTCTCTCTCTCTCTCTCTCTCTCTCTCTCTCTCTCTTCATTTATCTATTCGCAACGCAATAGTTTGATCACACGGGATCACAGACGAGTTTGCAATAAACAACCAAACATCAAAAACAAGACATCTGTGTAAGTGGGGTGGGGGTGGGAGGCACAGGGCAGAGAAGGCGTCTGTATGTCTGTCTTTCCATCTGTTTGTCTGTATGTATGTATGGATGTAAATATATGTCGTGTGTATGAGAGAGAGGAAGGAGAGACAGAGAGGGGGGAGAGACAGACAGACAGACAGACACACGCACAGAGAGACACACAGACAGAGACAGATACACAGAGAGGGACAGACAGACAGACAGAGGAAGGAACAGGGAATAGACAGACAGACGGACGGACGGATCGTTGGACCATCAACGCTCTTTTGACACAAGTCCCTGACGTGGTCAAGGGCAACTATCTCAGTCGTTGCCCAGCGGAGTTATCGACACTCGCGGCCTCTGGATGCTGAACTGTTCACACACACACACACACACACACGCACGCACGCACGCA
Organism: Conus betulinus; assembly: GCA_016801955.1. NCBI lineage: Eukaryota > Metazoa > Mollusca > Gastropoda > Neogastropoda > Conidae > Conus > Conus betulinus. The sequence continues at coordinate 138,852 of JADBJO010000257.1, read as the reverse complement.
CGCACGCACGTACACACACACACACACACACACACACACACACACACACACACACACACACACACACACAAAGATAAAGCAAACAAAACACAAAACAGGGAAAACATTTCTTCTTGGTTTAAAAAAAAATGCGAAAAGGTCATGAAATGTGCTCCTCGGCAACGAATCAAATATACTTTATAATATATGAGGGACACAAACAAGCTATACTGAAAAAAACGCAAAAGTTTCTGGCAACCCTCCCACGAATAAATGCATGTCAAAAAAAAAAAAAAAAAAAAAAAAAAAACTACTGCGGAAACCGATCACCTTATGACAAACATTACCACTGTTAATGCCATCTCACCGGACCAAAACATACGATCGACATGGTTTTTAAAAAAAAAAAAAAAAAATCAAAATATACGCAGCATCTGCCGGGGACTACCATCATGCTAAAAGAAAGAGAACCAAAAAATATTCAGTTGACGTCTATTCACATTCAATAGTTCGAACGCTTTTTCAATAGTTTTTTTTCATGAATTTCGTCACTAAAAGAGCACTGTACAACTGGGAAGCCATAGAGACTGTTTCTGACATCAGAAGCATATAGTGCAAGCTCTCAGACCCCTGTTTTGGTAGCTTTCATATCTATTCAAGAAACCAGCTTGCATCTGGTCAGGCTGATCATTCATTCATTCATTCATTCATTCATTCACTCATTCGTTCATTCATTCATTCATTCATTCATTCATTCACCATCCATCGGACAGTGGATTGTCAGGCCGTGTGACAGACCCTGGGCAGCCCAAGGTCTACACCAACTGTCTGTTTTCAGTCTTGAACAACAAGCTTGAGGTGTTGTACTCGGTCCGCTCCGTGTTCCCTTTCAACATCCCCCCCCCCCCCCCTTCAACATCCCCCCCCCCCCTTCTCCCTCTCATTTTGAACTGCAACCTGCCTTGGGACACACAGTCACGGCCAGATACATGACCTGCGCCAGGTAACCATGTGGAATCTGACCACTGGGAGCAGTGGTTTTTTAGTCCTGCCTCCTGTTACCGTGTGGAATCTGACCACTGGGAGCAGTGGTTTTTAGTCCTGCCTCCTGTTACCCGTGTGGAATCTGACCACTGGGAGCAGTGGTTTTTAGTCTTGCCTTCTGTTACCGTGTGGAATCTGACAACTGGGAGCAGTGGTTTTTTTAGTCTTGCCTCCTGTTACCATGTGGAATCTGACAACTGGGAGTAGTGGTTTTTAGTCTTGCCTCCTGTTACCGTGTGGAATCTGACCACTGGGAGAACTGGTTTTTAGTCTTGCCTCCTGTTACCGTGTGGAATCTGACAACTGGGAGTAGTGGTTTTTAGTCTTGCCTCCTGTTACCGTGTGGAATCTGACCACTGGGAGAACTGGTTTTTTAGTCTTGCCTCCTGTTACTTGCCTCCTGTTACCGTGTGGAATCTGACAACTGGGAGTAGTGGCTTTTTAGTCCTGCCTCCTGTTACCATGTGGAATCTGACCACTGGGAGTAGTGGTTTTTAGTTCTTGCCTTCTGTTACCATGTGGAATCTGACCACTGGGAGTAGTGGTTTTTAGTCCTGCCTCCTGTTACCGTGTGGAAATCTGACCACTGGGAGTAGTGGTTTTTAGTCCTGCCTCCTGTTACCGTGTGGAATCTGACCACTGGAGAGTGGTTTTTTTTTAGTCTTGCCTCTGTTACCGTGTGGAATCTGACAACTGGGAGCAAGTCTCTGACACACTGGGAGCAGTGGTTTTTAGTCTTGCCTTCTGTTACCGTGTGGAATCTGACAACTGGGAGAACTGGTTTTTAGTCTTGCCTCCTGTTACCGTGTGTGGAATCTGACAACTGGGAGCAGTGGTTTTTAGTCTTGCCTTCTGTTTTACCGTGTGGAATCTGACAACTGGGAGCAGTGGTTTTTAGTCTTGCCTCCTGTTACCGTGTGGAATCTGACAACTGGGAGCAGTGGTTTTTAGTCTTGCCTCTGTTACCGTGTGGAATCTGACAACTGGGAGTAGTGGCTTTTAGTCTTGCCTTCTGTTACCGTGTGGAATCTGACAACTGGGAGCAGTGGTTTTTAGTCTTGCCTTGCCTGTTACCGTGTGGAATCTGACAACTGGGAGCAGTGGTTTTAGTCTTGCCTCCTGTTACCGTGTGGAATCTGACAACTGGGTAGTGGTTTTTAGTCTTACCTTTTGTTACCGTGTGGAATCTGACCACTGGGAGTAGTGGGTTTTAGTCTTGCCTCCTGTTACCGTGTGGAATCTGACAACTGGGAGTAGTGGTTTTTAGTCTTGCCTTCTGTTACCGTGTGGAATCTGACAACTGGGAGTAGTGGTTTTAGTCTTGCCTTCTGTTACCGTGTGGAATCTGACAACTGGGAGCAGTGTGCTTTTTAGTCTTGCCTTCTGTTACCGTGTGGAATCTGACAACTGGGAGCAGTGCTTTTTAGTCCTGCCTTTTGTTACCGTGTGGAATCTGACAACTGGGAGTAGTGCTTTTTTAGTCTTGCCTCCTGTTACCGTGTGGAATCTGACAACTGAGTAGTGCTTTTTAGTCTTGCCTTCTGTTACCGTGTGGAATCTGACAACTGGGAGCAGTGGTTTTTAGTCTTGCCTTCTGTTACGATAACTCTTTCCTGTTCTCTGTTTAAGAATCGATGAAGAGAAGGGGAAAGGGGGATGAGGACAGGTGTGTGTGTGTGTGCGTGCGTGCGTGTGTGTGTGTGTGTGTGTGTGTGTGTGTGTGTGTGTGTGTGTGTGTGTGTGTGTGTGTGTGTGTGTGTGTGTGTGCTCGCGCACGCGCGCGCGTGTGCGTGCGTGTTTGTGTGTATGTGTGGAGGGGGAGGGGGGGGCGGGAGTGAGGCACAGGGATGGGGAGCAGGGAAGGGAGAAAAACATTACGGAGAGATGCTTAATAGTAAGAAGGAAAAAAAAAAAAAAAGAAAGAAAAGAAAAAGTCATTTAGGTCTTAATCGGTGCAGCAGAGCTTTCTCTCTCTTTGATCTATTGGTCACAGCACGGGATACTTCGACAGGAGCGTGAGAGTCGAAAGAGCTGGAAGAAGAAGGAGAAACTCCCTTACGTACTACCTATTGTCAAACTTCAAATGCAAAAAGTCCCTAAAAATTAAAAACGGAAAAGAGAACGTTTGAGCACCATGGGAAAACTGCATACCTGACTTTCGGTGTCGACATGTTCCAAGGAAGCTCTGGCAGCCAGCTTGGGGTCACTTGCTCCGCGGTTCCGCGGTGTCTCATAGAAATCGAACACCGCATGTTCGGGTTCTTCTGCGGCCATGTAGAAGTCAGAAGGCTGTGGGTGAAAAAAAAAAAACAACAACAACAACAAAAAAAAATGAACAAGCAAAAAAAGCATGGAAAACAAACGGGTAGGAAGCCCAACATCAATATCAGTGAAAACGAAAAACAAGAATAGACGAAAACGATTTCTACTGGCTACAACAACAAAGTTTTGAAACATCTTCCTACGGCTCACCTGTTTTCAGATAGTTCGAATTTCGATTTACTGGCACGTTTTCAAATGGCTCTAACTGAATTATTGAGACGTTTTCTGATAGCTCTAACTACGAGTTGTTGACACGTACTCTAATGGCTGACATTACCCATTATTGAAACGTTTTTCGAAGGGATGAAAAATAACTCATCTCTTGAAACGTTTTCTCTCACCTCTAATTACAAATCATAACGCTGAAATTGCCCATGTTACAAGTCATTGACACGTTTTGTAATGGTAAGTATCAGTGATAAATGAAGTGTTTTCTTATGTCGCGGATTACCAGATTACCGACACGTTTTCTGATGGCTCAGATTACTCATTTTGAATGTAACCTTTTTTGACGGATCCGAAAACAAAGCGTTGAAACATTTCCTAATGATTCGACTTAAGATTCATGTAAAGTTGTCTAATGGCTTGAAATCTCACTGTTTATTATATCTGCATTAAAGGTACAGAAGCTCAAACCGTCCAAGAGCAAAGAATCGAGAGATGTTAATTGAGCAAATCTCTCTGTCGCATTCCCGGCCCGGCACCGGTCATCATCACACCGACGCAACCATATGAGAGTAAACTGGGACGGTCAAGTTTCGTTGTAAAAAACAAGTCGATAAGAGGACATAGACGCTCAACTTCTCTTCAGATTGTAGTGTATTATTACATCATGAGTGTCAAATGATTAGTCTGGAAGCGGCGCTTTGTAAACTGTACTTCATTATAATCATGAGGAGGAGGAGGAGGAGGATAATGACGTTCTTGTTCTTCTTGTTTTTGCACTTATGTTGTTGTTCTCCTTGTGTTTCATTTCATAACTTTTTTTTTTCTATGTCTCGTCATCCGTAGGTCTGAACTACATGACACGGCTGTACTCTACGCTTTCTGTCATAATATGCCACGGAGTCAGCCAGTCCCCAGGTATAATACAGACACCTGCAGTGTTGACCCGGAAATCTGAGCAACATTCTAAGACAGACGCATCCATTTAGTGAATACAACTGTACTGTTTGCTTCCAATTTTGCCATCTGGGACCAGAACAAACACAACGCTAGGTAGGAGCCGGCCGGGACCGATTAAAAAAAAAACTCCCTGAATGATGGGATTCGAACCCTTAACTTCCCAGATTTCAGTCTCCGACACCAACCACCGTACTGGATATTTTGTAATTGTCACATAAGAGAGGAGGGACCGGCTGGGAGATCACTCGGCCATAGTATAGTGCCATACATTTTCATCTTACTTCCGATTCATGTTTCTATTTGTTTACTTGCTCATATATCTATTCATTCTTTTATTCGTTTATTTATTTATTTTTTTTTTAAGTCCCACTTCACCCCCTGTCCGCCTTGTCGTCTATCGCCTGTAGGGTCAGCTAACGGTCAGAGGTTCACCGTGACTAAGACACAGCGGTAACAGAAGGCAGCACTCATCCCGCTCTTTCCGCCGCCTTTAACTTTCCCTGAACAGAATGAACACAGAATCACACGTGTACCCGTCATTTACTGCCGGGCGGACAGAGAGGATTTTCAAACTGAAAAAAAAATGCAGTCTGGACCACACGTGTGGTGGAAATCAGCGTCAGCCCCCGTAGTGCAAATGCTACGGATTGACTTAGCGTCAAATGCGACCCTTGTGTGTTGCAGAATTCTGACAAGGTGTGTGTGTTGGCGTTGCCGTGGAATGTGTGTGTGTGTGTGTGTGTGTGTGTGTGTGTGTGTGTGTGTGTGTGTGTGTGTGTGTGTGTGTGTGACACACTGCGCTCTGAATCATCAAAATGACAATAGGTATCTAGACATGAAAACGTAACAGTCTGACCACACACACACACACACACACACACACACACACACACACACACACACACACACACACACACACACACACACACACACACACACACACACACACACACACACACACACACACACACACACCTGGTACACACTGTTGTCGTAGGCATACGTCGTTCTGTACATGGGCGCCATGACGCACACTGTCTGTAGCCCAACGGGTTTTTGGAGTGGCGTCCGCTGAATCTCGGCGGGGTTCGTAGCCAAAGCTGAAATGAAGGAAGTAATGGTAGCAGTGAGAGCTCGGGAGCCAAGTCAACGCTGACATAAATACGCACGCACATACACACACACACACACACACACACACACACACACACACACACATGCACTCGCGCGCATGCAGAGGTGCGAGTGCACACACGCACACGCACAGTAACACATTCATTTTTTTACAAATACCGAAAAAGCAATTTCTCCCACATTCATTTTTTACAAGTACCGAAAAAGCAGTCTCTCTCTCTCTCTCTCTCTCTCTCTCTCTCTCTCTCTCTCTCTCTCTCTCTCCCCCCACGGTTATGGAGGAAGCAACTACAGAGAACAAACGTGGCCACCCATGGGGGGGGGGGGGGGGGGGGGGGGGGAGTCTAGGAATATGAATGGTTTAAGTTAAATGAGTATGGAAAATGTGCATAATAATTGAGAACCAATTGTATAAGAATGCATGTACGAAAGGGGAAGCTTAAAATCATAATGAAATCTGTGTATACATACACATGCAAAACTACGAAATAAATACAAAGGGAAACATAGACAATTAATAATTGACCATGAAGTGATGAAGTATGTAAATAAGATAAACCAGGAAACGAAAAGTAGGACAATAACTTGATCAGCTCAGTTTCAAGCAACCAGCAAGCAGCACAGACTTCGCCTAAGTAGGTCAACATGCAAATCAGCACGAAGCGGCGGTCCGCGCTGACGCTCGCACACCGCGCCAGTCTCCCTCTGTCCGTCTCTTTCGGCCGTTCTCTCTCGCTCTCTGCTTAGGGGGAGGGGGGGAGTCGAGCGAGAGGCGGATGAGAGAGAGGGGGGGGGGGGGAGCGAGAGGCGGGGATGAGGCGGGGGCGGATGGGGCGGGGGGGGGGGGGGGAGGGGGGGGGGGGGGGGGGGGGGGGGGGGGGGGGGAGTGAGGGCGTGGAGAGAGAGTGGGTGCTGAAAGTTGCCTGCTGAATATTGGCTGGATCGTCTGCTAAGAAATAGTTGGCTATGAGAGTATGGATTTGAACTCTTTCTTTGAATAACGATAGCCATTATATGCATTTTTATTATTTTTCCGACGGTTGCTTTGAATTATTAAAGTTTGAATTCTAGGGTTCCGACCATTAAGAGACTCCTCTGGTCAACGGACAACCAAAACAAATGTGTGCGAGTCAAGTGTCAACAAGACCCACGCCAGGCGCATGGCTGAAAAGAAATAGGGAAAACTACAATTAAAGTTAAAATAACTGAAGGAATGTACCAACCTGATACATGGTAGTGACAAGGTTATAGTAATTCATCCAGGGAGCAGCTAAATCCAACGAATATAGTCAATACAAGTCCAACACCACATGAACATGACCACAGAAGATACACACACGGAGTGTCAAAGGTTATCATGGCAGCTATTGTGATAGACCCAAGATTCGGGGTTTTACCTTTGCGTTGAAGAGGGCGATAGGCTATTTTTGCGCATGCGTAAATGAAGTAAACAAAAGATGCTTAAAATAGTACGGCTTTCCGGAGAATTATATACCACGTAGGGAAGAAAGGCCTAAACTGTATATGTGAACGATATTACGATGAGGGAAATGGAATAGAAAACAGATTTTGTATGCTAGCATCAACAGTATTAATATTATGAGTTTTAAAAACAATAATATTTATACCTACTTTACGCTCATAAGGAAAAACCTACTAAGAAGTACTAATGTATAATTAAGATAGAATGCTGCATGTACATACTGTCATGGAAGAATGTTTGGTTGCAGTCATGGTAAATTTTGTTCTAATTATAAAATTGATTGACTTTTGTTGCGTACTCATGTGAATAGGCTGATGGCCTCACATTAAAGTCACGAGTCACGAGTCACGAGTCTCCCTCTCCCCCACGCGCACACACACATACGTACACACATACATACAAACACATATAGGCACACGCTCGCCCGCGCTGGCACGAATGCACGCAAACAATTATACTTGCATGTACATGATATAGTGATACGCGTGTGCGCGCACAAAGTTACGAGTGACTTAGACCTGCAGGTATGTATCTATGCATGTGCACGTACGTTTTCTCACACACACACACACACACACACACACACACTACACACACACACACACACACACACACACACACACAACTCACGAGTCGTCCAGAAGGGCCTTCTTGTGGCGACGCTGACGACAGTACGGTCTGCACAGGCAGCAGATGATGACGACGAAGAGGACAATCAGCACCCCACCTACCCCTCCCACAATGGCCGCCACCCATTTCACCTTCATGGTGGCGTCATCACATGCTTCGCCCGAGTAATCGAACACGTCATCAGAGTAACATCTGCAACCGACAATGACATCACGTGGTGGACTAGCAGTCAAGTCTGTGCGATGAGCCATTGGGCAATATCGTCATCTCTGACGGTGACGTAGTGGGTAATATTCTGCCTTCTGTATCCCTTGGTTCCAATGCCCCCCAGACCTGCCATTAGCGAGATTTTTGCCTGGGTGGCTCTCCCTTAATTCATTCACTGGTTTATTTATTTATTCATTTGTCTATTTCTTAATTCATTCATTTATATGTTTGTTCGTTCGTTCATTTATTTTTGTTATTCCCTTATTTATTTGTTTGTCTGTTCCTTCTTTCCTTCATTTCTCCATTCTATCATCTACTTAGTAATTCGTTTAATTATTCACTTATATCTTTATTCATTCACTTATACAATCATTTATTATCTATATATACTGTTTTGGGTGCCATCCTTTCATGCATTCATTCCTTCATTCATTGGTTTATATGCTGAACAATTAAGTAGTGGGGCAAAACAAGTGCAGGTTATCAATTCTTCAGGCATTATAGTAATGACCTGGCAAAGATTTGAAATTTTATGAATAAAAAAAAAGGCGAGGTGGGGGGGTGCGGGAAGTTGAAAATGAAGAAAATGGGAAAATATATTATAAACATGTCAACCCTTCTCTGGTTGCCTGAGGGAACCATTGTAATCCCTCTCAACGGCAGAACTATATGTATTGCTTGCTCCTAGGCTTTTCGTCCGGTGGATCGGACTCATCAGGGAGACACGGCTGATTGTTTCAGTCTCCTGGCGTCAAATAGAGATATACCACAGTCCGTAATTCTGTGGTGTTCTCAGCACCAAGGGTTCAGAAAAAGAATCCAATAGTACCCCCCCAAAGCAGCCAGTGAAGGGTAGTAAATGAAACAAAACGAAAGTGTGGAGAGGAAAAAGTTGCTGAAAAACTAAAAACATTATATAAGTAGTATA
>JADBJO010000257.1:112500-122500 GCA_016801955.1 Conus betulinus | reverse complement strand
ACACTAAAAAGAACACATCATAGATGACTCAGCAACAACACACATCAGCAATATAGAAACAGTAATGTTACCTTATAGTGTGCTTCAGATCAGGAAAAAGGAGGAAAAGAATATTTTCCAAATTGATTTGTGGGAGATTAGAGCGTGACAGCATTATATCAACTTAGCGCTTAGCTTATATTACAAACTATGCTGACCATCCAGGTCAGAACCGCTACGAGCTGCTGGAGGGTCACTGTTGTCGCATAAAAAATGCAAAAGGAGCACACTTTCAACAAGAAAACAATGTGGAGTAGATCTTCATCAGATCGTGTCAAAGTGTGATAAATAAAGAGGAGGTGGGCTCCGCGGTCACTGTCCACACTGTCTGTCAAGATTCCTCGATGGAACAAACCTCTTTCAACAGCAGCAGCAACTGATCTGTTCCGGGAAGAAAAAAAAACTATGGGAAGATTAAGCCTGTCTTTCAACTGCACACACTTACCGTTTCTCGGTTCATGGGTCAAGCAAACTAACCTAGAGAATGCTATCATCAATTCGAAGCGCAAACTAGGATAATGATCAGGTTCTCGACTGTCTACATCACAGGCGCACCCTTCTAACTCCATTTCTTTTTTGCATTTTTTCTCTCCGATTAAACTGAGACGCTGACTGAGGGGGCAAAAAAATGGCTTCGAGTGTGCCCACCAGCGGCATCTCTCCCCATGAAAACGGTGGAGTCACTCTCTCTGATCGCGACTTCTAACACAGATTACCTCCCTTTCAGATTTCCAAACATTGTCTATTCTTTTGCACATGACTGAGAACATTGTCCATCAGGCACTCTTACGACAACACGGTAGTGATGTGCTGATCGCAAGTTTCTTTCAAAAGTGTTCATGTTGTACATATTAGCAATATATGTCATTCGTACAAACCTCGACTTTCATTTCAGTCCACACGCTCATCAAGTCTCCGGTGTTTCCAGTGATGGTAAATAAGAACGTCTGGTAGGCGTTATCTGAAAAGAAAGCCAGAAAAGGACCATACCGTTATTGTTCTTTGTTGATGGTGGTTGATGCCGATTATAATGACAATGACGTCCCCCCCCCCCCCCCCCCCTTCTGTCGTTGTTGTCGTCGTCGTCGTCGTCGTCGTTGTTGTTCTTCTTCTTCTGCTACTACTATTGCTACTACTCCTGCTGCTGTTGCTGCTGCTACCACTACTACTACTGCTACAACTATTTGTTGTCGTTGTTGTCCTCCTCCTCCTCCTCCCTCCTCCTCTGCCTCCTCCTCTTCCACCTCCTCCTCCTCCTTGTCCTCCTCTTCTCTACCTGTCTATCCTCCTCTTCATCTCTCATAATTTCTGCAACCTTATGTTCTGTTTTTAGTGGAGTCCTTTCACAAGCTGGGTTATATAAAGTAGTTCCCAAAGTGCAATTTTCAAATTGTTCGCCGGGCGGTTTCTAGAACTGCTCGGTATTTTACTAGAATCAGCTGTTTTCTACAAGTGTGGTCTTTTCTTTCTTTTTTTTTTTTTTTTTTTTTTTTTTTTTTTTTTTTTTTGCTATGGCCTCACACATGAAATCGATTTAGACATTGTACAGTCCTGAGATGGGGCCAAAGCGGTCGGCTGGACTATAAACAACATGAACTGAGTACGTGACGCACCAGCAGTCTGGTGTCTCCTTTGGTCGATTCGTTTAACTTGTTAATCTTCCTTAATTCTCTCTCTCTCTCTCTCTCTCTCTCTCTCTCTCTCTCTCTCTCTCTCTCTCTCTCTCTCTCTTCAGTTTCATTGTTTACTCTCATTTTTCCTCCTCCACCTCTTCCTCCCTCTCCTCTGCTTCTCCTCCTCCTCCACGTACTCCTCCTCCTCCTCCTTCTTCTTCTTCTTCTCTTCTCTCTCCTCCTCCTCTCCTTCTTCTTCTCCTCCTTCTCCTCTTCTTCTTCTCTTCCTCCTCCTCCTCTTCCTCCTTCTCCTCCTTCTTCTTCTTCTTCTCTTCCCCTCCTCCTCCTCTTCCTCCTTCTCCTCCTTCTTTCTTCTTTTCCTTCTCCTAATTCTCTGCCCCTTCTCCCGCCCTTGCTCCCTTCTTCTTCTTCTTCTTCTCTCTCCTCTTCTTCTTCTTCTTCTTCTTCTTTCTTCTTCTTCTTCTAATCCCTGAGGGACAGACAGGGAGAGACCAAGGAGTGGGGGGGAGGAAGACGAAAGAGCGAAATATATGAATTAATAGACAAATAAAACAAATGAATAATAAGTAAATATATGAATGAATGAAATAAATCATAGATAAATAAATAAATATATAAATTAGTTAATTAATTAATGGATTATAAAGACATAAACAAAGAAAGACATAAAGAGATAAATAAATAAATAAATAAATACAGAGATCAATAAAGAGATAGATAAATGAATAAAGAGATACATAATTAAACGAATAAACAACAGGTGAATCAAAACATAATATACCAACCCAGATTTGGCGGCCTTGTAGGATACTTGGTCACAGGCTCAGTAGACCTGGGTTCCGATGTGGTGAAACCAGACACGCTGGACCACCACTATCTGGTGTGGACTGACTGCCTGGTGGTGTGGACTGACTGCCCGGTGTGGACTGGCTGCCCGGTGTGGACTGACTGCCCGGTGTGGACTGACTGCCTGGTGTGGACTGACTGACTGGTGTGGACTGACTGCCCGGTGTGGACTGACTGCCTGGTGTGGACTGACTGTCAGGTGTGGATTGACTGCCCGGTGTGGACTGACTGCCCGGTGTGGACTGAGCACCTGGTGTGGACTGACTGCCCGGTGTGGATGACTGCCTGGTGTGGATTGACTGCCTGGTGTGGACTGACTGCCCAGTGTGGACTGACTGTCTGGTGTGGACTGACTGTCCGGTGTGGACTGACTGCCTGGTGTGGACTGACTGCCTGGTGTGGACTGACTCCCCGGTGTGGACTGACTGCCTGGTGTGGACTGACTACCTGGTGTGGACTGACTACCAGTGTGTGGACTGACGGTCAGGTGTGGACTGACTGCCTGGTGTGGACTGACTACCTGGTGTGGACTGACTGCCTGGTGTGGACTGACTGTCAGATGTGGACTGACTGTCTGGTGTGGACTGACTGTCTGGTGTGGACTGACTGTCAGGTGTGGACTGACTGCCCGGGTGTGGACTGCCTGACTGACTGGTGTGGACTGACTGCCTGGTGTGGACTGACTGTCTGGTGTGGACTGACTGTCAGGTGTGGACTGACTGTGGACTGACTGCCAGGTGGGACTGACTGCCCGGTGTGGACTGACTGGACTGACTGACTGCCAGGTGTGGACTGACTGTCTGGTGTGGACTGACTGCCTGGTGTGGACTGACTGCCTGGTGTGGACTGACTGCCTGGTGTGGACTGACTGTCTGGTGTGGACTGACTGCCTGGTGTGGGACTGACTGTGGTGTGGACTGACTGCCTGGTGTGGACTGACTGCCTGGTGTGGACTGACTGCCTGGTGTGGACTGACTCCCCGGTGTGGACTGACTGTCCGGTGTGGACTGACTGCCTGGTGTGGACTGACTGTCTGGTGTGGACTGACTGTCTGGTGTGGAGTGACTGACTGTGGACTGTCTGGTGTGGACTGACTGTCTGGTGTGGACTGACTGTCTGGTGACTGACTGTCAGGTGTGGACTGACTGTCAGGTGTGGACTGACTGTCTGGTGTGGACTGACTGTCTGGTGTGGACTGACTGTCAGGTGTGGACTGACTGTCCTGGTGTGGACTGACTGTCTGGTGTGGACTGACTGTCTGGTGTGACTGACTGTCTGGTGTGGACTGACTGTCAGGTGTGGACTGACTGTCTGGTGTGGACTGACTGTCTGTGACTGACTGGTGTGGACTGACTGTCTGTGTGTGGACTGACTGTCCTGGTGTGGACTGACTGTCAGGTGTGGACTGGACTGACTGACTGTCAGGTGTGGACTGACTGTCAGGTGTGGACTGACTGACTGGTGTGGACTGACCTACTGGTGTGGACTGACTGTCAGGTGTCGCGGAGATCAAGAGGAGAAAGAAACAAAGAAAAGAAGGAAGAAAGGATATGAAGGAAAGAAGAGGAGGCAGCACAAGACTGAAAGAAAGGATAAGAAAGAAGAAAGAATGAATGAAGGAAAGCAAAAGAAAAGGAAAGAAAAAGAAAACAAGAAAGGAAGGAAGGAAGGAGAAGAAGGAAGGAAGGGGAGGCAGCACAAGACAGAAAGAAAGGATAAGAAAGAAAGAAAGAAAGAAAGAAGGAAAGAAGGAAAGCAAAAAAAAAATGAAAGAAAAAAAAGAAACAAGAAAGAAAAAAAGAAAGAAGAAGAAGAAAGAAAGAAAAAAAAAGAAAGAAGAAGAAAGAAAAGAAAAAAAAGAAAGAAGAAGGAAGAAAAAAAAGGAAAGAAAGAAGAAGGAAGAAAGAAAAAAAAAGAAAGAAAGAAAAGCAAAGAACAAAAAAAGAAATCAATCAAAAAATCAATCAATCAATCAATCAACAATTCAATCCATCAATCAAGTAAGTGAGTACAACAATACTCACGCAGCACCATCTTGCAAGTGGACCCATCTTATCTCTTGCACCAGCGACAGACGTCCGGCTTGTTGCCAGCTGTGGTCAGTCCTGCAACAGTTCCGTTACTGTCCCTCACGTCTGCTCAACGCTCACTCATCCGTATCACGTAGGCCCTCACTGCACCAAACAAGTCACTCACTCATTCACTCACCGCCGCCGCCGGTCCTTTAGATCAATTTAGACCAGCTGAGCGACAAACTGGAAACTTACAGGCCATAAAAACAACGGAATTATCAGATGGACGGGTAACAAGATGGTAACGCCATTGATGATATATTCTGTGTGTGTGTGTGTGTGTGTGTGTGTGTGTGTGTGTGTGTTTCTCTTTGTATGATGCGATTCAACAAGTCGTGGTCTGAGTGCTAGCATTTCGTAGGAGACGATGTACTGACCTCCCGCGCTCAGCATGCACACAGCTCACGTAAAAGACCCCGCGGCAACAGTGGGGGAGGGAGGGGGGAGGGAGGGGAGGTATTCCTGGTGAGAACACCTACTTTGTTGGGTAAATAAACCGGACACAGGCGAAAAAGAAAGAGAACACTATAGGTGGCGTGCTATGGTGACTTGCGCTCTTTGCGGATAGCTACTTGATTTCACACACCGAAATCTGTTACGACGACGAAATTATGCAATACAGTACAGTATAATACAATACAGTACAATACAATACAGTACAATACAATACAACACACCCAACACAACACACCACAATGTGACACAATACAATATCATACAATCAAGAGGAGTATTTACTTCAAAGGGAAAATTTGAAAGTGTAAACGTTGCTAGTATGCATGGCAAATGAATCTTTTCACACAAAAAACTGGAGGGGGGGGGGGGGGGGGGGGGGGGGGGGGGGGGGGGGTGGGGGGGGGGGGGGGGGGGGGGGGGGGGGGGGGGGAGGGGGGTGTTGAACTATGCTATTTATTTCACTGGCCATTGGGGAAATATATCTTAAAAGTTGGACGGAATCCATATTCCTACCGTTATTTGAGAAAAAAATTATGCTAACAACGTGGCGTTTTGTAGCTATTACAGACATTGCAATTTCGTTGAACTAATTTACCAGAGAAAAAAAAAATGATGATGATAATGATGATGATAATGATGATGATGATGATGATTAAAAACAATAATGATGATAATAATAACAATGATAGTAATAATAGTAGTAGTAATAGTGAACATGATAACAACAACACAACAACAACAACAATAATAATAATAATAATGATGTTGATGATGATGATGATGATGATGATGATGATGATGATACAACACTGAGCAGTTTGGTGACACTGACTCATCAGAGAGCAGATTTCTGGAAATATACCCAGGCTGTAGTAGTACAAACTATTACAATTCATAACAAAGGTCACACGTGACTGACCTTTCTTGGAAACAAACAAACCAAGATAAAAAAAAGGAAGGAAAAAAGATTCGAGAAGCTTCGAACGCCCCGTACTAACTTCGACAGTTTGTTGCTGCTGGAGAGATGACTCATGCATGTCTCAAAAACACCAACACATTTTGACGTCGTATCAAGGAAAACAAGATGGGTATGGCAGCCCAGTATGTCGTTTGTACATCTGTAAATGCTTTATTTACCTACACAGCAAGAAAAAATACGGTAACACATGTGAAAACGCCTACAGAGATACACTGTCTATTAACTCTCTCTCTCTCTCTCTCTCTCTCTCTCTCTCTCTCTCACACACACACACACACACACACACCAGAACAGGATTTCGTTCAGCAAGGCCAAAGTCCCATTTGAAGGGGTGTGAACTTTAATGATCAATGTAGCACGGCAAATTTAGATGACAGCGTCAATCTATCATCTGCTTACACAATAAACAAAAGACAACCTGGAAACGTTTTACTAACTTATAGAAGAAGCAAAGGGAGAGGGGTGGGGGGGGGGGGGGGGGTGAAAAGAACAACATTACACCACTTCGTACACGAAATTCTGTTCTGCTCTGCTCTCTCTCTCTCTCTCTCTCTCTCTCTCTCTCCCGATATGAATGGAACACGAGGGAAGGAGTGGGGCTCCTTATCCCTGCGTGTAGCTATGACAGATTCAGAACGGGTGCTATCGCTCTCCCCGACAATGTCAACAGACGCGAGGCTTCGAGGGCCCGGCTGATAAGACTGGAAGAGGGATTGGGGCAGAAGGATGGGATGGGGGGGGGGGGGGGGGGCGTGGACGGGTGGGTGTAAGAATAGGGAAGGCGAGGTGCAGCCAGGGGACAGTTCTAGGCCATTACCAACATGGCGGTTCAGCGCTGACTCTCGAAAATACCCTGACTGTTGTTCGTTTTTGTGGCCTTTCAAGAGTTTGCTTATCTGCGGCGAGTCACAAAAAAAGGGTGGGGTTGTTTTTATAAAGCGTAGGAGGTTGTAATTCAGCTGGTAACTTATAGTTCTCGGATATGGTATCTCCTGCCCAGTGCACGTTCCTTTTGCGGATTTGATGATTCTCTGAAGCCACACGTGGACAGAAGAACGGGATTGTCGTTTGGAACATGGAAATAAAAGGATCATCTGGGGCATTAGACATTTTGTTTTGTTGTGGTTTTGTTTGTGTATTTGGATGATTTCATCGAAATTGACCAGTACTGGTCATATCATCCACGAAATTTGAAGGAAAGCAAGCGCGCGCACACACACACACACACACACACACACACACACACACACACACAGCAGCAGGTACGCACATGCGCGCGCGCGCGCGCGCGTGCACACACACACACACACACACACACACACACACAGAAGCACGCACGCGTGCACACACATACGCGCGCGCGCGTACACACACACACACACACACACACACACACACATACACGCACACACACACACGCACACATACACACGCACGCACGCACGCACACGCACACACACTCACTCACTCCTTCCCAGACCAGAAGAACATGATGAACAATATATTCTCCCTAGTGATACCTAGTGGTATGACCCAGCCAACAGCAAATGCCTTTCACCCCTGTGAAAGTCACCGCCCTGACTGCTTCATACACCACACTCGCGCCATCGTCAGATGCAGATGCCAGTCGGTGCCGGATCGAAAGGACACACAGATAAAGCATTCAGTTCTGAGACAACCGAAAGACCATCTGTTTGCATTTGGCATTTCCACTTCCACGTCAGACAAGCGTCCTCAGTCAGCGCTTCAAGCACAGAAATGGAATAATGAACAATACGGAAATCGCATGGGTTCCTCCACCGTTCTTCTTCTTCTTCTTTTTTTTTTTTTTTTTTAAATTTTGATGGTTGTAAGCGCTTCTTTGAATAAAGAAGGAAAGGAGAGATGAGCGTAAACAAAACAGCCCTGGTTTCAGCATTTGTCGGTAATCTATGCATCTACTGCGATAGAAATGCTATCTACTTTTTTTTTTAATTCAATTAGAGAAGGGATTATATATAAAGGGTATCATGTAAACACTCCTCCCGGTTTAACTTTATAAACAGGACATACTACCCAGTCATCGCTCTTCTGCTAATTTAGGTCTTTCTAAGCAGGACACCTTACCGTGATTATATAAGTCATCACCCCTTAAGTTAGCTGTTACTGGATATAAGCTTTTTTGTTTAAAAATAAAATCCAAGGCATTTGCTGCCATAGGTCTCGTTTCAACAATTTCAGAGCTAGTCTGTTGACAGACTATGACGCTTTTGCTTATTTGCGTCAGTCTGTACCAAGCTGAAAATCTTTACCAGACTTCCGGTGTTCTCTTTCTTTTTAAGGGAAATGCAGGAACGTATGTGGGATCGACTCATTTTTTCTATTTCTTTCTTTTTTTTTTATCTCTCTTTGTTTTAAGAAAAAACTATCAATTCAAGCTGACTTTCGTTCTTTGTTTAATGTGTTCCACGGTCGCAAAAATGAATATATAGCGAGTTACTGGACAAATTACGAGGCACCCTTTTTTTTTTTTTATCTCCGCAGAGACACAGTACCTTGAAAATACTCATCCGGACTTGTTCACAAATATTGTATTTCAGAAGGATGAAGGCAGACGAAGTCTATTGCGACAACATGGAAATACCCTGATCTGTTCTTTGTTTCTGTAATTGAAGCTAATCTGCCAAGCTGTGACCGATTCTAGTACAAACATTAAAAGGGGAGAAAGTATCAAGAATCCCGGGTTTATTCCGAGTCAAGTCTGGTTTTCTACTGTTTCCAAGACAACAAAGAAGTTTGTAATCTGCCGCATGCCCATCCAAGTGATGGAATTATATGCAGGGGACAGGCGGCACTGGAGTGCATGGTGTGTTTGCTCGGGCGTTAAGGAAGGGGTGGGGGTAGAAAGTGGGCGGTGGGGAAAAGACAGACGAATCAAAAGGGTTGTAGAAACTGATAGTGACACACCATATTCTGTACGTTACAAGGACGAAAGGAGGGGGGGGGGGGGGGGGGGGGGGGGGGGGGGGGGGGGGGGGGGAGGGGGGAAGGAAACAAGAAGAAGAAGAAACGTTGTCTTAAAACTAATTTTCGTACTGCATTCCGATTCACAAATGACACCTAGTAGTTCTTCACCTACCTCTGTAGATAAGCTGCTGGAACACAGTGACATACACAGGCGTTCCTGGTCCAACACCCTGAAGTACCCAACAACAACAAGTAAATTTTCTTCCCCGGAGCCGAAGGCCTGTCTCACTGGTTTCCGAAAAGGTGCGCGCCGCACCCTCCCAATGTCTGCCGCTTAAATACGTCCTGAATCGATGATTGTGCCCGGCCTATCAGACAGATATGCCGCGTCGTTGAACCAAATATCACGTGACCGCCGAAGAAGGGTGGATTGGCTAGCATTACAGGGATAGGGCATGTGCCTAGACCTACTATCTGACAGAAATATGTTGTGTGTGTGTGTGTGTGTCTATATATATATATATATATATATATATATATATATATATATATATAGTTAAAAACAAAGTATTAAAAAGGAATTCTAAAAGTCTACAAATTTGTTTCGAGCACACAGCTCTCTTCAGGTCCCGAAGAGAGTTGTGTGCTCGAAACAAATTTTGTAGACTTTTAGAATTCCTTTTTAATACTTTGTTTTTAACAGATGTTGCTCCCCAAGGGGTTGAGCGCTTTTAAAATTTTACAGGCATATTAGTGATATTCATTATATATATATATATATATATATATATAGAGAGAGAGAGAGAGAGAGAGAGAGAGAGAGAGAGAGAGAGAGAGAGAGAGAACACAAAAAAACAACAAGCTGGATTTCGTTTCCAAATATTTCGAGGTCTTGCGACCTCTTCCTCCGTGGGACCTTTAATGACGAAATTTATCCTAACATGCAGATTGATACGTCATATATATATATATATATATATATATATATATATATATATGTGTGTGTGTGTGTGTGTGTGTGTGTGTGT